>JASVEL010008213.1:0-113340 GCA_032618575.1 Nicotiana noctiflora | reverse complement strand
ATTTTTAGTATTTGACCTCAAATTAGAGATTTGACAGTTCCTTTAAGTCCGAATGGTGATATAGGACTCAGGCGTATGCTCGATTTGCATTTGGATATTTCTAGAAGGTTTCGGTATAAATTGGCAAAAGTTGAAAATTCGAAAGTTTGGAATGTTCATAAGTTTGATCGAGATTTGACTTTGAGGATATCAGATTCGGATTGTGGTTCTGGGAATAGGAATAGCTTCGTTATATCATTTGGGACTTCTGTGCAAAATTTGGGTTCATTCCAGGTGGGTTTTATGTTTCGGCGCTAGTTTTGGAAGTTTAAAGTTAAAAGTTCATTTAAGTTTGAGTTGAGGTGCAATTCATCATTTCGATATTATTATGTGAGATTTAAGGCATCAAGTAGGTATGTATTATGTTTTGGGACTAGTTGGGATGTTCAGACATTGTCCCAAGGGATCGGGCGTGTTTTAGATTATTTTCAAGCTATTATTTTTCATGTTCTCACTACCGGTTCTGTTGATGTTTTGGTGCACCAAGTGTTCTTCACAATTGCAGATTGAGGGATGAAATATCGTAAGGTAAAATTAGGATATGAGTAGTTCCTTCTACGCATTCACGAGTAGCTTTACGCGTTCACATATTTTTCAGAAGATTGGGCATCGCATTCGCATGGTTCAGCTTGCATTCACGTATTGGTGAGTTGAGATGTTGGGGGCAGAAGTTTCTTCTTCATATTCGCATTGTTCTTGTAGCGATCGCATAGTGCAGGTTCTTGTGTTCATCGCATTCGCAGGTGTGTCACGACCCCAAATCCGGTCGTGATGGCGCCCAGCACGCTGCTAGGCCAGCCCGACCAATCAACAACAATCATAGAGCTATGAGCTCGCCTTATCCCATTTAAACATAACAATTGTAAATTAACAATGATGGATATATCAAAAACAGGGGAACCAAGTCCCAACGCATACCAACTCCCATAGACCGAAGGGTCAAGAGTCATGAGCCTCTACGGAATATACAAGTGTAAATAGTGAATATAACTGTGCACAAGTGTGGGATGATCAGAACAAAATATAGACAAACTGGAGAATCAGGTCCTGCAAACGCTGGCAGCTACCTCGACTGTCCAAAAGCACTCCCGAGCCGCAATGGAATCAGCTCTACCAAATGTACCTGGATCTGCACACAAGGTGCAGGGAGTCGGGTGTGAGTACTTCCAACTCAGCGGTAATAAAAGTAAATAATGCTGAATGGAAGAAAACCACGCAAGACACTATCTCTTGCTACACAATACAGAACTATCATAAAACTTCAAAACACTATCATTTTATTCCTTTTCAGCATATGTGAGTAGATTATTTAGAAATCTCAATTTTTAACTACTTTCTTTCATGATAATATACCGATACCTGGATACAATCTCAAGCAGTGCAAGTCCGCACTCAAATCAGCCCCTCGGGCTCAACACTCCTTATCAATTTACACCAGGAGATCCGGTCAATAAGGCAACTAATGCATGTGTGCCAGTAATGTATGAGTGCTAAATGTTATGCCACGTAGTACACGTAAACCAATGTATGTATGCCATGCAATGCATATGACCGCTACGGCGTGTAGCCCGATCCAATTTGGGTACCCGTGCTCACCGTGGGGGTTCAGACTCCGGAGGGGCTCCTACAGCCCAAGCACAATATTAATATCACACCTGCTGCGAAGCGCAGCCCGATCCGTATACCACCGCGGCGTGCAGTCCGATCCATGCATGTGTATGCATATGCTCACATAAAATGTCATGTCCTAACATATGGCCCTCGGCCCCAATCAGTCTAACAAATAATCAAGAAAGCCCTACGGGCAACAATATCACATTAGCTCACAACTAAAATATTATTAAGACCTTATTCAAGTTTTTCATAACCTTATAAGAATGCTGAATAGCAAAAATCCCATTTTAAACCTTAAATTAGAATAAAATATGCACAGTGTTATCAAAACAGTGATACCAATCCCCGAAGGACTCAAATAATTGGCACGAAGTCCAAACATGATAATTAGTCCAATTCACTTCAACAATTAGGTGTTATTATTTATTACGCGGGACGGACCAAGTCACGATCCCCAATGGTGCTCTACCCCATGCCCGTTATTCGGCGTGCAAGTCACCTCAACACAACACTAAGATGTGCAAGTCCGGGGTTTACTAACCCTCAGGACATCATTTACAAGAATTACCCACCTCGAACCGACGAAAGCTTATGCCCGCGACGCCTTAGCTCCTCGAACCGGCATCCACGCACGTCAAAACTAGCACAAATCAGCACAGATATATCAAAATAGGCTAATGGAACATCACCCAATCGAAAGAACTCGAAAAATATCAAAAATCACGAAATTTGCAAAACCCGAGCCCCGGGCCCACATCTCGAAAAACTTCGAAACCCGTATTTCCAGAACCCTCGTCTCGCCACGAGTCCATACATATAAAATTTACCAAAATCGGAGTTCGATTGGTCTTTTAAAACCCAAATTTTTGTTTTCAATATCTAGGCCACAATCCTTCACAATTTCTACCCAAATTCATGAAGATTGATGTTAATTCTACCATAAAATGATGTTTTTGAGTCAAGAAACTTACCTCCGATGAATACCCGATGATTTCCCAGCCGTTTTCCCGTGATTTCTTCTCTCTAGGGCTCAAAAATTATGTTTTGGGTATATGAACCCGTGAGCCCTCTGTTCTGTGATTTTAATTTCACTGCCAGACGATTTTACTCTACGCGTTCGCGATGCCCCTCACGCGAACGCGGCATTGCCCTCGTGAACGCGAAGGCTTAGCCTTCTGCACAGTGATCTGCAATTTACAGCAGACTTTTCATGTTCCAAAAATGCCGGATGATGGTCCGGATTCACCCCGAGACCCCCGGGACCCCAACGAAAACAACCAACATACTCCAAAACACGATACGAACTTGTTCCAATCATAAAAACACCACCATAAACATCAAAATCACCAATTACACACGGATTCAAGCCTAAGTTTCTTCAAAATTTTCAAAACTAACATTCAATCCAAAACCCGATCAAACGACGTCCGAATGACCTAAAAATTTGCAGATGTATCCAAAATCACATAACGAAGCTACAAGAACTGTCTGAATTCCATTCCGACTCCCGGATCAAAATCTCACCTACCGTTCGAATTTCGCTAAAATTCAACCTTAGCCAATTCAAGCCTAAAACTACACCGGACCTCCAAATTCAATTCCGATTGCTCTCCTAAGTCATAAATGATCTCCCGAAGCTAGTCGAATCATCAGAATCTGATTCCGAGCACTCTAGCTCGATAGTCAACTCTAGGTTGACTTTTCATATTCAAACTTCCTTCAAACATGCTATTTGCTTCATTTTCAATTCAATTCACCGCTAACTCACCCGATAGGCTCTAACACTGATATAAAAGCATAAAACATGTAATTGCAACATGACGGGGTGGTAAATTCCCGTAACGACGGGCCGGTCGTTACATTCTCCCCAACTTAAACAAACGCTCGTCCTCGAGCGTACCAGAGAATTGTACTAGAAGCAACCCAATAGCTGAATGACCTTACCAAGCATATATTCGGGCGATCATACGTTACCCTATCTCACATAAGTCCGAAAACACCATATAGTCAAAATTTCATAGACCATCTGAACCATAAATCACATTGCACTTTCCGAAATCATATGCCAAATGCCAATCCCATGCCTATACTCAGGATACACTCGAATCCACTGCAATAACCCATATTCACTACTCCGGGTGAGATCATAGGATGTATCAAACAACCCAATCACTCGAGACAATAGTCTCTAATCACACAATTTCCCATGATAACCAAATACCAACTGAAAAACCATTTTTCATTAGATAGAGTCTTGTTCCAACACCTTCATATCATGCCCACGGCAACCGAACACGCGATATATCGAACCCATCTCTCAGGTCAACCATTCATGAATCTATTTCACTTTTAACTGATACCCCAATAGGTTTCGGAGCCAAACCTCGATTTTTTTACCTTTCTAACGAGCTAAGATCCAATATGCTCGTATTCATAAATGACTCCAAAGGTCATTTCGATTATAATACACCGCACTGGTGATATGACACCTCAACATCGGCCTAAGCCACAACGAGCACAACATAGGCTCCAATAGAAATGTTTGCACACACTCGAATCATGACAGCTCAAATCATGACAATTGTCTCCAGCAAATAGAGCTGCAATTCAATTCCTCTGTGCCATCATAACATAGAACTGAGATCGCGTCTCGCATTATAGAAATAGAGTACCCGAATCCTCCTCGAGAGGTCATAACATCACGTGGCCTTGCCACGATTCGTGATTTTATCCCAACATTATTACTCATGAAGCACCTCAAGTTACCAAGCTCAAAAAGGTTAGCCACGCACAGATCTAGGTCTGAACCCAAGCAATCAACCTCACCCACGGTGAAACCATTAACATATGCTATTAAATCTTGAGAGGACACAACCGATGTGCCATTCGCCAAGCGATACTCAAAACGGTCTTTTCCTCAGAAGCGAGGAAGTATTGTATACCAGGTAGCTTATAACTAACTCTATTTTCACATTACACTGTTGCGGCGTGCAACCCGCTCCAATGACATACCCGTGGCGGCGTGCCACCCGATCTAGATACCATACCCGTGGCGGCGTGCCACCCGATCCAAGTAACCCTCGTCAAATAAATACGCGTCGAGTCAAGTTGCTCATCATAATAAACATATATAGCCTCAAGTTTGGCCACAAGAAACGCATCCGACAAAGTTCCTCAATACCAGAACTAATCAATGGTAGATACTTCTACACTAACATCCGCCACTAAGGTCCAACTGACAAAGCAATGCCTACCAGCCGTCCGCTGGTCCTGTGTACAACTACTCTGTTGGAGCATACTCTGATGCTCTCTGCTACGCAATTTGTGCCATTTTCCGACATAGCCCATATCACATTAGTCTAGACGACCTGGCTTATGTCAACCAGTCAGCAATCAAGTATCATAATCCAAATTCGTTTTATCAAGTCAAGAGAGAGCCTCTAAGGCTTCCGATTTCCAATAATCACAAAACGGTGCCGATGCACACGATATACAACCACTGCATAGGCGGATTAACGAGAACTTCAAGTCTCCTACACATATATAACATATGAATCACTATGCCTGATTCCGTATTCCACCGTACATATACATAACGCACATCAAGTGTCCATTCATACCACGACAGCCATTCAGAAATTTCACTATGCCATCAACGACTCAGTTATTATAGTCGATCCAACAAGAGAATACCACCAAAACACTGGATATCATCAGTTTACATTACCTTGTCCTTTTTGGATCATATTCCCTGCCAAGTTAATAGAATAGCAGTACCATTTTCTTAAATTATTAGAAAGATCGATTCTTAATTCACCTGCAGCTGTCTGCGCTGCACAATAATTTTATTGACTTCTCATATCTTATGAACTGATCTCAAAACCTAGAATATACCATATTACACTAAGACAACATTGGAAATTCATATCCCTTTCCTCCGCCTCAACATCGGCGCACTCTACTAGTCAAGGACTTTCGCGATCCCATATAGAAGAAAAACTCATTACACATTCCACGCTTCGCATACAGACAAGAATATACTCATTTTCAAACCATGATAAAACACATCACAAACTATTTCTTCCCATTCGTTGCATAAGTTTAACTGCCAGGACTAAGTCCTTATACCCATATCGAGTTACACAATTGTCAGCACTCAAAGGCTTTGTTGCACAATATCTGCAAGACTCATTACTTCAATCACATACCAATAATTAGTCGTATTCCTTATCATACCCTTTTTACCACACAAGACTCGTACACAAGACCACACGGTCTAAGACATATAGGCCACTGAATACTCTCTCAATATTTCCAGAAGGATCACATCCTACAATACTTTATTTTGAAGAACCTCTTGCGATTTGAATTCGTTATCATTACCTTCCCATACGGTTACATAGACTCCCATCATTCACATAATATAACACTAGTCTTGATTTTTCTCTAACGAAACCGCCATCTTTAGCCACATACACAAAACTTAAGGCACTTGATTGTTACAAGCAAAATCTTGAACACTGCAAAACCATTCTCGGGCATCATTCACCCTTATTCAGCTGTAATTCAACTGTCCTATTGAGTAGGACCACTCGTCCCTTGTTAGAACTCTGACAATGCAGATCATGATTACATACAAACACAATTAGCTATCTTAACTTTCTATACACCGAACATTCTTTATCAACATCAGTTCAAACATCCTAGTATTTCTTCACATCTACGAAGCACCATAACCTTTATCAAAATTTCCCAAACATACCTAGAGACAGAGCCAACACAGCACACGACAGTGCAATCAGTTAATCAATATCAGCCTCCCCAACTTAGCTCGGAGTCATACATCAAAGCACTTTCACCTACTCATAGCATTCTTACTCAAATGATGTCACAAAGTTCTAGTTAGATTAAACTCAGGTCATTTACAAGTTTCGGCGGAGATTCGAATCATCAGAGACCTTAGCTCTTCTGCAATTCTTGCAGATATACATGCACCACCAATAAGCCCACTCCCTTTAGGTGACAGAAATCTTTCTAAGTCCCAAATTTTCCAAAAATTGCGGCAAAGTTTCCTTTGTAAATTGGCCTATCCACCTGCCAGAGAATCACCAAACCATTCTAACAATACATCCACAACTCAACAAGATATCACAATGTATTTCAACAATATTAAATCTCAATACTATACGAATCATATTATCATAATTTATACTTGAACCTGCGCTATACCTGCTCGAATCATAACACATATCAAAATCACTTTAGTCTTCCTGAGTTTAAACTCGTTCCACTACACATAAGGCACTTTACCTTCCAATTACGAGATATTATAATTATTTCTCACGCCCATAGCTAGGGCTACATATCAAACCACAATAAGAACTGAATACCTTACAGCTCTCCCATTATCAAACTGCCATTTGCACAATAAGGATCAATACCGATCGTATGAACTTCATAATACCGACTCGCAAAATTAATACCTTGGTGCTCAAGCCATAGACAAGGATCCGGCCTCAAGTCCTCCCGACTGGCCCAACATGAACTCATGGAGATTATATCTCGCCCCTCAATCGGGGAATTGCAAGCCATAAGTCAATTATATTACCGAGCGCTCGATGCGTACACAGACGTGCGGAAGGAATTTCAAAATTATATCTCAAGCTGAATCAAGTGCTCACGATAAGAATTCCAAGAAATGTGAAGTGTTTCCTAAAGGTTCGCAGCCTCCCGAGGATAAGTACAGGCGTCCCCGTACCGATCCACAAGACTCTACTAACCGGCTCAAGACTCACGAGGCCTAGTAAACCTAGGCTCTGATACCAACTTGTCACGACCCCAAATCCGGTCGTGATGGCGCCCAGCACACTGCTAGGCCAGCCCGACCAATCAACAACAATCATAGAGCTATGAGCTCGCCTTATCCCATTTAAACATAACAATTGTAAATTAACAGTGATGGATATATCAAAAAACGAGGGGACCAAGCCCCAACGCATACCAACTCCCATAGACCGAAGGGTCAAGAGTCATGAGCCTCTACGGAATATACAAGTGTAAATAGTGAATATAACCGTGCACAAGTGTGGGATGATCAGAACAAAATATAGATAAATTGGAGAATCAGGTCCTGCGAACGCTGGCAGCTACCTCGACTGTCCAAAAGCACTCCCGAACCGTAATGGAATCAACTATGCTGTAATGTACCTGGATCTGCACACAAGGTGCAGGGAGTCGGGTGTGAGTACTTCCAACTCAGCGGTAATAAAAGTAAATAATGCTGAAGGGAAGAAAACCACGCAAGACACTATCTCTTGCTACACAATACAGAACTATCATAAAACTTCAAAACAATATCATTTTATTCCCTTTCAGCATATGTGAGTAGATTATTTAGAAATCTCAATTTTTAACTACTTTCTTTCATGATAATATACCGATACCTGGATACAATCTCAAGCAGTGCAAGTCCGCACTCAAATCAGCCCCTCGGGCTCAACACTCCTTATCAATTTACACCAGGAGATCCGGTCAATAAGGCAACTAATGCATGTGTGCCAGTAATGTATGAGTGCTAAATGTTATGCCACGTAGTAACAGCTAGCAGGTGTAGCTAAATGCAATGCAATGCATGAAATGACAGCTACGGCGCGTAGCCCGATCCAATTTGGGTACCCGTGCTCACCGTGGGGTTTCAGACTCCACAGGGGCTCCTACAGCCCAAGCACAATATCAATATCACACCTGCTGCGGCGCGCAGCCCGATCCATATACCACTGCGGCGTGCAGTCCGATCCATGCATGTGTATGCATATGCTCACATAAAATGTCATGTCCTAACATATGGCCCTCGGCCCCAATCAGTCTAACAAATAATCAAGAAAGCCCTACGGGCAACAATATCACATTAGCTCACAGCTAAAATATTATTAAGACCTTATTCAAGTTTTTCATAACCTTATAAGAATGTTGAATAGCAAAAATCCCATTTTAAACCTTAAATTATAATAAAATATGCACAGTGTTATCAAAACAGTGATACCAATCCCTGAAGGACTCAAATAATTGGCACGAAGCCCAAACATGATAATTAGTCCAATTCACTTCAACAATTAGGTGTTATTATTTATTACGCGGGACGGACCAAGTCACGATCCCCAATGGTGCTCTACCCCATGCCCGTTATTCGGCGTGCAAGTCACCTCAACACAACACTAAGATGTGCAAGTCCGGGGTTTACTAACCCTCCGGACATCATTTACAAGAATTACCCACCTCGAACCGACGAAAGCTTATGCCCGCGACGCCTTAGCTCCTCGAACCGGCATCCACGCACGTCAAAACTAGCACAAATCAGCACAGATATATCAAAATAGGCTAATGGAACATCACCCAATCGAAAGAACTCGAAAAATATCAAAAATCACGAAATTTGCAAAACCCGAGCCCCGGGCCCACATCTCGAAAAACTTCGAAACCCGTATTTCCAGAACCCTCGTCTCGCCACGAGTCCATACATATAAAATTTACCAAAATCGGAGTTCGATTGGTCTTTTAAAACCCAAATTTTTGTTTTCAATATCTAGGCCACAATCCTTCACAATTTCTACCCAAATTCATGAAGATTGATGTTAATTCTACCATAAAATGATGTTTTTGAGTCAAGAAACTTACCTCCGATGAATACCCGATGATTTCCCAGCGTTTTCCCGTGATTTCTTCTCTCTAGGGCTCAAAAATTATGTTTTGGGTATATGAACCCGTGAGCCCTCTGTTCTGTGATTTTAATTTCACTGCCAGACGATTTTACTCTACGCGTTCGCGATGCCCCTCACGCGAACGCGGCATTGCCCTCGCGAACGCGAAGGCTTAGCCTTCTGCACAGTGATCTGCAATTTACAGCAGACTTTTCATGTTCCAAAAATGCCGGATGATGGTCCGGATTCACCCCGAGACCCCCGGGACCCCAACGAAAACAACCAACATACTCCAAAACACGATACGAACTTGTTCCAATCATAAAAACACCACCATAAACATCAAAATCACCAATTACACACGGATTCAAGCCTAAGTTTCTTCAAAATTTTCAAAACTAACATTCAATCCAAAACCCGATCAAACGACGTCCGAATGACCTAAAAATTTGCAGATATATCCAAAATCACATAACGGAGCTACTGCAATTTTCGGAATTCCATTCCGACTCCCGGATCAAAATCTCACCTACCGTTCGAATTTCGCTAAAATTCAACCTTAGCCAATTCAAGCCTAAAACTACACCGGACCTCCAAATTCAATTCCGATTGCTCTCCTAAGTCATAAATGATCTCCCGAAGCTAGTCGAATCATCAGAATCTGATTCCGAGCACTCTAACTCGATAGTCAACTCTAGGTTGACTTTTCATATTCAAACTTCCTCCAAACATGCTATTTGCTTCATTTTCAATTCAATTCACTCCTAACTCACCTGATAGGCTCTAACACTGATATAAAAGCATAAAACATGTAATTGCAACCTGACGGGGTGGTAAATTCCCGTAACGACGGGTCGGGTCGTTACAAGGTGGTGCTTCGCGAACGTATAGTGTATTTTGAGAGGCTACTGAGTTTGTTCTTCACGATCGCGATGGATGTCCTGCGATCGCGTAAAGTAATTTTGCCCGGTGATTATAAAATAGTCTATTTCGGGGGTTTTAACCATGTTTGCATCATTAGTGCTATGGAGCTCGGAATAAGGCGATTTTCACCATGTGGATTGGGCTAAGTATTCTCTACTCATTTTTTTATTTTATTTCGTGAATCTGTATATGTTTTTGACATTTGATTGAAGGTTTCAAAAGAAAAATTGAGTGTTTTTGCCTAAAGTTTAATAAAGAATTGTTTTGAATTTTAAACATAGATTCGAAGTCGGTTTGAGTGAAACTTGTATGGTTGGATTCGTGATCGAATGGGTTGTCGGATTATATAAGTTTTGTCATGTTCCAAGGCGCAAGTCCGGGTTTGACTTTTGGGTTGATTTTGATCTTTTGATTAAAGATTCGGCCTTTATTGATTGGTTTTTTTCCTTAGGCATTATTTGATATATTTGAGTTGCTTTTGGCTAGTTTCAAGCCGTTCAGAGGTCGGTGCACACGGGATGACATTTTTGGAGCATCATTTGGCTTGCTCGGTATTGGATTGACTTATTTAAGGTAAGTAACACTGATAAACTTGGTGTTGAGGGTATGAACCCCAAATTATGTGTTATGTGTTTGGTGTTGAGGTGATGCACATGCTAGGTGACTGGGCGTGTGGGCGTGCACCATGTGAATTGTGCCTCGGTTGTTTCTATAGTACTATGTAGTTACATGATATGTTCTGTAACCATGAAATCTCTATGTACTAAAGCTTTTGAGTTGTGAGTCAAGTTAGAAACCACGTCTAGGCTACATGCTTATTCTGTTGGAACCCACGGAGGTCATTTCTCCTGTTGAGTTATTTTCTTATATTGCAATTACATACTCAGTCATACGCATTCATCTGTATATCTTATATCAGTCTCTATCATCATTTATTGATACATCACATCATCATTTTTGGGCAGATTTTCATGACATTATTAGCCCGAAAGACTGGAGAGATTGATGACTGAACGAGGCCAAGGGCCTGATTGTGAGGATATTGATTTATGATGGGAGTAGGTTACACGATGCATCAAATGTTATCGATTCATTTCATGGTTGGCGTATTATAGAGCTCGGGCTGAAGGAGCCCCTCCAAAGTCTGTAAACACCCCCAGTGAGTACAGGTACCGACTGAGTGCGAGTACCGAGTGATTTGAAGCTGTCAGTACCGAGTGACTGGAAGGACTGAGCGACTAGGATGACTGAGTGAATTAATACTCTGAGAGTATATATGCATATTGGTTTATCATTGAGTTGCGATTCTTGGTTCTGATATGTTTTACGTGTTTTGGGTGGCTCGGTAAGTTTTAGACCACCTGGAGCATGTTAAATTTAGCAGATATTGTTAATGTCCGGTGTGCCTCATAATCGTGGAGCAGGACTCGCGATCATGGAGTATTGTTTGGAGTTGAGGGAGATTTGTTCTACACGATCACGAAGTGAAAATCGCGATAACGGAGGGTGGACTAGTTGTGCTGGGCACGTTTTTATGGCAAGGGTCGTGAACTTGATGTTTTAGCATGGCTGTCCAGGGGAGTCAGTTGTTCAATGCAATCACGTAAAGGATTTTTACGATCACAAAGGAGGACTTTCTGGAGGCTGGCAGGTAAGCCTTAGCGCTCACGTTTGGATGGTTGTGTTCGCGGAGGGTCTGGTCTAGTAAGCCTTCGCGTTTGCGAAGGCCTATGCATGGCCAGGAAGGGAAATTTGGGAAGAAGCATTTATGCTCTGTGATCATGAAGATTTAGACCGAGATAGTGAAGGGTAACACCTAGGCAGAATATAAGTTGGGAACTCGAATTTGGTTCATTTTTATCCACTTTCTCTCTTGCCATCAACTAACATAATGTAAGTTCCTCCAACTTCTTATGAGAAGAATACATGAATGATGTATCAAAATTGATAGAAATTATTAGTTATTTTTGGATTTTGTTGGAAAACCTCGAAATAGGTAAGAAGGGGATTTGTCAACAAATTGGACATAATTATGAATAAATAATATATTTGAGTTTGTGGTGCTATGTGTAATATTTCTTTTGAGAATACTTGAAATTCCAGCGCGTGGGCGCGGGGTTGACTTTTATTGGCTTCTCGTGCGAGGTTGGAAGTTATTTTTGTTTGATAAATTATAGGTTCTCGAGTATATTTTGATTGGTTTTCATGTTCTTTGGCTAGTTCCAGATAGTTTGTCTTTGGTTTGAGGTGTTAGAACGGTGTTAGAGCTAATTATCAAATTTCGGAGACTTCGTGAGTATGCTAAACTTAGTCTTATATCTTGCTTTAATTATACTATTTGAGTTATTATTGTATGTTTAAATGCTTTAAAATCATATTTTAGCATGATACTAGACTAGCACAAATTACCCAACTTTGTTATTCTAAAGACTTTGTGCGCTTCTTGATTAGCCACGAAAATAATACTTTCTCTTACAGATTTAATCTCATGTTGTACTTATTTGTTCTGAAATTTTATGATTTCTTAACTCGTACTTGTATTTGTAAGTTGGAATAGTGACCTGTCAGAAGTTTCAATATTCTTATGGGATTAGACAGTTCGTCTCTACAGGATCAGTCGCTTCGGCAAGATTATATAATAGCACTCTTATGGGATCGAACCATTCAGTTCGATAGAAAATGTAAAAATTTTCTTATGGTATCGAGTTGTTTCACTCGCAGTATTGTGCGGGATGAGTCGGTGCATGCATTAGCATTTTGACTCGGATCTCGATATTTACACTTCATATTGGTTGCTTATACTCTACTCGATATGAAAATTGGGTACTTGACAGTTTTGTATTTGTTTCTTTCATAGAAAAGCATGTTGTTCACCTTTATCTTCTGTATTACTACATGCTATGCTTCATACTTGTTTAATTTCTATGTATATTTGACTATTGGACCACTAGCAAGTGTTAATATCGATCCCTCTCCACTATATTTTCGAAGTTAGACTGTATTTACTGGGTACATATTGATTTACGTACACATACTACACTTCTATACTAATTGTGCAGGTCTGAGACATGTACATCTGGTTGTCACACAGGCGCTTAGACGCACTTGTTCGGGAGACTAGTGATGAGATGCCTTTTATGCTTTAGTCTATAGCACACAGAGTCTCATTTCTCGTTACTTATTATATTATGTCTACATTCCATTCCAAATAGTTGACTATTGTACTAGTATTATACATTCTAGTAGATGCACGTACACTTGTAATACCGAATTTTGGGAATTCATAGGTTATTTGTCATATGGTATCGTTGTTATGACATTCAGTTTCATATTTTGATTATGTTTCGAATCTTGATGATGATTTTATTAGTTTACTATGATTTGTAATCGATTTCAGCTTCTTTGATTCACCACTTGCTTTAAAAAGTGTTATTAATTATCGATTGTTGTATTGATTTATTGTTGGCTTTCCTAGCAATAATGTTGGACGCCATCACGGCTTATGGCAGGAATTAGGTCGTGATAGTAATATCCTTACATATAAAAATATTAATGAATAAGAAAAAATCGCCACATATTCAGGCGCCACACGTCACATAACATCTATAAGTAAAATACATTTAACTTGAAATATAAAAAAAATTGAGGTAATATAGCGCATGTTACTCATGCACTATATGGGTTTGACCCGGCTAATGACTCTTAGGCTGGACCGTTAACCCCAAATTATATAGCGCATAGGTAGAATGCACTATATGTATTTTTGTTCCTTTTCCCCACATTAGTTGTGTTAACTTCTGATATTGTCCCATTACTGTCGTTCCAGTGTTCTTTTAAAATTAAAATATTGGAAAGTTAAATTCAATGGATATTCCAGATGTGTATTTGGATCCTTAGTTATATACTGATATGCAATTAGGTTTGGCAAAGTGTTGAAAATAGATAATCCGTTTCGAGATTTAAAATCCTGAAGCTGAAATCTTACAAGATTGAGGTTGTTTGTTGTTAAAAATTATTAGGTGTTATTAATTTGTACTCAATGTGAAGATTGAATTGTTATTAGAGCAACTTGTGAATAAATTTTAAAACCACCATGGATGGGTTTTAAGGGCTTGAAGAAACCAAATGGGTGTGTTTAGATTTGAATTTATTTGCTGAGATAGGTGTGTGAGAGGCGGGGTGGAGAGAGGAGAAAAAAAAAGTTTAAAGTGACTACTAATATAATTTTGAGAAGGGTAAATATTATCCCTTAGACATCCGTTAATTAATTTAATTAGACAAGAATTAGGAATTAAGATTTATTCGTTAGAAAATAAGGATATAATGTTACACCCCGCATTTTTTTCATGCATATAGTTAAAGATTGATAAGGGAAGCTTCTGACGCGGCAAATCGGCTGATGACGCTTATGGAGATGAAGGGATTAAAAAGGGAGTATACATTTCATTAGGCTAACGCCATTTGTCTCACCATGTGCTGCTACCGAGGCGAGACGACCCATTTTGCATGTGAAGCCGGAGGAATTTCCTAAGTATGGCATAGTATAAAAAGGCAGTACAACCCTCTCCCACCCCCACCCCATTCTAGAAGATATAACCAATATTCGTTCCCATTAAATAACCCTCTTTATAAATCCCAAAACAATTTAAGGCAAAGTCGAAGAAGAATTTAGTTGGGTCGAGCTGAAGGAACTTGGAATCGTCACTAGAATATCTATTATCTTGTTGTATTGATTGGAGATTCTTTAGAGACATAGTAACCATCACAGAAGCGAAGCTAGTTCTGCAATAAGGTATGTAAGAAAACTTTCTTTCTTGGAATGATTAGTGTAAGTCTCTCTCTCTATCTCTCTCTCTCTCTCTCTCTCTCTCTCTATCTCTCTCTCTCTCTAGAGGAGTCCTGTATAGTAAGGATTTGGTTGTTCTGAGTCCTTCTCAATAACATTGTTTATGTTCTTGTACTTTTTTGCTGGTAGCACTTCTTTCAAAGTCTAAAATGTCCCCAGTTGACATCCTGAGGTCGGAATGTCTGATTCCTCCCGAGTTTAAACTTAATATCTCTTGAATTTGATATTGGATTAAACTTATATGTATATGTATCTATTTTACTTCATCGATCTCCACTATAGACGGCCAAGTACGACACCTATTATGCAACCACTGATCAGTTTGATATAATAATTTATAATGTGATATATTACTGGGAGCTTATGTGGCCGGGTACAACCGAGTCCTCTATGAGACCAGGTACGGAGTGATGTGATATGTAATATTACTGAGCCCTTGTGTGGCTGGGTAAGATCGAGTCTTTTTTTGGGCTCGGGTATGCTCAAAATTGTTGAGACCGAATACAACCGAGATCCCTTGAGGCCGAGTACGATGTGATAATAATATAAGACTTTATCGAGTTCTCTTCGAGGCCGGGTATGATATGAAGTAATATGCCCCAAAGAGTGGCTGAGTAACATTATATTATACTTATAATTAATGCATAGTCCTTATGAGTGGCCTAACCCTTTATAAAGATCACATACATAAATTTAATGGTTTCCACAAGCTTACACCCCTAGTGGCTTGTCTTTATAATCCAAGCTAAGACCATTTACTTATATTCTCTCATGTTATGTTTCAGATTTACATATCTTCTTAGTCTTACATATTCAGTGCATTTTTTTTATACTGACGCCCCTTTATTTTGGGCGCTTTGTTCATGCCCACTGATGCAGATAGACCCGCTGGCACCCCTCGCAGTAGGGTGCTCGTTTCAGTTGTTGGTTGTTGCTCTCCACTACTCTAGAGTACTTGTTCATGAGTCGATGGGTACCGAGGTGTATGTTTTAGTTATTTTGGGTACAATGGGGCCCATTCCCGACCAAGTTATTTATATGTATATTTTTGTTGGTACTCTTAGAGGCTTGCAACCCAGTGTTTGGTTGTATGTAATGGTTGATTATAACCATGTTGATGTTATAGTAATGTTAATGATCCGTTTATTGTCGATCATGTGCATTCTAAATTTTCAGTATAACTACTTAGAGGCCTCATTGGCCCAAGATTTATGATTAAAAGGATGTAAGTATGGACCTCGGTTCGCACGGGCCTTCGGGCATCCTATTCCGATCGCACCTTCCAAGGTTGGGGTTCGACAAACTTGGTATTAGAGTTGGCCTGTCCTAGAAAGTCTAAAAGTCGTATCTAATAGAGTCTTGTTTTTCGGGTATGTTGTGTATCATACTTATAAATAGGAGGCTACGAGATATCTAGGGTGGATTCTTTCCTTTCAGATCTAGATTGTGCGATAGAGTTGAGTCATAAGTATTCACTTCTAAATCTCATCATGTTTATGATTATAGTAATGCCTACCACGAGACATCAGCAAATTGTCCAGGGATTGGATGAAGAAGCAGGGGAAGGTACTAGTCAGGTAACACCTGCCCCTATAGGTCAAGATGAACCTTATGAGGAGGTTGGTACTCAGGTTTCAAGGACGACACTATAACCCCCAAAACAGCATAAGGAGGTTAGCAAGCAGTAGCAGCAGCAACAACAGTGAAATCACAGCTCTTGGTAGTCCCAGCTACCAGACATTCCTGAACTACACTTACCTATTTCCTATTTAGCCCGGGATATGTAGGAAGCCTCTGAAGCATGGTGCGGTCAATTCTTTCAAAATTCTTCACACGGAATATGCGAACGGGCAAAAATTGCTCATTTTTGCTCACTTGTCTTTGCACGAAAACTCTTCATGTTTCCGGACAAAGAGGGGCAACTCTGAGCACGTGATTTTTGCCCTAAGCAAATTATTCCAAAAGTTTTGAAATGATTTTATAATTTTTTATGAATTTTGTGTTAATTGGTTGTATTTTTGTGTTTGCACTTTAATTCATATGAAAATACAAAAATATGCATTTGCCTTTAGGATTTAATTTCACATTTTTAGTATTAATTAGGTACTAATTTATTTTAGAACAAAAAAAAAGTTTCTTTACACTTTTAATTGTTACTTGTTGCATTTATCTTCAAATAAAAATTTTAATAATTTTAGGAGTTAAATAGTTTAACTTCGAATCATATTAGGTCTTTGTTTTAATTTTTACATTTTAATAAAATCAGAAAAATACAAAAATGAAATACAAAAAAAAATAAAAGGAATAAAAAAATAAAAACAAAGCAATCAAAGGAAGGTCTATTCTTACTTATTTGGGCCAATTTTCGCCCAGGCCCAAGCATAAACTACCACAATCTTGCCCAAATCGACCCCCACCCGGTCCAAATTGGCCAAGTCTTTCAGACAATCCAAATGATGTAGCATAGGGGATGAACGACGTCGTTTTGAGATCTTTAAGCTTCAATCAATCATGACCATTCAACTGTTATCATCCAATGGCCTAGATTTAGTTTTGGGATTTTAATAAAAGTGTAATAACTTCTTCACTAAATTAGAGACAAAGATTATCTTTCGTGTACAAACCCTACCCTTACCATGCTGCCACCCTTCTCCACCGCCGTCCGCCCCATCGTCGCCGGCCGGAAATCGCCGCCGGCGGCCGCCAACCTCCATTAGCTCCCACATTTTCACCATAGCTTCTTCTTCACACCCCCTTTCCGAATCCACCATTGATTCCCTTTAAATCCCAACCAAACACCTCAAATAATCCAAACCCCAGGCACCACCTCCAAATCCCTTGAAATTTACACCATGGTTTCCTCGTTACCTCCCCATTCCGTATCTGCATTTCTTTCTTCTCAAATCACATCCCATCATCTCGAATGTTAAATTGAAAAATTCGGTCAAAGACCCATCTCAACCAAATCCAAACAAAAAAATACCCTATAGTCCCCTAGCCTTCCTCATCTCGAATCCTTGGTCGAAACCCCTCGAATCTCACTGAAGTTTAATAAATTTTGGATCTAGGGTTCACATAGTTCCAGGCTAGGTTTGAAGATTCTTAAGTCGACTTTGGATGCTAAATTTCAGTTAAGTGTTTTTCTCTTTGGTTTTAGTTTAATTCAATTGAGCATGGTTTTAGTTTCCAGTCTAGGATAGCATAAATTTGTCTTTTTGATTGTTATACATATTTAGGTTAATTTGTTTTCTTTGTTATATTCTGGTTCGATTTAATTAGTGTGAATGATTCAAATATTAAATGGTCCAATTAGTTGTTAGTTTAATTTAGTTATTTGTTTATTCTGTTCATGAGGTATTGAATTGGTATTTGGCCTTAATTCTAGTAATTAGTTTAATTCTACATGTTCGATAGAAGTTTTAGTCCAGTAGTATAAAATTTAAATCTCTTTTAGTTTGTTTAAATCAAGATTTTAGTTTGTTCACATAAGCTTTTGTTCGTTCTATTTTTCTGGAATTGATTTGGGTTGATTACAATTCATGAGTTTGTTTGTTAGCTGTTAATGTAATAATAGTGTAATTTGAAATTGGTTTTGAGTTGGTTTAGTTGAGTGGTTATAGCTGATAGGTTAATACTAAATTGGTAATTTCTTGAGGTTTCAGGGGTGTTATAGGTATGAAAATGATAGTTTAATTAAATTTGGTAATTTTTAAAATCAGGTAAGGGTAGTTTAGAGACTCTAAGGATAGAAAAATCAGAATAGAACCCCCTAGGACTTTCTAGAAGGGGTTTTAAACTGAAATTCACAAAAAAAAAATAGTGGTAGTTACTTGTAGTACAAGTCAAAAATAAGGGTTAAAAAGAAATAAAAAGAAGGACTAACTTTTAAAGAAAGAAATCTAAAATTGTACCCTATTGTTGCCTATAAAGGGCATGCAAACGCCTTGAATAACAAGTTTGGAGCCTCAAAAAATTCTCCCCAAAAACTCTCTTTTCAATTTCAGATTTGAAGAAATTTAAAACTTTCGATCCAACAAAAAAAGAAATACAAATCAAATAAAAAATCAAAAAAAAAGTACTGGTCCATTAGCATTTGTAGGTTAATTTTAAGTGTAGTTGTCAATTTGCTCATCTTAGTTTATAAGTGGAATCGCTAGAAGGTTTCTGAGTTTTGTGGTGCAAATTCGAGTTTGTTTGGTGTTGTTTGATTCATTTTGATTGTGATTAGTTTTTCTGAGAATCCTGAGTTCAATTTTGAGGTTTAATTGGTGCACTCAAGGGTTGTTGATTGATTTTTGATTCTATCTGATTTTTCTGAAATTCTCCTAGACAACCATAAATATTTCTGGGTTATTATTTGGTTGTTGTTCGTCTTGTTGCTGACTTACTCTTCTCATTCTTACATTTTCTCATATCCAGGTACACATCTTGAGACTGTTTGATGTGGTTTCTTCTGCTGACATAATGAAATGAAATTGAAGCCAAAAATTCTATTGTAGTCCTGTTGTTTGTTTATCCTGCACGTTTCTTTTCTATATAAAATTTTTGTTTGTTCATTGTAGTTAAGCTAAAATTATTCTGACAATCACAGACTTGGACTGTTTGATTCCTTTGGGATTGTACTTGACTATTATATTGTAAATCTGATTTCATTCATTCTATATTAGTAGTCTCAAATGTTATATATCTAGATCTTCACTTCAACCTATATTCTAGTTTGTTTTTAGACTTAATAATATTCAGCAACTCATCAATAAATAATAAGTAAGAAAATATGAGCGTGAGATTAGAATTAAAACAAATGATGCCTTTGTTAATTTGAGTAGTACTTTTCTTATTACAAGTTATTGAATGTATTTGAAGCAAATTTAGCATTTTTCAGTTGGTTTAAGATTTTTCTTAGTGCAAGGCTCAACAACCTGTTTCTAACGGTTCAGAGCCTCAGCTCATAGGATGCAGACCCAGGTCCGGTCACTGATTCCATTCTTGATTGAGCCTGGGCCACAACTCGTGACTGGCCATCTTGTTGGTGAAAAATCTGAAGGTAATTTCTTTTTATTGGGCTCATCTCAGAGCCCATTAGTTGGCCCTAGATGCACAATAATGGCTAAGGTTATATTAGCCCAATAACAAAATAAATAGGGCTTTTTCTCTTATTTTAAAGACAATACACAATAGAGAATTGTAGTTGCTATAGGTCGACTTTTATAACAAAACGAGAGGAGCCTCGCCAAATAAAAATATAAAATGCGAGACCCTCGAGAAATGGTTATAATAAAATACTTAGAATTCGGGTGAATCGTTTAGAGAATTTCACGGTTTTTCCCCAATGATAATAAACACGTAGTTGATTTAGGCACGTATTATAATAATATTACCTTCCTAGAATACGGGTGCACATTTATGTGACCCAAATCTAAATCTCTACGAAGTTGAAATGTATCAAAAGTTGCGGGTGTACTCGGGCGATGTGGTTCGAGATACATTTTCACGACGTTGCATTCTTATTAAAAAATAAAATAAATATATAATAAAATCGGGTTATTAATAAAGGGCACATAGAATAGAAAATGTATTGAAATCAGATAAAATAAAATACAACAGTTGAGCGACCGTGCTAGAACTACGGAATTCGGGAATGCCTAATACCTTCTCTCGGGTTAACAGAATTCCTTATCTGGATTTTTGGTTCGCGGACTGTTAATAGAGTCATAATTTCCTCGGTTCGGAATTCAACCGGTGACTTGGGACACTATTAATCTCCCAAGTGGCGACTCTGAAATATAATAACTAATCCCGTTCCGATTTTCCTTTAAGTGAAAAACTCTTTTACGCCGTTCACGGGTGTAGTAGTGTAAAAAGGAGGTGTGACATCTCTGGCGACTCTGCTGGAGACACAAACCTAGAACTTTAGTTCAGGGTTTAAGAATTCGAGCTCAGAATAATTGTTGTATTTAGTTTTATCTGATTTTTAAACATGTTCCATGCCTACTATGTGTGACGGCCCCAAGGGTCATCACCTATTTTTCTCATCACTTTCGTGCTTCCGAGGCATTCAAAACCTTATTTTATATTGCCTCGATTTACCTGCGCAGTTCGGGTGCGTAGCCGGAAAATTTTTGTGTTAGAATATGTGAATTTTATGAAAAAATTGAAGAATTTTGATATTAATATTGATATAGTGGACTTCGGTTAATATTTTTGGTAAACGGACCCGGACCCAAGTTCTGATGGTCTCGGAAGGTCCGTAAAAAATATGGAACTCGGACATATGCCCGGAGTTGAATTCTGAGGCCTAGAGCTCGAGATATGAATTTTTCTGTTAAATTATTTTTCTAAAATTATTAAGAAAAATAAAAATGAAAAACGATTAAAAGACCATGGTATAGGGCTCATATTTTGGTTTCGATGCCCGGTACAATTCTTATATATTGTTTAAGCTCTTCCTGCAAAGTTTGTCGAAAATTGATTTAACGTGTTTTGAACTATGAGTTCCAAGTTTGAAAGTTTATGAAGTTAAGAGAAGAAATCATGAATTTGAGGCTTGATTCTATAAAACGATATTATATTGGCAATTTGATCGCGCGAGCAAGTTTGTGGTATGTTTTTGAGGTTGTGTGCATGTTTGGTTTAGAGCCCCAAGGGCTCAGGTGAAAATTGGATAGGCCGTGAGAGCAAATTTTGAAAATAACCACAGGTGGTATTTTTTCCAGCTGATATCTTCGCAAATGCGAAGTTGGGCAGCCTAGGCAGGGGTCGCAAATGCGATCACAAGGCTCGCAAATGCGAGCAGTCCCAATATAGCCAGAGTTCGCAAATGCGAATAGCCCCAGGATTAGCCTAAGTTCGCAAATGCGAACAAACCCTTCGCAAATGCGAAGTCTGGACTATTTGAGCGCTGGTAGCAAATGCGACAAATACTTCGCAATTGCGAAGTACGAGGGCTGGCCTGTCATGTTTGCAATTGCGATCAAAAGCTCGAAATTCCCATATCCGCACCTGTGCAATTTTATACTTAAACGATTTTAGACCCTCTTTTCACCATTCTTTCAAAATCCAAACCCCATAGGCGATTTTTCAAGAGCAATATCACTCCAAATCACATGTAAGTCGATTTTCACTCAACTCTTTCAATTCCTAACATCATTAAACATGTTTTCCATGTGAAATCAAATGTTTTTATGGTTGAAATTGATGTTTTGGGGTAAAACCTAGGTTTTTTATAAATTGGGGAGTTGGACCTCGATTTTAGGTCTGATTTCAAAACAAATTATATAATTAAACTCGTGAGGGAATGGGTAACCGGACTTTGGTCCGAACCCAAAATTTTGCCCACGTGGGCCTAGGGGCATTTTGGGAATTTTTTAGTAAAACTTTGGGAAAACCATTTTTATGTATTCAAACCAATTCATATAGTATTTATTAAAGTAATTGAACCAATTGTGATTAGATTCGAGCTAGTTGGAGGTTGAGTTGCGAGGTAATAGTTGAAGGTAAATTGGACTTCAAGGCTTTGAGGTAAGTGTTTGATCTATCCTAGCTTGAGGGAATATGAGAGAGTATAATAACTTGCTAATCGCTAAATGATCGAGTGCGGTGTATAGGCGTGGTGACGAGCATCTATACACCGGAGTCTAGCATGATTGTAAGTCATTGTTGGTACATGTTGTGAACTAATGTGGAATTCTCTTATGTTATATTATTGAGCCTTTGCCGGGTTGTGAAGGTTGGGTTATTGTTTCCTTTCCGGGACCTTATTGGTGTTGTTGCTGTTATTGTTCCCTTTCCGGGATATTATTATGACTGTTGTTACTCCCTTGCCGGGATGGTACTTGTTGTTTATTTCATTCTTCTTGCCCGTTGATTGTGACTGTTATTTGGGTGAGGAAGAGTGATAAAGCACGAAGGGTGATGTCGTACCATTTTTAATTATATTCGCACGAAGGATCATTCTGTGCCATGTTTTACTATTTATGCACGAAGGATCATTTCGTGCCATGTTTTACTATTTATGCACAATGGATCATTCCGTGCCATTGTTAATTAAATCATGCACGAAGGATCATGTCGTGCCATGAATGTGAGGATGAGAGTAAAAGTACGAAGGGTGATGCCGTGTACTTTTAATTGATTATTTGGTGAGGATGAGAGTAAAAGCACGAAGGGTGATGTCGTTCAACCATTCAATTTCTTGTTTTGTGATAACTATTTTGCTGCACTCTGTTTTTACCTTACTGATTAATTATGTATATTCGATTGTGCTCCCCTAGAATGTTCCCTCCCTTGCTATTTGTGTTGCTCAGTATTTTTGTTATTGTGTGGTACATATGTATATAGAATTGCACGAGTTTATGTGAGTGTCTGGTCCTAGGCTTGTCACTACTTCGTTGGGATAGGCCAGGCACTTACCAGCACATGGGGTCAGATTGTGCTGATACTACATTTCTGTGTGTTTTTGCACAGGTCCGGATTTTGAGCAGCAGTAGTTCACTAGCGGGATTGTCATACTCTTGAGACTGAGGTAGCTTGCAGTCATCCACAGGCCCAGCGTCTCTTCTCAAAGTTTTCATTTATTGCTGTAGTCTCATTGTTTCGAGACAGACGGATATTATTTTTTCTTTCAGACCATTATGTGTAGTTATTCTTAGTAGTTCGTTTGTGACTCTACATCTTGGATAGAGGATCAATGTTGAGCATTTCACACTTATATTCAGTTTTATGAAATAGACTTCCGCAGTTAACGTTGTTATTATTATTATTATTATTATTATTATTATTATTATTATTATTATTATTATTATTATTATTATTATTATTATTATTATTATTATTATTGTTGTTGTTGTTATTGTTATTAAACTGACAACGGGACGATTGTGTTAATGAAAAGATAGTGAGTAAATCGGCTTGCCTAGCTACCACGAGTAGGCGCCATCACGATCCCGATGGTGGGGGAATCCGGGTCGTGACACTATGCTAAATGTTTACCGCTTTAATATTGTTTGAGCTATATATATAACTGTACCGAAACCATTCTCTTCTCACCTACAGAGATGTGCTTACTGGTTGAGACTCCCTATTCTGGTAGTGTCAATACCATGAAACAAGAAAGAGGACGGACAAGTTACTAAGCCGAACGATCCCGCGGGTCCCCGGTACATAGCCCCATCCTCGACTCGAGTTGTCCGTTCGAGGACACAGTCTAAAACACATAATCAGGTTTTGAACTTAGAAGGACTTGACTTCATGCCGGATCCTTAATAGGAGCATTTATTTGCATCATGTATGACTTAGGAGACTCAACACATGGGTTAGGTCCATCTAGGACAGGTACCCGAATATAAAATGACCACTATGATGCATTTTACGTGTTGCATTTATTTGTCTCGGGCCCGCATGCTGGCCGTCTTTTGAACATCAAAATTTTTTGTGAAATTGAGAAAAATAAGAAAAAGAGAGAAATAACATTGTAAAGAATTAATTGTTTAATTTTAGAAAAACCAATGCCCAGATACTGTCGAAACTCTAGAAATATTTTATTTTTAATAGTTAATTTTACTAAAAGCAAAGGAAAAATATATAATAAAAAAAATTCTTTATTTTAGTTTGTTTATTTTGTTGAAAATTAAAATTAAAAATTAAAAAAAGTCGTTATTTTGTCTTATTTTCAAAAATAGAAAAGGAAAATAGTTTGCATTGCCATGAAAAATGAAAATGAAAAAGAGTATTGCTTTCGAAAGTAGTTTTTGTTATTTGCAAAAAATAAAAATAAAAAAAGTCTTGTTTTCAAAAAATAGCTAATCTGTTTACCCGAACTACGCTGGTTTGATTCTCACCAGGTATGAGATACGTAGGCAACCATCATCGGGTCTAACCACCCCTTTTGCAAAAATAGCCAAAAAATATTAAATTTTAATTTTCGTTATGAATAAGTCGGGTGATGCCATTCTTGCTTAAAATAAGCCGAATGTCCCTCAAAAAGGAAGCCCGAAAGGCTTTTTTTACACAAACAATCATTCTAAGTCATTTTTAAAACGGTTTGTGGGCACATTCTTAATATCTCCCTTTCGGAAGTGTTGAAAGGCCGTATTTACGAAACTGAGTAGTTGTTAAATTTTTTGAAAAATAGCCAATTTGCTTTTTAAGTCAAAATAAGCCTTTTCATGGACAATTTTCTTCAAATAGCCTGCAGGTGATATTGAAACCTTCTCAGTCTTGTGCAGGCATGTGGCGATGCCGAGTGATGCCCCACGGGCCCCAGGATGTGAAGCTTTGATGTACTCTTGATTTAGTTTTTATCATCGAGTCTGTGTTTGTTATTTTGAGTCCACTTTTGTAGTTTCCCGTCAAGAAAAATAATTTAAAACAAAAAGAAAAATAAATTTTGCATATAATTTGTAAGAACTACGCTCGGTCTGATTCATGCGGGGTCATGATACGTAGGCAATCCACGTAAGCTTTGACCATAACCAAAAAGAAAAAAAAAGGAAAAAAGAGGAAAAACCACAAAAAAGCAAAAAGAAAAGAAACATAGCGGAAAAACAAGAAAGAAAGGAAAGAAGAATCAAGAAAGGCAAGATGAAAAAGAAAGAAAAAAAAAGAGGAGAGAAAAAGAAGAAAAACAAAGAAAGGGAAAGTTTACAATTGGAAATAAGGAAAAAGCAGGGATGACGCATGCAACCAGTCAAAAGTAGTTACGAATATGCTAAATGCCCTAACACTAACGTGGTGATTTTATTTTGTCATTCCAGAAAAGGTGGTTGGTTTGTGATTTTCAAAGTGGTAATTTTTCTTTACAACACAAGGACAAAAGGTGATGGCAAACAACAATAGAATTGAGTTGGTTTGTACCGGTACGCGACAACAGATGAATGAACGGGATGAAGGGTTGATTGAAGAGGTGCGAATATTGAGACAACACATGGCAGACATGTATATAAAGGTTAGTTATGACCGTATTGAAGTTTTAGTAATGTTAATGACCCAATCGTTAGTCGTATACATTCTAAACTTCCAGTACTACTTGGCGGCCTCATTGGCCCAATTTTTATGATTAAAATGATGTAAGTATGGATGTCGGTTTGCTGGGCCTTCAGGTATCGTGTGACAGTCGCACCTTCCAAGGTTGGGGTGTGACACATAAGTGGTCCAATATTTAGACGGCGACGATATCTTTTACATCAGAAAATAATAGAGGGCAAAAAATAATGTATTTCTGATAGTAAAATGATAATTTTGACCCTTTTTCCAATATATATATATATATTCTTAAAATTTTGTGTATACAATAGACCAACATCACTAAATTTGGACGATATATCAGTCTTGTACGCGACAGTATTAAACGATGCACCAACTGAAGATAACTTGATATTTCGTGCCAACTTTGGTCGAAAGGGGGATGGAGGAGATGGAACTTTTTCCCCGTAGATGTGAACTTAGTGGGCAATTCAAGGAGAGTCCAGCCTGTAGATTTCAATTTTACATCTTATGTGGGGGACCTTTTAAATGTATTTGCTGAATCTATTCTGTCTTCTTCAAAATATACAGAAGAGTTCCACATGGAGATTCTGACAAAAGATTGAATTCCACATATTTCGGGATGAACTTGAGAGAGATTAGTGGTTGAAAGTAGTAATTGTTCTGACAACGTTGTACATATAGTCTGTTGTTTAGTTAATTACAGCATTCATATGCATCTCTGTTGTGTTTGAATCAAGAAATGCCCACGTCTTTAATTTGCCTCCTAATAAGGGCGCTAATTAAAAGCATTTACCTACCCTTTTACATTTCTGTTTAAATATAGGATTCTCCCATAAGACGGGGCAATTATTTTTGTTGCTCCAAAGATAAGTTCAATGATATAATTATTTGTGTCCAACTCTTTTACCTTAATTCTTTCACATATTTTTTCAATCATTTTTGCATCCTTTTAGTTGTTAGTTGGTTCAGATTTGTCATCATGGACTGGAACTTGAAGAGTCACCAATTGAAATGGGGCTGGGATAATAATTTAAGCATGTGCAGTTGCTCAGGATTGGAGTTTTGTAGGCATGCAGAAACTTTCATCCATGAAAAGGAAGTAAATATAGCTGAAAATATCAAACATATATATTCTATACATGGTTTCTCTAGCTACAGTTTGGACCATGGCTCGTCTGTCAAATCTTCAGCTGAAGATGTACTTAAGCCTGGAAAATCGTCAATTGGCGTAAATCTGTACCCTACTAACAATGAGACTGTTACTAATTATCATGTACTTCCTTTGTCATCTATGACAGCAAAGCGATGTAGGGGTTTTTATCATCTAATGCAGAATCCCTACTGCCAAGTTGAAGGATGTAATCTTGACCTTACATCAGCTAAAGGGTACCATCGCCGTCATAGAATCTGTGAAGCCCATTCTAAAAGCCCAATGGTCATTGTGGCTGGGATGGAGCGTCGTTTTTGCCAACAGTGTAGCAGGCAAGTTAACTTTTTGTTGTCAGTTTAGCACTTTATTCCTAACAGTAACTGTTTATTTGTAAAATCAGTTTTGTGTTCTCCCTGATCATAAGCTATTCTAAATCAGCTAAACTAAACGGGCTCTAAGTTTATTGAGGATGAACGGATGATATTTCCAGCTATTCTGCTGTATATCATCTCACATCTTTTATTACTCTCTAGTACATTGTGCTAAGAGATTAATCTAAGAAATAGCTTTTTGGTTGATTTTGAAGGTTCCATGAGTTGTCCGAGTTTGATGATAACAAACGAAGCTGTCGAAGGAAGCTCTCTGACCACAATGCTAGGCGTCGTCGGTCACAACCAGAGGCAAATCACTTTAGTTCAACAGGACGACCTTCTTCGTTTCATGGTGCCTTTCAACTGCTCTCTGTTGTCACTTTGTCTAGGAAGTTTGCATATATACGTACGCACATGTTTCTCATGTAAAAAGAAAGGCAGTCTGGTGCAGTGAACTTCAGCTATATTGTATGGGTCTGGGAAGGGTCGTACCACACTGAATCTATTAGACGAAGTCTTACTTGCTTAAATATCTAAAAGAGACAGATTCCACGACTTGAACCCTGATACAATGGAACTCTTCCTGTTGAGTCAAGTCCCCCCGTCCGCACGTTCTTCGTGTGCTAATTAAATGGTTCTCTGTCCTAAAAGTTAAAACATGCCAATATTACCTCTGTTAAAAAGTAGTTTTCTGTGTCCCTAAAAGTACATTTTAGATTTATCTTCACTTTGACAGGGCAATTCTTGCTTGCTGCAAGTCTTTCCTTTGTCCTTAAGATATGATAGATTTGCTGTTCGATAACTTGTTTTATATCTACCTTCATACATATTAATAAATGTCTGCCTCAATCCGAACAGAACGACAATCACGTACTAGTGGTTCTTTATGTGGATCATCTTCGTCCACTTCAAATTCGATGGGGAAAAGCTCTTTTCGCCCTAAGAATATACAAGGTATTGATTCTCTGATTCTTGATATACATATATGAACATAAAGACGTGTCTATGAAGCATAGGTCATAGAATGTTTGGACCAAGAGTTGTTACATGAATTCGCCAGAGAAATAATTGGTTAATTCCCTAAAGTATGTACATAAAATGTGAACATTCCATATTTCAGTGACATTTCAAACACTATTTGTTATCACTTCTAATATGGCTATTTGCTCCCAACTTCCATGTTAATTGTTTCAGGTTTAAGTACATCTACAAGTGATTATAAGTTGGATATTGCATCCAATCTTCCACGACGTGCTCATTCTCTTCTGTCAAGAAACTCTTTTGGTTTGGATGATCCTACACATGTTTCCATGGAGCAGCTTATAATGCCTGCAAGTGTCGGTGAATCACAGCCGTTTGTGCACGCTGTAACACCAAACTGGCAACAAGTTTCATCAGAATATTTTCCGTCCCCACATTGCTTCAACGGATATGCCTGATATGACATGTATGCAGCAGTTCTTCCAAGAGTTTTTAACAGTTTGGCACATTCTTTTTCATGCCAAATAACTCATACAAATAATGCCATCTCTTTCTGGTGGAGCAAAGATGTGGTAACCTTCTCTTTGTGGTCAAGTAGTAAGGCAAACAACGGAAAGCATGACGTAAAGATGTAATATTTCAACCGCGTGAAGTCTCTTTGCTGCTTAAAATAAGTAGTTTCATAGCAGATTGTTTCGTGCGTTTTCTAGGATCAGATATTAGCACCATCACAAGTCATTGTTGCCTTCCAATTGACTGAGAGTTGGCATTAGCGTGCCAAACTCATTGTAGATGTTGTCTTTTTATTTGAAGTTTGCAGAACAACGATGGGTCCCTGAGGCACAAGCGACAATTCTTCTTAATGACAAACCAACCTGCTATCTAAAATCTCCAAAGCTACTACTATGAGCAAGTGCAGTAGAGTATTTAGTTTTTTCCTGAGTACCGTTACTTGAGTATTTCAGATCATGCACGATCCTCTTATCCTCATATGGAAGGCAGGTCTAATGATCAGTAGCTCTTTAAATATTGAACAACAGCATTTGACACGAATTTTGACTCATTGAATCTTGATCTAGTGTTTTAAAAAAATCCTTGATCTAGTACTAGAGAAACAAAAAAAAGGACAGTCTGGTGCACGAAGCATCTCGTATTTATCTAGAATCCGAAAAAGTCCAGCACCCCAAGGGGGTGTGATGTTGGCAGTGATCACGCCCAACTCTAGTCCTAGTCGGCGACAAATATAATATCTTGTCTAAAAATCCAGAGTCGAATCCCACCGAGAACTACGATTTTGCTACAATTGTTTACTATCACTAAGAAGACAAGTGATGTTTTATACTTCAATACCACTCGGGGGGAGGGGGATGATTTGTGTGGTGACTCGCTTAACCTGATTATAGAAGGACACGATTCTTTTATGTGTTCTAACTACTACTGTTGCGGAATAACAAGTACATAAATTAAAGAATATAAAGATTTTACGTGGAAAATACCTGGCTCAAAAGGTGAAAATACCACGACCTACTTTTCATTAGGATTTTTCCAAACTCTCAACTAAAATCACTAAGCCAAAAACTGCATTTATAAAACTCTTTTGTAAACCTAGAATTAACTCTATTCCCATTGTAGCACACAGCCTCAACTGTTGCGACAACTTCAAGTTAACTCTAACTTGAAAACTCTGAGTACCTAATGCAATTGCTTCAACATAAAGCTGAAAGGTACAATATGAAAACACCTATTACAATTGAACTAGAATAAAAGACAGACACCAGAACTGGTTTTTCTATCTGGTTCAAGTAGCTTCAGGTTTGCACGCTTGAATTACACACAAATTGCTTGCAAAATTGCCTTGCTATTTTTCTCTCAATTCATGTTTAACTTTTGTTTATATACGTAAAGTTATGTATATTAATTGGATCCAAATCCATGCGCCAAATCAATATCAATATCTCAACAATCAGTCATAATCATAAAAGTCACATTGAACATCCCATCTTGTCAACCTCTGTCCATATTACAGAATCATATATAAGGATATATATGAACAAGAGGAACATGTATAATGCATATAGACAGAACAATAAAATATGTAGAAGTATACATGTGTACATGTATGACTACAGCTACAACATCTAATCCAACATACAAATATTCAATCATGTTCAAATAGAAATTTAAAAAAAAAAAACTAGATATGATCTCTAAGATTAATAAATTTGCTAAAATAGCCGTACAAACAAATAAGGCATAAAATAAGAACATATCTCATACAAGGCATAAAAAAGCTAAAATTTACCATAACATGGTATAATCTTTATACCGACATATGCACTTGTTACCTCACATATACATCACCCCAACACATTGCGATGACCCGACCTGTCGTCTCATGAGGTACTACCTCATCCTTCCCATTTTCTACTTCTATATGCTTCATTATCAGTATCTTGTGTGATCTAGTTGGCTTGGATTGATTTTAGATGGAAATGAGACACTTAGTCTCTTTAAGGAAGGCTTAGTTTGAAAAAGTCAATCGGGTGTTGACTTATGCGTTAGAAGGCTCGGATATGAATTTTGATAATTCGATTGACTTCGAGGGATGATTTGTGACTTAGGAATGTGATCGGAAGTGATTTTGGAGGCACGATGTAGAATTAGGCTTCAATTGGCGAAGTTAGCATTTTGGCGAATTCCGGTTGATATGTGAGATTTTGATCCGAGGATCAGAATGGAATTCCGATAGTTGTTGTAGCTTTTTTAGGTGATTTGGGATATGTGTACAAAATTTCAGGTCATTCGGACGTGGTTTGTTTAGATTTTTGATCAAATGCGTGTTTTGGAAGTTTTAGAAGAACTTACGCTTGAATTCGATATAATTTGATGGTCTTGGCATTGTTTGATGTATTTTGATGATTGGAACAAGTTTGTATGATGTTTTAGGAGGTGTTGGTATTTTTGGTTGAGGTCCGGGGGGTCTCGGGGTGATTTAGGATGGTTAACAAGAACTTTTGAAGTTGGAAAACTTCATAATAGGCGAAGATGTAAATGAGTGTGCACAAGACCTAACTTTAAATGACCATATCTTCTGTTATATAAGGATTTGTGTTGCCCACGACCTATCAAATTAAATCCCTTTGAGTCTAGTTTCCAACACAGTAAATTGTTTGTCATTTGGAGGTACATACAGAAAGTTATAATCATTTTACTAGGCATGTGTCAGTAGCACGGCCTTAGCACGGGAGCGCTAGTAGCCCGCGCTAATTGAGTTATCTTCTGCCTCACTAGTGCGAGATTAGCGCGGGCGCGCTAGTGTCAGGCCTCTAAATATACCTAAGGACAGGAAATGACAGAACTTGAGTCATTTCTCAAGCCTAGGGCTTCCCCAACACCCCCAATTCGACCAAGGCATCCAATTGCACTCCTAAGGTAAGCTTTAAATTGTGTTTTCATAGTGATTTCTCTTCTCAATCACTAGTTACAACATGATTTTGCTTGGATTTCATAGGATTTCTTCAAAAATCTCAAGAACACCCCAAAGTTATCTTTCAAGATTTGGTCTGCAAGAGGTAATCCTACACCTTAGACTTACACATATGGGGTTATTATGGGAATATGAGTATGAATAAAGTATTACAACTTATAATATGGTGGTTGAAAGCCATAAATTCCCAAGTTAAATACATTAAAATGGTAGGAATTTAAAGGTGTTTATTTGATGGAATTTTTGTTGGTTTGGGTGTGAATGGTTGATCACACATGTGATGTTAGGAGTATAAATTGTTAAAAAATAATAGTGGGATGAATTGTTGGTTAATGGTGATAGTTGGAGGAACCAATGCTATAGTTAAGAGGTGTAAAGATTTATGCCGACAATAGGAGTATAAATCGTAATGATATATTAAGGTGTGGCACACATCTATGACGAGTGTTGGGTCGTTTGCTATTTGGGATCGTGACTTGGTCTATCCCGAGTGATATTTCTACTATATTGGTGATTGAGACACATACTATGTTACTATGAATTGGGCTTATTGCCATGTTTGGGGTCTTGTGCCGCCTGTAGAATCCTTCGGGGATTGATATTATTGTTTTAGCATATTTTTGCATATCATTTATTTTCAGTCCAAGGTTTTAAATATTATTTTACAAACTCAACCATACTTCTAAGTTGTGAAAACTCAAATGATATTTTAAATGATATTTCGGGCTGAGAACTACTATTTTATAAATGCCCAAGGGGCTTATGATGATTTCTGAACTGAGCATGGATCGGGCTGTGCACCGTAATGGGTACTGGAATGTACCATCATATGCATTACATTGCTCTCGTGCATTTGTTCCTTATCTGCATTATCTGCTGTAATAATTATGTGCTCTTATTCCATTGTCTGGTTGTTTCATACCATTCTAAACCTGAGGGGTTGATACTATTCTGAGATACGGATATTGAGCCTGAGAGGTTGATGTTGTACCTTGTGAGTTGGGAGTGAGCCCGAGAGGCTGAAGTAGTACTTTGTGAGTTGGGAGTGAGCCCGTGGGGCTGATACTGTACTGAGAGGCTGATATTGAGCCCGAAGGGCAGATTTCTGATTATTAATTATTTTCGCAACTATTGAAATGATCATTTTCAAAAGAGATTTAAACTGAGCTAGAGTATTTCTAAAGAATTTCATAGATTTCACTGATTTGTTTTTTCTCAATTGAAGGGCTTTTCTCTGCTTCTATACGGCATGACGATATGTTTTACGTGATATTTTACCGCTTAGTTATTATTTACTTTTATTACTCACTGAGTTGGAGTACTCACTTTACTCCCTGCACCTCGTGTGCAGATACAGGTATTCGTTACCCGGTAGCAGGTTTTGTGCTGATTGAAGAATTGCTATCATAGCTGAGCCAGGTGACCGCCAGCGTCCGCGACACCGGATTTTCTACCTTTTTACTTTTAAATTCCATATTGTATACTACTAGTCTTGTAAATGTATTTAGACTCCTTTAGATGCTCATGACTTGTAACACCCCGGTTTGTGTTGAGTTTGGGTTGTATTTCCACGAAATAATGTTATTAAATTATATTTGAAACTGTTTATTTATGTTAACCTATTATTAAAAAGGCACTTTGAGTTGGTTGGCTAGCCTTGTCTTTACGAGAGGCGTCATCACGACCGAATCGGCGTTTGGGTCGTGACACATATGTATTATCTCGCATATAAGTCTATTTTGAAAAACTTCTCTCAAATCGAGGTTAGTCAAGATACTTACCTTATCCGGAATAGGCTTTACCTTCACAAAATATCTTTTCCTTTATTCCCCTCCTCCAAACATTCAATATCAAGCCAAATGATACTCAACAAGTTTAAATAAAGCTGTAGGAATCAACTCCAAATAATAAAGATTCAATCTTTAATGAAATCTCAAAAGTCAATAAAATGTCAACCCAGGCCCACATGGTCAAAACTCTAAATAAAATTTGTATTTCACGATTTCATTGACCCATAATCTCACGAGTCCATATATTTGATTAATTTCCAAAACCAAATCCAAATCGATATTCAACCAAAATACATTTTCTTAACTTTCGTGTCAAAAACTCTTTTTTTCTTTTAGATTCCTTGATTTGGAGTAAGAAACTCAAGTTATAATCATAGACCTAGGTTATAATCAATTTCTCCAGGGATGTGGATAAACCTCCTTCAAAAATCTCCAAAAATCATGTTAAGTAAATATTAGGTCCGAAATGAGTTTATATATTAAATGTTAATTTTCAGCAAAACTTCCAACGCATTTGCATTGGCCTGGATGCGTCTTATCCCAACCCGCATGCCCTTCTGCTACCACATCTAATTTTAATTTTTTTTTTGTAGTTTTTCATTTCAAAATTATCCCCGAACACCCCGAAGCTCACCTGAACTTTTCGTGATCCTGTCCAATCATTCCTACTAATCCATATATTTTATACTAACTTATTCGAGGGCTCAAAAATACAAAAATATCACAACTAAAAAATAAGATCCAAACCAAAATATGAACCTTCTTAAGTTCTTCATATTCATATTTTAAGAAGATACATCTGAATTAGGATTGAGCCCTTTAGGTGCCAAACTGAACATACACAAAAGTTTAAAATTATCATAAGAACCTAGCAAAGTCATCAAATTACCAATATGAGCTCGTTAACCCAAAATATTTATTGTAATCAACCCTGTTAACTTAAAGCCTTTAGTTAGAAACTTAAGTCTTTCAAATTACTTCCAAACCTCTTGGGACCCGAAACTATATTGCAAGTCATAAAACATCAGATGAATCTACAGGAAGTCTCAAATAGGGAAATAGGATCCTAGAACTCAAAAGGACCGACTAGATCGTTATAATAGTTGTGAAGGTGGTGTTTGTGGATAAAAATAATAGAGATGCTATGATGGCTATCCATTGTAGGGTGGTGGTGGTGGCAGAAGAGTGGTCACGATAATGGCTTGATTAGGGATGAAGAAAGTGGGGCCCACATGAAAAAATAAGATTAAAAAAATATATTTTTATGCCTTTACGCATCCAAAGTTTTATGAAAATCAGACATTTTGCCCGGTCAGCATGATCACCTAATAATTTGGACATCATTCATACTGACAGTTGGGACGAACCTTAAGTGTTCAGTCAGATCTTTATAACAACATCCTCATATAACAGTCACTCACTATAAAAGTCAAATTTTTCTCGGAATCAATTTTTTATGTTATATTACATCTCTATAACAACTTTGTGCTTATAAAAATAATATCCTTTATACAATTGCCCTCTATTAATATCCATATAGAATCTCTAATAAGATCACTAATAATAATTTTAAAGATTTTGACCTTAACCTACGGATATTTGGACTGAAACAGAAGATTCAAGTTTTAACAGCTTAAATTGCTTTCAAGGAAAAACTATTAGGCCTCATTTGTTTGCACTTAATGGAGGTCTGAATCTTAATTATTCAGATATCAGACATTAAGTGCGTTTATTTTTAAAATTTGAATATTAATTATTCAGATCTTAATCATTAAGTGTGTTTATTTTTTTTACTTCACAATCACTTAATAGGTCTGTATGATTCAGATCTATAACAGAGACTTAATTTCATTAAGATGCTATCATATATTTATTATTAACTGCCGTCACCGTCTACCATTATCAACTACCACCATGCCACCACCATCATCATACTCAACCAACCTCACCACCACCACCACCTCCACCACCACCACGCCACCATCATCCTCAATCATAGCCGCCACCATTATTGACCATCACCGCCCACTATCCCCACCACTTTGACCACCATCACCCACAATCAACACTCATCCACCTCAACTAACACAATTGACCACCCCATCACCACCAACAACCATGGCCGACACTGTCGATCATTATAACCTACCACTACCCACCCACCATCTTCCTCAGTCACAACTACTACCACCACCACTCGCCATTATTAACTATTATCAGTCACCACCACCATCACCATCCTGAAACATAATCACCACCGCTATCAATAGCTACTAGTTACTAGCATGAACCATCATCATCAACCAATACTACCACCATCCACCGTTGCTAATCGGTATTCACCCGTTAACCATCACCACTAACAACTATCATATTTTTAAAAACTATAAATTTTATTGATAAAATATTAGATTAGTTAGTATTTCATTTGAATTTTATGTTTATTAATTTTTAAATAGAGATAAATTTTATATATTCAGGATGTTAAAAATCAAACAGTCTTAATTATTTAGTATTCGGATCTTAATACACATCTTAATATATTCAGATGTGTATTCAGATTCAGATGTATTAATCTTAATACACATCTTGATATTCAGATGTGTATTCAGATTCAGACGTCTTAATCTTAAAAAAAAAAAACAAATGAGGCCTTAGTCATCCTTTTATTGAAAGTTTATATACAAATCTTCACTAATTCAAGCATTATATCGCTAGTAAGAGACTGGAGTCTACGAAACAAGCTACAATTACGTATTTCCCATCAATCTTGAAATAATTTAATCTTCTAGTAGTTTTAAAATGTACAATTTAGAGTTTAAATCTTTATACATTTAGTTACGAATTTATTAATAATGTGTTAGCTTTCTAAATATTTTATTAATAAAATTTTACATATCATTTGAGTATTTAAATTTGAATAATTTTCTTAATATGTTACATAAAAATAATTAATTTTTGGATAATTTTTATTTATAACAGCTAAAATATATTTAAACTTCAAATTTCGTTATATGTGTATAATAATCAATCACTATAAAGACAAAAAAATATTGAAACAAACAATATTATTATAAATAAATTTTACTGTATTTGTTGCCAAAAATATATACTAGTACGAAAAGCATCACTCAAAGCTAAATCGTTTTTATCACTAATTGAATATGGATTATTGAAAGTTGTGAACGTTGTATAAAATATTTTCAACAATAAGACAACAGATTAACAGTAGTATCAAATATTTTGTAACGTTTCAAAATAAAAAAAATCTTATATAGAAAATTTATTACTCGTGTAAATATTTTTATGGGAGTACCTACCTTCACTTACAAGTAACGAGCAAGTGTACAAGAAGTAGAAAAAGTGAAACTGAAACGGTAACTTCCTCGTCGGGCACACCGAGGAAGCAAGTAAATATATATACAAAAATACGGACCCTAAACCCCTTTTATGTCTAATTATTTTCAAACCCTCCCGCGAAGCTAAATTTCCCCTTTTTCTCTCTCTCTTTGATTCGAATAAGAGAAATTGGGGGTTTACAGTAATTGGGGTTTTCGTATATTTAGTTCTGTAAACTCATCCCTCGACTCCATTCTTCTTTTCATTTGCATTCATTATCATTAGATTTGACTTTGATTTTCAATTCAATTCTAATTGATGGAGGATATGAATCAGCAGAACGTCGATCGATTCACGTCTGTTTCATCTTCAGGTTCGTTAAAATTTCTTTTGTGCGTTTTTTACTTACATAGGTTATTACGTATCACGAGTGGATCTAGGATTTAAAAGCAGTGGGTGTATATGGATATGTTTTTGTTTAAATTTTGTATATACATATATATAGCTCTAGCACAAGGTGGCAGGTACCCGCCTGTGGTCGGCATCTCTTCCTGTATTGGCTGAATTCCATATATTCGGACCTTTTTGTATGACGGTGGTGTCTGTGCTAGTTTGCTAGCACCTCAACTGTTCTACCGTACCTGCCACCTCTCACCAGCACAGGTATTAACTCTGCCACCAAGGTTTAGGCAGATGTGAATTAAATTAGCTACGTAGTTTTTGAGATTTGAACCTAAGACCTTGTGTGTAATGTTATGTTGTTAGAGATTTATTTGGTGTTTAATGATAAAAATAAGACTAGCCATATACACAAAGTCGGTTAGTGCCAGTGTAGAGGAAGAATGGGCATGGGATGTAGGCGTTAAGGTCTGATTTCGGCAAAGCTAAGTAGCTTTGGTCCATACTTTGTTTCTCTATTAAGAGATCCACTAAATATGTAAAAGAAATAATGAGTTTGGCAGAACCTAGTAGTTTGGCTGAACCCTGTATATGTGTTAAGAAATTTACTAAAAATGTACAAAAGTTATGGTTTAATAGAACTCAGTAGCTCTGGTTCAAATCCTGTATATGTGTTAAGAAATTGACGAATATGTACAAAAGTTAAGTTCAGCATACTAGCACTTGAGGTTGCTATCGTAGAATCAAAACCCCATAAAGTTCAAATCCTGATATGCATCTGAGAGGGAGCATAAGTTGGGCAGCCTTCCCTTTGCATTTGTGCAGAGATGCTTTATCCACAACTTTTATAGTGGGTTATATAGAGTATGTTTGTGTGACTGTATTTAATAGGAAATTTTCTTTTGCTCTGGGTTATGTTGCAGTTGATAGTTCTCTTTCTTAGATGTTTGTTGTGTTGCTGTTACTCTTTCAGGGTTTCACAAAAAGGGATTTGTGCATTTTTTTCGGTTGTATCTTTTATTTAACCGGCTATAAGCTGCTTTGAAGCAATTTCTGTACAGTACAATCATCTGTTGAAGGTGATTTCTGATCTTTTAGGAAGTGTTATTAGTTAAAGATCTTAACGTAAAAATTTAGTATGATAAGATATGGAACAAGGTTACGATTGCCTCCCCTCATTGATATCTCATCCCAGAATTGAGAAAGTAGTAAGAACCTTAACTGGTGAATCCTTTCTATACTGGATCTGCTTGCTATCCTTTTTTGGGTCAACTGAATGCCTACTTCATGCATAGTGCATTCTGCATGTTTGTTATGTACAGGTAAAAGAGTGAGTGTACTTATTGGGAGTCTTCCAACATCTGAACAAGTAAAACCGCAGTTCTTTTAATGAATTTCTTTGAAAATAACACATAGATAATAATGTGTGAGAAGGTAATTTGAGATGGTTTGCATTCCTTACTAAGAGATAACATGCACAGCGTGCGATATATTTAGTTGCTCAGACTCGGGTGTCCAATACTTCAGTTCCTTCATGATCTAAATTTTAATATTACGGAACCAGGTACGATGCGGATGCGAGAATTCGGTTAAAAGTAATTCGAATATCTTTGTTTAATAAGCAAAGTAATTCAAATATCTAAAATAGAGTTATAAAAATATGTCTTATGAGATATTATTGGAAAACTTACAATTTATTCCGAGAAGGAGTAAACATTGATCAAGGGGAGAATTCGAGAAGGAGATAAAAGGGAAAGGACATGCATAGAAATTTCTATATACAAACTATTCCATTTTCTTCAATTTCACCCTAGAGAACAGTTATTTTGTCCTAAAAATTAAATTTGGTATTGGAATTTAATTGACTTAAATTGTGCGGGAATGGATGAGGATTCATATAGCAGATTGAAATTGAGGTGTAGTTGATTGATGGGCTGATATGACTACTGCTATCTGTAGGTTAGTGATTAATTGCCACTTACACATAGTTCAATGATTGTTTGGGCATATTGCTCTAGCTCTTCTGCCTGAACTAAAGTTCGAAGTAAAAATATAATTCAATGGGAGAATGATACTTGATTATGAGGTATTTTGCTATGTTTGGTTCTAGTTACTTGCCTCTCTTCCACAGTATTGCTGATGTGAACAAAGTATTCCCATGGATCTTTACGATTTCGCAAATTTTGTAATATTTACAATTGAATTGATGACTTTAGTCATATAGGCATGCTTAATTACATCCCTACGTGATAAATATAACTCTTCCTGAGTCTTATCATTGAGAATCTGCAAATTGTTCAAAGCCATCTCAAAAAAGGAACTAAAAGCTTCTGAACAAATTGATGTCCTTTTGAGCATTCATTTGTGCCAGGGTTTTCACAAAATTAGCTAAGTCCTGCACATTTTCCCCGCTGAATTTAGAGAAATTGATATTTCGAATTGGTGTAACTACTAAAGTTGACATTGCAAAAGTTCTTGCTTCTATAGTTCTATTATAAATCCTTGTTTCACAAATTGAACAAGTAGTGTTTATTTTCATTGAAATGTAGATGGGGACTCATTTTTTCGCTTACACAATTTAATTAAATTTATGAAAAAGCTATTTTTTTCGAGTAGTGCATCATTTCCAGTTACAAGATCCGGTGTTTGAGCAATAGAAGTTCCAAATCTACCAAAATATCTTTCCACAGAGCAGCCCTTTGAGGCTTTTCTCTCTTATGGCCTTTGGGAGGAAGAATCCTGCTTTTATCTGAAGGGGGCAATCTCATATCCTATTGCCTCGGGTAGCAGTGTATCTGCATTTATCATTTGGGTTTGGCCTTGAGAACTACATTTTTCATCTTTGTTGTTTTACTTATCGAGTAAATAAATGAATCTATTAAAATTTATTTTTCCTTTAGTTGTGTGGGTTTTAAATCAAACCTGAGAGAGAAATCAACTTAGATTTAGCAGGGTCCTCTAATGGCCTTGTTTCATACACTTTAAAAATCTACATATCACTGAGTTATTACTAGCTTGCATTGGTTTTGACAAGTAACAGCCTCTTTGGTGTGGGTATAGGTGAAAGAGCCGTTGAACCACACAATGCCGCAGAACAGGTAAATTACTATTATCTTCAATATTTTATAGCTTATTCTTTTGTATATTTTTGCCAGCATAGTTGACGTATTTGGTTAGTACTTCCATTTTAATCCATTATCAGCCTATCTCGCCCAAAGATGAAAGGACTGTTTCTGCAAATGCTTCTGCGAATGCAACCATCCCTGGGGCTTCAAGAAATGCTAAAGATCACCCTGTTACCTCTGAAACTGGAGCTCTGTCCACCTTTTATCCTCTCAATTCCTATCCTCCTCAGGACCAAGGTTTTTACTATGGAGGTTAGTTCCTTTGGCTAATGTTAATTTGTTATTGCAGTTCACCCGGTGTCACATGCATGCAGCAAGATGCCAATGAATAAGTTGCTACTGAATCATTTCTATCCTTTTTCCTCTTTTTCTACAATGATCTTTTAGTTTTGAAGGTAATAAAATAAAAGTTCTACTTGTTAAAATTTTGACTAATGTTGAAATGATTGTGATTTCTGAAGCGAAAGATAATTTTTTACTCAGTAGATGGTATGTCTGCCAACGGATTCACTATCTTTGATTACTTCTTAACCTTATTTTAGAATTTCCTTTGTGAAATATGGTCCCCCTCCCATGGGTGGTAAGGGGGAGTAGACAAAATTGTTAAAATTAGAATCCTTATGGTCGCTGTTCCTTTATTTGCCTTGTGCCTCAGGTTACGACAATGGCACTGGGAGTTGGGCCGAACAATCTAATGATGTCAATGTGAACAACTTGCATGTAGTTCCGCCAGTAAGTTCTGATTCCGCTTTCTGTAAGTGGAAGCATTTGTATTCCATACAGTGGGTTGCCAAATATTAATAATCTTCTTGACCTCTTGCAGGCAATGTACAATGAGAATCCCCTCTTTTTCCCTCCGGGTTACGGCTTTGATGCTCAGATGGCATTTGGACAGTTCTCCCCCATCGCTAGTCCTCTTTCTCCTTTTATGATAGATGGCCAGCTATACTCCCCACACCAGATTCCGGTTTCTCCAAATTACTATGCACCGCCTATTTCCCCTGGCTTGCCGCATGTTACATCTGCTCTTCCAGCTTCACAGCCTGATCTGGTGGCACCAGGAAGCACTGGCCATGAAATTGATAGCACGTATTTTGGGCCAGGATCAGGTTACTACATACCCGTTGGATCGTTTGGCGGAGGCGAGCTTTCGGGAAGCAGCAACATTGGTTTCTACAATTACCAAGGTGAATTTGGATCTGGTCAATCTTTATCTACTCGACCTAACCCCGTAGACTCTGGAAGATACATGTCTCAAATGACATCTGCGGCACTATATCCACAACCAGTTGGCATACTTGGGTCGTATGAGCAAAACGCCATGCAGGTTTGTTATCATTTTTCTTCACTGGAAAATTTAGTAAGACAAGCAATGAATGGTAAATATCCGTTACCAATTCTAATGATAAGTGTTTTTATCACCTCAAATATTATGTTAATAATATTCCCACAAGTGGGGTCTTAGGTGGGTAGTGTGGTTATATGCTACTGCTTACATAAAAAGTTCTTCTTTTCTTAATAAACTAACCAACTCAGTTTTAGTGCATAGCTTAGTTACTGATTTATGTTATACTTATTTGTATGTAGCTCGTTCTTTTTTTTCACCAGTTGTAGCTGGTTCATTAATGGTAAACTTTTCAACTCATCAAAGAAAAATTAAGAGTAAGCACCACTCCATGCATTAGGGAGCATTTAAAACTCGATCAATTCTATCCTTTTTTTGGGTCAGGTAAAATTAAAACTCTATAAATTGTGACTTTTCTGGCTCTATGTTTTTCCTTTCCTTCTTCAGCTTCCACCTTACTCACTAATGGAAAGAAATACAATATGATTTAGCAGCATAGCCTGAATTCTTCTTGATATATTATTCGTGTGCAATCACGAAGGCCTCATAGGTATTTTGTTGAATTATGCTGGGCTAGATGTGCCATTTTTGGCTATCCCTTATAGCTATTGGGTTTATGTTATTACCTGATACATAGATTTTGAGAAGTCTTTTACGAAATCATTGAATAGCTAGTTAAAATTGTATTCACAGTAGTCAAGCTTTTATTTTCCAGACAACTGTGTCAGTATTGGATATTGGTGTGTCCTCCAATACTAGTGCCAATTGAAGGTTTCTATTAGTTGTAGTATAAAATACGAGATTCTATCTCGCATGGCTCGTCAGTACCTGACTCTTAGATCATGTTTGGTAGTGTCTTATAAGATATAGCATTGAAGGTATGAGAATTCTATTCGAGGGAGAGAAATAGTATGGCTCTTGAGGGGCAGAGTTAAAAGCTTTCTTTGTTTTGGTTATACTTTTGGAGTAATGAGGATATACAGTATTGTATAGGTGGTTTGATTTTGTGGAGTTTCAATTGAAATGACATACTTCTGTAAGCGTCAGGATCTTGGTGAATTATCAATAAATTAGCTCTGACTTATAAAAAACTTACAAGTCAAATGTACGAGATGTATCCACCACCAACACTATATAAGAAAATACATATCCAAGAAATTCATCCTAGATTGGAAATAATTTCCTTGTCTGCACCTTTTCATAAAACAAAATCCTAAAGTTGAAACAATTAAGGATTTTGAGGGGGAAACTGTTAACTTTTCTTTTAAGAACAGCCTTGTGAATGAAGTCTACTGTAGCTTACTTTGGATTTAAAGGTGTTTATACTGATATCATTACTAATTTTGATGTCCCTTTTGTCAACCTGTATGATATCTTATTTATCCTTGTACATGTCATATTTGTTGTCTCTTTTCTCCGTGAAATAAAAATAATAATACGAGTAACTTATATCTACATAATTAACAGTGCCAGTTCTAGTCTAGTATACAAAACAATAGATCAGTGAAACTATGAAGCATTAGTATTTGCTCCCTCATGATTTTACTTAATGTTAAGCACAGTGATTGCCTTTGAAATTATAGCCATCGTTGAGACCATAGCATGTTACACGAAAGCGCCACTTTCTCTGTAGTGTTGTCACACAGCTGCCTGCCTAGAAGAGCAACTCGCTCTGTAGTGTTGTCACACAAGAAAAGCATGCCGCTCGCTTGCTGGCCGGGAGAATCGAAGTTATCTTCCGGTCTACTGTCCACCCAGTCAAGCAAAAAACACTGTAGAATCACGCTACGCACACTTCTGGTGTGCTTCCTGCTCGCGAGATCTAGTGGTATTTTATGGGGATTCTATTTATCTCTGTAGGATCCCTATTCAAGATGACTGTAGTTCCTTTTTGGGTGGCTGTAGGACGGCCGCCTATAGGTGGTAGGGGAGGGTGGGTGGTGGTACCGCTCAGATTGCGGCCAATCTTCCTAACCAAAAAGTCTTACTTTTTACATTCTGCATAATGTATATTGTGCTCGATCAATAATTAAAGAACATAGTGCATATTTTAACTGCAAAATCTTGATGATGGTCATTAGACACATTCACTAGCTTAGAAATGAGATCTAGTCAATGCTGTGTTATATCTCCTAACTTGAATAGGGGTGAGACTCAGATACATCCTATCCCAGAAAAGCAGCTTACTTTTATCATCTCAAATAAGAAACTATATACAAGGAATTGATTATCTTTATGTCCTGTCTTGTGTTTCTTAGAGCTGTTTATACTCAGTAGCACCTTCTGTTCTGAATGATCTACTTATTTGATCAAAACCAGGCTTCACATCAAGGTCTTGGATTCACACCAGGCTCCTCAGCCAGGCATTATTCCCAAGGCAATCCTTATCCTAGTGCAAACTATGGTACTGGGTCTAGTTCTCTGTGGGAACCAGGTCACAGAAATTGGCTAACTCCTGACAGAGGTGGAAGACGTGAGAGGGATCGGCACTCTGTTAACATTTCTACTGAATCACTTGGTATGGCAAGTGAACGAAACCGAGGACCAAGGGCATTAAAACCAAAGAGCAAGGGTCCCATTGAGGATAGCTCTTCATCTGTGATCCATAAAGAAGTTGAGTCAACTAATGCTTTACAGCCTGAGCAGTATAATCGGCCTGAATTTGTCACTGATTATGAGCATGCCAAGTTCTTTGTCATCAAATCCTTCAGTGAAGATAATGTTCACAAAAGCATCAAATATAGTGTGTGGGCTAGCACTCCTGTGGGAAATAGAAAGCTTGATGCTGCTTATCGTGAAGCAAAAGAGAGGAATGCTGATTGTCCTGTTTTTCTCTTTTTCTCGGTATGTTCCTTCAATTCTTATATTGGCTTGTGAGTTAAACGAATGTGTTACTCTCCTGGAGAATGGTTCATATACAGAACAACCTTTGTCATTATTATCAGAAGGTTTCTATTTGTCTTTCAGTTATTTTTCTTTTTCCACCTATGTTTTTCTAAATTTTTATCTCTTTTTAGCGCTTTATTTGAAAACTTAGTAAACACCAATGCTTTCTCATAAGTATACATCTTCTGTATGATAGGCATGCTTAAACTTTTGAGCTTTTAACATTTGGGTATAACTCTAGGTGAATGCTAGTGGACAGTTTTGTGGGGTTGCTGAGATGGTTGGACCTGTTGATTTTGAGAACAATGCGGAGCACTGGCAGCAGGATCGATGGAGTGGGCAATTTCCTGTTAAATGGCATGTCATTAAGGACGTGCCTAACAGTCAGTTCCGCCACCTACTTCTGGAACATAATGACAACAAGCCAGTTACTCACAGCCGAGATTCTCAAGAGGTATATATCTTTTACTATACGCCCTTGTAAGGCCTGTCTACATATACCCTCCCCAGACCCCACCTTGTGGGAATATACTGGGTTGTTGTTGTTGTTGTTGTTGTATACGCCCTTGTAATCTTCTACTTTTGTTCTTGCTTCTAAGATTATCATCCAGTTCTTTTTTGATAAGGAAGATTATCATCCAGTTCTCAATGTCTATTACCAATTGGAGCTGCAAATTTTCTGCGGAAGTCCTCATCTTGAATGTAGCTAGTCCAGATCTTTTTCCTGTATCATGACATAAATTATTTCAGGATAGTGCAGCTTGATTTTCATAGATTGATCGATGGCTGCTAGAAATTTCTCTGGTTTTCTTTTTTCTTTCTGTATGCTAACATTCAAAACCTTGGCATTGACAACCATGTACCCTTGCTCTTGCTTGGGCTATGTGTCCTATAGCTTGTGTTTACGAGTTGCAGTTGCTTCACATTGTTGTCTTTCGAATCATTTCAGGTGAAATTGCCGGAGGGTCTAGAAATGTTGAAAATTTTCAAAAACTATGAAGCGGATACCTCTATATTGGATGATTTCACCTATTATGATGAGAGGGAGAAGTCCTTGCTGGAAAAGAAGAGTAAACAGCGAACACTTCAACCTGGTAGTGCTGCAGTTACTACTGCAGCTGACACAATAAGTCAACTAGCCGATAGTCTTGCCGGCACATTAAATTTGGAAGGCAACAAGAATTTGCCTTAAAAAGAGTTTGTAATGCTTAAGCCTGTAGCACAGATTTCAGAGGCAATATCAACTGCTGTCATTCAATGTTAGTTGGTTGGGCAACCAGCTGGCTCGTATAGTTAAGGAGATTGCTAACCGCATTTTGGGAGGTGGCCTTTTCATCACCTTTGGATCAGAAAACTCTCTTTATCTCTTTCCTTTATTTGTCATTTGTTCAATGAGTTGGTTGTGATTTGCAATTCTTGGGCAAGGAGAGGCAGCCAGTAATGTTAGTGCTAACTGTTTTCCCGCTATTTCTTCATTGTTTCTATAAGTAGGTGATGGCAGGCAATATAGAAGCCATCCGACATCTGGAAAATTGTGGATCTTTCCGGGCTGATGTTTTATGTACTCTAGTTTTTCATAGTTTCAGGCAGTACCAATGGCTGCTTTTGTATTCCTATAGAACTGCCAAAATGGGTGATAATTGGGAGGAGGCCTTAATATCTAGAGAAATCGAATGACTTGATATCGAGCCTGTACTTCTTCATCAACCAAAATAACGTCTGGCCTTAGCAGTCAGATTGTTTCTTTTATGGAATCATAGGTATTGATGTTTCTCATGCTGCATTGTACTAGCTATTGACTTTACTCCTACCTTTTAATACGGTCAGGACCGGAGCTAGAAGAAATTTATTATACATGTACGAATATTAGATTTAGAACCTAGTTATTAGCACTTGAAGTCTTTCTTCTAAAATTTAGAACTCATGAAGTTAAATCCTAGTTCCATCTCTGAATACTGTAGCCTTATATTCATTTTGCATCTGCATCGAAGTTGAAAAACTCATCATTGTCTGTGGAATTCCTCTTGTAAGGTGGAAGGATGTTAATCCAAATCATAGATCCTCATAATGCCTCTTCCCAGGGAATACTAACCATGAATATACGAAAGTTTTCATGAAAACTGTGTAATAATAAGAAAGTGCACGGATCTAGTACCCTGTTGAAGGGTCCTTCAGCTACTTCAAAGGAAAGTCGATGAGGAAACATATATTTTCACTAGCTCGAGATTGAAGATGGCTTATCAGGATCCCTTAAATTGTGGTCGATTGGGAGATTTATTTCTTATTCGAATGTGCATCAAGATTTGATTATGGTCTCTTTACTACTGAAACCCACGATTTGATAAAGCAGAATTTGAGCAATGCACCAAACGCATAAATATATCTAAGGTTTAATCTGAGGCCAACCAACTTCACAGCTTCATCTCCTTTTTCTTCTCTTTTTTGGGAAATCCAGTACTATACCTCCTCCATCTTGTTTTCTTCTTTTTCAAATGTTATTTTTATTATTTCTCTCCTTACAGGAGAACAAAGTGAAGCATTGCCGGGGTGGACGTGAGCTAAGATAGTTAATTTATTGTCTCCAATAATTAGAACAATTAATCTCCATCCCTTATACCAACTACTATATCCTGATCATACAAATTGATTTGAATGTGTCCCATCTCCAAGCAAAATCGTCTTTCTTGCTCCCTAACAATCAGAAATTCAATCCTCAAAAACCTCTCATTCACCAACACCACATTGACTAAGAGCGCATTTGGATTAGCTAATAAGCATTAGGTGCTCAAAAATACTTTTAAGTGCTAAAACTGATTTAATAAATAAGCAATTACACATTTGGGTTCAAGTGCTGAAATTGATAATAAGTTGTTGCAGTATTTGATAAAAAAAAATGCTAATAAGCTCTTTTTCTATTAAAATGACTTAAATAACCTTAGAACTGTTTATACTTATAAGAGCATAATTTCTTCAAAATTTTAAATTCCATATCAATTTAAATACAAAATATTATATTTGTCATTTTATTTTAATTACAATTGTGATTAGATAAGACAATTTTTATGATAATATAATTTATTTTATGATAAGCATATAATCGTAAGTTATAATAATTAATAAATTTACAAAAGTTTTACAGTAAAAAATAAACCTAAATAGGATAAAATATTTGAAGAGAAACAACCAGTCTTCATCACCACAATACTTAGAAAGCAATGCATATAGTTCAAAAATTAATATACAATCACATACATATAAATATGCATAGGAATAGATAATTTGCTTATCTTAAATAGTCAATGATATCTTAAAGCTAAAAATTCATAAGCTGAGGGCGGCCAGTTTAGGGCTTTGGCTTATAAACACTTGGCTTATAAGCACTTCTAACTTACCAAACGCGTAGATAAGCCGAAAAGTGCTTATAAGCTAGTTTGACCACCCTATAAGCTTATCCAAACACCCTCTAATACATTGTGGTCATATAGATTGATTTTAATGACTTCAGTCTTCCAAGCAAAATATTGCTACCATATTTCCTGCAATGTAAGATCAAACATTGGGAGCCAACAGAGAGATGAGAGTGTGGGCATGGATCAGAGAGTAACTTCTTCAGGACCTTATACATTCAAACTTAATAACAACAAAGGATAAGGTCTACAACGCCATAAAAGGACCGGTATGATACACATCAGCCCTCTCTTCTACTACTTATCAGCATCTTAAATCAAAAGAGAAAAGAGAAAAGAGGGGGGGTTAAAAGGATACAACAAAGAGTTCTCATAACTTGCTCTCTTTTCTATCGAACAAAGAAATTATACCTAATAGATACACATAAAGGACTTAAAATCAGCTGTTTTTTTAGGCTTCCCAAATTCTTTACTTCTGTTCTTACTGCTTCTAGATTCCTCTTCCCACATTAATCAGTAGTCATCGGTTGGCTTATGCAGCACCTAAAACGGGCCTTTCTGACAGTTGTCATGATCTCTGTCTCTGCGAACTCGAGCATTCTGACCACTTGAGAGAATGGTGGCCTATTATCAGGGTTAGCATCCCAGCAGCGGGTCATGATCTCACTTAGGACAGGCAAACAATCATTGGGGATTGCTGGACGAACACCTTTGTTGACAACAGCAAAAGCTGCCTGCACAGCGGTCATTTTCTGGAAGGGAAGCATCCCTGTTATGAGTTCCCACAGAACGATGCCAAAACTATAAACATCGACTTTGTGGGTGTAAGCTCGATGCTGGATCATCTCCCTGCATATCAGAGTAAATGCTCTCAAGTAACCAACAATGAAACATACATGCTAAACGATTTTGGATGTTTTCTTTTTAATTCCAAATGAGAAGATCCTAATATATCACAAAACTAGAAGAAAAAATATCTATACTAGGCAGAATTGCTACAACACAAAGATTTCTCGCTAAAAACCTAATCTCCTTAACCCCCAAGGGTTGCTCCCTTTCAAGGTCACAAGTTCGAAACCTACTGGGTGCAAACAATTTCTGAGGGCCATCGGACTGGGTAAAACCTGAATTAACCGTGGTGCACTTGCGGGAAACTCCTTGCCGAGGGCCTGTGCACCCCTGGGATTAGTCGGAACTCGTAGAGACTTGGATACCCGTGCAAATCAAAAAAAAAAACCTAATTTCCTTTTTCAAATGCAGAGACATGCTGGGCAACAACTTTTTCTGATATGAAGATTTAAGCAAGACCATTATTTATTTATTTTGGTAATTTAGGCAAGACCACTATTACATTAGTCAAAAAGCATATTTCATATTTTCCTTCAACAAGACATCCACTAATAATTTTTAGATACATCTACCATGATGGGGATGTGCTAATCTCACCCCACATTAGCAAACCTAAATATCATCTGAGCGACCTCATGCATCTGTTTAATCAGAAGCATTTCGGCACTATTTCTGGAAGCTAGAATCACCATGTTTTCAGGGTAAATTTCTAAAAGAAATGTCCTATTTGAAACACACAAACAAATCCATTTTTCACATTTTCCAACCAAATGAAAGCTTAAACATAAATCAGGGGATTCATGGATGTTGGGAATCTGTAGGTACTGCTTTTATTGGGAGAAGGAAAGAAGGCTAGTTAACTTCAATAGCTGGAGCAGAAGCAACTAGTCTTGACGAGAAACAGCCAGTTCTTTGAAAATCTCAACTTTGAGGAGTTATATTAATTTTCTTTTTCTTTGAGGTAAACAATTTTATTAATGTGGGAAAACTCTCATGTACAAGTCGTATACCAAAAAGTAGAGAACCTACAGAAATATGGTTATCTATAGATGTCATCCAATCTTGTATATACATAGGAACTTCATGGGTGCACCAAAAACACAAAAACACTTAGAATAAGAGGTTATTCCTCAAATGAATTTGAGAAGTTGGATTACCATCGGCAATACTGTACATTGAAATTAGTTATTTTTCTTTGATAAGTAATTAAATATGTTATAAATTTATGCACTTAGCCAGTGCATCAGGCATAATTACAAGTTGTGCAAACCCTCTATTGTTTCTAGCACTCCATCTATATCAAGTTCAATAACCAGATTGCACCAAAGCTAACAAAAAAATACAATTCTGTTTAAGGCAGAGAATGTTTCTCGTTGTGCCTTCAAAAATCCTGTTGTTTCTTTCAAGCCAGACAGTCCACCAAATGACCTGAGGTACGGTATTCGAAGTTCTTAGAGATTTCTTATTACGGAAAATGGTCAAATATACCCTTATACTATTGAAAAATGTTTAATATTAGCCTCCGTTATACTATTAGTCCAAATATATCCCTAACGTCATACTATGGGTCCAAATATATTCCCGACATCATAAAAACAGTACAAACCTATCCTTCCTCCGTTAACTGTCTCCCCTATGAACACATTTTATTGCTAAATCACCATTTCTCCCTGTTTGAACTGCCAAGTTCAATTACTTTGAAGTTCTATGATTATTTAGAAGAATTCATTGCCTCTACTTCCTCTTGTTGCTTCTCCGGCCAATCCTGGAGTTGTACGTACCTTCACTTGACATTAAAATTTTGCGTTTTATTGTGCATTTCCTTGTGTTGTCTGAATTTGTAAGACATATTTAGGGAAAATTTAGTAGCACTTTTATTTTAAAATAAAACATAAAGAGAAAAAAAAGGTAGCCTTCCAGAAATGTGGTTGAAGACATAGTTTTTGTAGTTGTAGTTATAGTTGTATGAAGTATGAACTACTATCCCCTGTTACTTTTTATTCTTCGCTAACAATCAATTTGTTTCTAATCTTTAGCAATTTGCTGCTGGAAAGTAGTCAAGACACCAACTGATAGTGCAATATTCCAACTTTTTTTTCTTAATAAGTAATGAACTACTGGGAAGTCTTTAAAGTTAGAGTCTTTACCCAACTGATGTCTCTTCCCTTTTTTACCCGTTTTCCCCCTTTTATTTCCTTTTTTTCCTTTCCTTGTGAAAAAGTAATTTTACGCGACACCAGCAATCAATTTTTAATATTCAAATATGAAATAATTGGCCAGATTAAATTGCAGTACATCCATGTGCCATACAATACTTTCAGATACAGTGGAGTGCAGCACACCGAATAAGAGCATGTTTGGCCAAGTTCCTGGGAGACCAAAAGTACTTTTTTCCTCCAAAAAAAGTACTTTTTTAAAAATTTAAGTTGTTTCGCGAAGATAAAGAAGTACTTTTGGCTAGCAACAGAAGCAGTTTTTCCGCTTTTGGGAAGAAGCAAAAAATTCTAGCTTCTTCCAAGAAGCAGAAGCAGAAAATTAATTTGTTCAAGACAAAACTATCCCCACCTCAAAATTTATACTTTTCAAATTATCCCTTAGTAATTTAAGTATTTTTTCCATATTTATTTCTGATTTTTATCATTCTCGTAAATTTTAAAGATATCATATACATGAATCATATTATAACTTTCCAAATTCTTTATTGACTTTTCTTGTTTTTGATTTTTTTTTTTTTTTTTTGGGGTATAATGGCTTATGGCTTTTCAAATTATCTTTTTCTTTCTTCACACTAAAGCAAATTATCTACCTCCTTCTTTGGATTATCAATTCTCTTCCTACAAATAATCATATATAATTTCTTCTGTTATACGCTATTAGCTCTCGAATCTTTAAAATAGTTATCAAATCTAATTTGTGAAAATCACCTACAAATAGGTAATAAATTTACAATTTTATCGCAGAATCTATCTATATATTATTAAACGATGAAGAAAAAACATTCACGTTAAGCCAAGTGGCAATCACACAATAGGTCGCTAGGCAATTTATGACAAAGTTGGTTAGATTAGGTAATAATTAGTTTCTAATTAAAATTTAAAAAAATTAAAATATACATTATGTGTTGCTAATAATTAGTTACTCTTTAAAATTATTTTTATTTTACTTTCAATGTCATATTTCAAGTTGTCACTCAGAATCATCTAGTTACAACTACCATGCTATACATAATTTCATATGACGATATGCTTCTACCGGTAAAGAATTCAACTATTATGCTAATGAAGACATTACTGCAAAGATTGAGGAAAGAGATGGGTCTTCTGATATTCCTTCAGAAATGCAAGAAAAATCTTCTATTAATATGGAGGCGTTGTGTGATAGAAGCATAGATGAAATTGTTGAAAAATATTATCATGTGTGAGTGACTTTACTTATTATTCAGGTGAATTATCAGTATATAATAATTTGTGGAATAGTCTTCTACTTCATGAGAAATGATGTATTTGATTACTCAAATCATTGTGTAACACTAAGTAATTATACTATATAATATTATATACTTTGGTATAACTATATATGTAAAATTGAGTTAAATCTTTACTATGTTTGTTTACTTTATATTTAATATTTTAATTAAATAATAAAAAATAATAAAAGTCTCTTACACTCTTCAAAATAATTATAAGACCTTGGTACTATCCTTTTTTGTAATTTGATACTCAAAAGTACTTTTTAGAAAGATTGGCCAAGCACAATTTGTTTACCAAATGTTGCAAAAAGTACTTCTTAAATGAATTGGCCAAACACAAACTGTTTTTTATCAAAAGTTCTTCTGAAAAAAAAAAGTAAAATAAGCCGATTTTGGCAGCTTGGCCAAACGAGCTCTAAGCATGTTATACATTCAACTTAAGTTGGAGTATACAGAAGGGATAATGGTGTTGCCTTTCCATAGTTCAAGGAGAAAAGGTACAAAAACAAAAATAGTTTAAGGGAAAATGCTCCCTATTAAGCCCACATTACCTTCCAATTTTGAAAAAGATATGCAACGTGCTGTTATATTTCAGACCATTGAGAGAAGGTTATAATACGAATTTATTGTCCAAGCAAACATATCATACTGAACAAACATATTTCTGTTTGCAGCCATTCATCTTTTTCTTGCTAAGTAAAAGGTGGTACCATATAGGAACGAATATCTAACATATATGAATCAAATATACTTAGCAGGAGGACGTTGGAAACTATAAAACTAACACAAAAAAAGATCAAGCATTCCAAAGAGAGTGAAACAGCTAACATAGCTCTGTTAAGGGGTAACGCCGAAGACCAGAGACAGGAATAAAATAAGATGATTTAATAAGGCTGCTAGAGAGTCCAGACACTTACGGAGCCATCCAGCGGTATGTTCCAGTCTCTGGTGTCATTCCTTCAGTCTGCACTTCAATACGAGCAACCCCAAAATCCGCAATCTTGATCGACTTGTCCGCAGCAATCAGTAGATTGTCAGATTTCAGGTCACGGTGTATCAGATTCAGGCCATGTACATATTCCATCCCCCTTGCCACGTCTAATGCCTGCTTCACCGCTAACTTCAAGGGCACTGATCGATTTTGTCTCCTGGCCAGAAACTGACGAACTGATCCCCCTTTTGCATATTCAGTCACAATACACCAGACCATAGGTTTACGGCATCCACCAATAAAACGCACTATGTTTGGATGCTTCAACCTTGCCAACATCATGACTTCCTGCTGAAATGCCTGCTCCATCAACTGAGCTCTCTCAAGATCATTTTCTGGCCTCTCTAGAAGCTTGATAGCAACATCCTCACCATTGTATGTTCCCTTGTAGAGTTTCCCAAAAGCCCCCTGAGCAAAAGCTGGACCCATGTTTAGCTTCCTCAAATCAATTGTCCACTCATCATAATTCTCAAGCCCGTCAGTAGGAAATCGAGGATCTATCAAAGCTTGAGCTAGGGCATCATCACTCAACCCTTGAGAAACTCTCCCCCTATTTACACTACCTGCCGCGGTATAGTTATTGCGGACACGCTTGAGGCCCGGGTGGTTTAAAATACGTGTGTGGGAACCATTTGATCCAACACTGCTGTTATCCGTTGACATCGCAACCGAACCTCCACCAATGCTCATTTGCAAGCTCCCATAACTGTCGATTGACATGTTTGAGCCCTCGCCAAGCTTGTGGTAAAAATTCTGAGTGATGCCATAATTTTCATGGTTCTCATTTAAGTCAATAAGTCCTGCGAACTTCGGAGCCTCCAACATTTTCTCTGATAAATCTGCTGCAGCACAAAAGCTTCAAGTCTAGCTTATTTATACTGCATGAAGATTGGCATAGTCAAGCTTCACTCTCTATAATCCTGTGAAAAATAATTTAAAAAGACAGAAGGTCATTTTTTGAAAACCCAATTCAGAAAACCCTCCTCTCCCACTTCTTAACCCATAATGCAATTCCCAATAGAGTAAGGGACAATAACTACACAAAGATTAATATTTCAAACACATTAAAGAGTCAATCGATCATTCCAAATTACTGGGGGACGAATACATGAATCTTCTTTACCCATTAAGCTCTACTCATCTCCGTTTTACACAAATACTAAACAAGTCGTCTTTTAACGCAAATTAAAGCTTCTTTAAAACAGTGTTGTCAAAGGCGCACTTAAGCCCTGAAGCGAGGCTCAAAACACGTTGAGAGCTTCGCCTCGCTTTGTGTGTGCTTTAGCGCGGCATCAAGGCTCTAAGGCATACCTTTCCTTGTCAATGAGTGTCATCCTAAAAATGTGACATTAAACAATTGATATTTCACTTTCTAGTAAAAAAATTTCAATTTTTGTGTCCATATATTTATTATTCATGCTTTTAATTAATAGTCTTGGACTACATATATATATATATATATATATATATATATATTCACTTTTTCTCCAGTTGCGCCTTTTTTCATTAAAGCCCACGCTTTATTTGCGCTTTGCGCTTAAAGCCTCAGCGGACCTTAGAGTTTTTTTGCGCTTTTCGCCTTTGATAACACTGCTTTAAAACCAGGATCGTCCAAATACTTCACTGATCCTTACAAAAACATGCAAGTCTCCAAAACAATTACGCAAACATCACAAATATAAGTGTAAAACAAACAACTAAACCTCTATAACAACTACTCCCTCTGTGATATTGCTTGACTGAACACATAGTTTAAGAAAGAAAGAACTAAAAACTACTGGATCTTGTTATCTAAAACAAACCATAAACATTTGCATGACTATAATCATCTCATAGAAGGTAAAGTAAAGTTAAATTATTTCTAAATACAGAGGTCTCATTCTTTTCGGGACAGACTCAAAAGGAAAGTGCATCACATAAATTAGTACAAATGAAATAGCTCCTGCAGGAATCATTTCCTTCTAAGCTGAGGCTGCATTTATTCTTAAGATATTTATCCCTCTTCACTACCCAGGGAGAGAAAAAGTAATTTTCACTATATTTAATGCTAAATCGCTGAGAAAGTGAGGATAAATAATCAACCATAAAACTTTCTTAACGTACAAACACAAAAGATAAATCATCAAGTACATCAAAATCGATTTGCAAAACTGAAAATAATTAAAACCACACATTTTCCCCTCTGCAATTTCTTCCAGAGCTAGGGGTTAAATTGTAACTTCCCAACGACGCGTCCATTTCTGTTTCCAGCTCAAACTCTCCTATACAGATGTTTGGAATTTTAACTATAAGCATCAAAAGAATAGCTCTGCCCCATCTCAAAATTAACAACAACAAAAAAATAACAAGCAAAAATCCCCATTAATAAAAAAGAGTAAAACAAAAAAATCTCAAATTTTCAATTAAATTTTGCGATCTGAGAGTAAAGTCAAGGAGCAAATGATAAATTTACCTTTATCAAAGAGGGAGCTTGACTTTACAAAATTTACTGTTCCAACTCCTAACACCCGATCGATTCTAAAGCTGTACACAAACTCCACCACGCGCAGCTCCGCCGAGTTGAACCCACTCACCTCCACCGGCAGAACGTACAGAGAAGTAGTAGTAGTAGATTAAAGAAGAAAAGGAACGCAGAGAACATACACACACAGAGTGATGAATGAATGAATGAATATTGCCTCTGTCTTAGCTAGAGGAGTCTTCGTCTCTCTTTTTTCTCTTTACTCGGACGGGGTGGGGGGTGGGGGGGAAGACCTATTGTATAGTCGCTCGTATTATCAACCGATTATGTTGTGTGGGGTTGGAAATAATGTGTCCGTAGAAATAACATCATCTTTGACTGCTATGACTTTTGTGCTTACTACGGATGTTCCATTGACCGGGTCAATTGACCCAAAATAAAATTTGAGATTGCATATATATTTTGGAGAATACGTATAGAAATGGAGATTTGAATTTAAAAAGGAATACGAAATTAAGGAAAAATTCCACCTTAGTTTTAAATTTAAAATTTATCCTATCATTTTGGACATACGTTTACCATTATAACTACAGGCCAAGAACAAATATTATTTAGCTATATATTAACTTGATAATATTATTTACCATTCAAGTTAAAATTAAAGGGTAGATAATACTACGCGAATCTAACTATAATCTCTTTTGATCAATCTTCAATTGTTATTCTCTTGGTCCAATTTAAGATAGTGACGGATAAGGATTTAATATAGTTTTATGTTCAAATAAATTCATCCACGTCCAATTCAATCTTGTACTATATTAGTCTATTATTCTATTACCTATTATATCTTATGCGGTATCACGCTCCCAGATCTTGATAGACATACATAACACTTGGTGCCTTAATTATGACTAGATTAGCTAGTCGCTCTCCGACCTTGGACAAATAAATTCTATATCTGGACCCTTTTGTGTATTCGAGTGAACCAACTTACCATGTAAGAAGGAACATTATAATGCATAACTTCAGAAACTTAAATCATTTCTTGAAACTTTTAATAATTTAAAAAAGTTTCGTCTAACAATAGAATAATTATTCATACATGACATATGAGACCTACCACAATGACAAAAGCATATAATATCTCATTATATACACACTAGTATTTGGGCACGTGCGTTGCACGTGTATCCCATATAAATAGTCGCATAAAGTATGTTTATAGTAATAAATTTATGTATAAATATTCTAAAAATTTGATTGAGTTATTAATTTGAAATTAAATTAAACAAATATTAGCATTAGTACATATCCTTAATATTGGTAAAGTAGTTGTCATGTGACAAGGAAGTCACAAGTTCAAGTCGTGGAAACAACCTCTTGCAAAAATGTGGGCTAAGATTGCATACGATAGACCTTTATGGTCTTGTCCTATCTGCGACCTTGCGCATAGCGGGAGCTAGGGGTGTACATGGACCGGATTAATTCATTTTTTATCAAAACCAAACTAAATCAACTATATCGGTGTAGATTAGTTCGAGTTTATATGATTTTTAGGGTTTTCAGATTTTTTTTAACTTACATATTATTTCAATCTTACTTTGTTAAATATTTGATATATATATATGTGTATATATATATATATATATATATATATATATATATATATATATATATATATATATATATATATATATATATATATATATATATATATATATATAATTGACATTATGTTATTAATTAAAATTTTCTTACGGGAGAATTCTATTAGTAACACATACGAAAGTTATTTTTCTAGTCATTTGAATATAATTTTTCGTTGATATATATCTTCAGGTTAACTGAACTTAGTAATTAAACATAAAAATCAGTATGATACTAAATATTAATAATCACTTCACATTTGAAAAAGATATAAGAATTTAACAGATCTTAACATATGATATGTATATGGAACAAAGAGATAGACGTATTTCAGTAACATTTGATAATAAAGTGATTATACAACCCATTATTTAAGGTCAATAAATATGGATCAGTTCATATTCTATTAAAATTTATATCCCGCAAGAGAATCTAAATATTTCTAGATATTTTTTACAGAAAATTCTATGTTAAATCTTAAAAGTATATATAAAAACAATATATTTATATGTCCGGTTGGTTCAGTTTTTTTACACAATAGCAAACGAAATCAAACCAAATCAAGTTGGATTTTTTAATCGGTATCGTTTGACTTTTCGATTTGGTATGATTTTTCGGTTCGATTTGCACACCCCTAGCGAGGTTAGTATTTAACCAAAAAAATAGAATTTCGGTTAAGACTGGAAATTAAGAGAAAAATTGGGTTACTGATAATCAGGAGATGACAAGAATAAGAAATATTTACGGATAATAAAGCAATAAATAAGTTTGTATTTCAATGTAATCTCAATGATATTTCGCACCCTTACACCTCATCCTTTTATAGTTAATTTTTCAAGGAAAAGGTGTAATGCCTTAGCCTTAATGAGGTAATTATGAGCATTAAATGAAACATTACACAATCATTCATATTCAGTGCCGATTCACTAATGTATTTGGCATTTGAATTACTGAAATTTGGACTTCTTTCTATCGTCACATTCATATCTTCACTTCCTCTAGATCTCCTGACTTTAAATAAGTTAAATAGATACGAGACTCGTATCTTTTGAATAACATGTGGTGCCTATTTTACTTTCTCCTCTTCGTATTTGTTGTCGCCCGTGCCTATTAACTTATCATCATGTTTTGACCATTTGACCAGTCCGCGTGTCATGCCACATCATCTTCAATATAAATTCAAATTTTTTTCCCAATACAGATACCACCCCCTTTACTTTTCATTTATTTATCAATTAAATATTTAGGAAATGGATCTTCATTAAAAAGGGAATTTTTGCCATAATTAATGCAATGATAGTGTTGATACTTCAATTGTCCCTTCTATTTAATGCACCGTATACGTGTCATCTCTTCATTAGTTTTGTAATTTGCAGCCTTTTTCTAAGTCTTCTTTAACTCCATTATTCACGAAGTGATAGTTGCCTTTATTATAGGCTTTCCATCATTACACTTCTTAATTCTTGACGGTTGAATTTATATATAAACTTAACCATTTTTCCTTTGTCTTCTTCTTCACAAACTTTCTATCAAATTTCTCACTATTTACGCTCGTTCACTTCTTCTTCAGTTCATACCTTCTGTTCATATCTTCTTACTATGTCGTCTTCGAATCCTAACCCTAAAAGAGTCCCATTTCATGATAGTTTCTCCAATGCTCCTGCTAGACATAGAAGAGGTGGAGGAGGTGTGCTTCGTGGTACATGGTCGGTTCGTGGTGGTACCTCAGGTTCCATCACTCCTTCTTCTAGTTCTGGTAATATCTCTAGAGGCTCTCTTTCTAACAGATCATTTTCTAAGGGCAAAGAACATTCTAAGTCTAACCAAGAGCCTCTGGTGTGCCAACGGATTTGTTTTTCGAACATGACAAAGAATCCATTTGTGACCAAGTGATTAAATTAGAGAGAGCTGACAAATATCCCTCTTTAATTACCGAACCTTTGATTCAAATTGTTTGAAGAGACTGTCGTTGGAGAGATGACACCCACATAGTTATTCCTAACCCACACCAAAGAATATCTTCTTATAGGGTTGGTTTTCTTTCGTTTACACTTATCCTTTTACTTTGGGATTTATTCTTGCTATTGACCCAGTAACACTTGATTTATGTCATTTTTTCAAAATTTGTTTGGCTCAAGTTGACCCCCCTCGTATGAAGAGCAGTAGCTTATTTGAGGTATATGTCAGCCAAAGTTGATGTTGACTTTATTTTCCCTCATCTAATTCATCTTTATCACCCCAAGCTATTCCGCAATAGTGTTTTTACCTTATCTACAAGAAGTAAGAGGGTTTTGATAAACCCTGAAGATAATAACGACCGTGGCTGGTACACCCGATTTGTTGTTGTTCCCACAATTGATTTGGTGGGTGAATCAAAGATTCCTTTTCCTGAGAAATAGAACTTTGCACGTAAGTATTTTATTCCTTGTCGTATCTGTTGTCGTTATTTCAACTCCTTTTCTAATTTTATTATTATTTCTTTGCTTTTTTGTAGCAACCATGGGAGATATGGAACCCGTTCCTAATTTCCGTATTTGGGTAGACACTGTCTTGAAAGTTGTGCCTATGGAGGCACGAACTTGGAAATCTATTTCCAACAAAATGGTTGGAAAGTAAAAACTCACGGTATTCATCCCTTTATGCTTCTCGTGTATTAAATTCATCCCCCTCTTTTAACTTTTTATCATTCTTATTGTTAGGATTTTCTATTCGAGGGATGTCAGCTGAAGTAGCTATCACCCTTCGGGCTTCTTCCAGTACTCATCTTGCTTTTGAGAGGACACCGGCCTTGTTGTCAAAGAGGAAAGTGGTTAAAGAGGATTCTGACATTGATGAAGATGAAGATACCTCTTTGACGGCTCGGCCTAAAACCAGGAGGCGCGTTATTTCTGAGGATGAAACTGAAATCTCTACTGTTTGTACCTCCGAACCCGTTACTATTACCTCCGATGAAGAAACCGTTCCTAGGGACACCCCTGAATCCACTCAACGCCTCTTTATTAATGGTTTCAAAAGTGGTGAATTAGGTCCGTTTTTAGATGAAATTCCTCTTTCATCTTCTGTTCATGTTCCTTTTGTTCCTCCTCTAATTTTAAGTGTTTCCTTACCCACTTTGTCTGTTCCTGCCTCTTTGTCAATTTATGCTCCCTTACCAACCTCAACTCCTTCGACTCTTGCTATTTTTACCTCTTCTACCGTTCCTCCTTCTATAGTTCCCCTTCCTCTGCTTATCATGCAGATGAGGGTTCTAGTAGCAGAAGCACGGCTATGAGGAGTGTAACACTTGAGGTTCCTGCTAATAGCAGTCTTTTAAGGAAGTCTGGCGAAGCATATGTTTGGCTTGAACCCTTAATTGGGGATATTGAGAAAAAGAAGATGGACCATGACAGTCGTCAGACTTTGATGAATGATATAGTTCACTGTATATTGAAGGTACTCTTTTTTTACTTTTTAATAAGTTCTTTCTTTTTAATTCTCACTTTAATGAGTTGTTTTTGTAGGCTAACCCCATAGGTACGGAGTTGATGGGAAGAATTTCCCTCTTAGAAAAGAAGGCTCGTGAGTTTGATCAAACTTTTCTTGAGGCTGAGAGGATAGCTAGAGAAGCCCAGCTAGAGGCAACCAATTGGAAAGAACAATTTAAAAATGCTCAGGAAAAGATAAAAGAATTGCAAGAGAGTAATCGTGACCTGGAACAGCAAAAGCAAATTCTGACTTCTGAATTAGCGGGGGCCAAGTCTTCTTTTAGTAAAGTTGAGAAGGATAAACTGCGCCTTGAATGTTATTTTTCAGAACAATTATCAAGTTCAAGTGAAGAGATTAGAGAACTCAAGGTTTTGTTGAGCAAGAAACAAGAGTACGCGGGAGAGCTAGTTCAAAACTTGTCTCAGGCTCAGGCTCACTTACAAAGTTCCTCTGGTAAGGTTCATGCCTTAGAGAATTCTCGTGCCTCTCTTGAAGCTACCCTTGATTCCACTTTGGCTTTAAATCAAATGTTAAAAAATGACCTTGCTTCGTGAGAAAGGTATTACGAGCTTCTCGAGGAGAACTTTAACACAGAGGTGAGCTGAGCCTTTCTAAACTCCCGCCATGATGCCTTAACTGAGGTCAGTCAAGAAAACTTTGATTTAGAATTGGAATTGGCCAAGGTTTTGAGAACCATTGAAGTGACTCAACAACCACTTGACTTTTCTTCTTCGGTAGATGAAGCTCCCGTGGTTGAGGAACCTTCAAATGAAGGAGCCGCTTCTGTGGTTGTTGAAGTTAAAAATGTTACAATTCCAGCTCCCGAGGGTGAAACTTCACTGAAACAGTTCGTGGAAGCTGAAGCTCCCGTGATTCTTGCTTCCCTTGGTGACCTTAATACCTCAAGCCCAACTGTCGCTACTTTCTCAAAAATTACTATCGTGCCTACAATTGCTTCTGAAAGTGAATTTGACACTGCAACTTTAGAAGTTCCAACCGCTTCAGTGACAAGTTGAATATTATACTCCTTTCCTTTGTTGTTGTTTTTATTTATTAATTGGTGGTTTTATCCCTTGGCCTTTTTAAGGGATTTTTCGGTTAAGTCCCCAGTTATCATAATGGGCCACTTGTAAAAATATTTTGCTTGACTAAGTTTTACTTAGTTTTTTAAGAAGTTTTTTTGGTACTTCAATATGTTCTGTTCTTGCCTTTTTCTTATCTATTTAGGACTTATAGAATAGTTTAGCATTTTATCCAATGAAAATGCGTTATGATATTCTCATGAATTATTAACATGAGGTTTATAAAAGAGGGCCGTTTTCAGATATCGACACTTAATGAAGAAGACGTCTCAACTTTATAATGGTGTTATAATACGATGAAAGAAATAGGAACACGCATATTTTGTATGAAATAACTTTGACAAGTTTTTATTCATGAACTTGAACAAGCTTTTGAGTATTGCGTGTATTAGAGTACATCTATAACTTTCTCGTAACTGTTTTTCTTGTAACAAATTTATACAAAGTAAATATAATTTAGACAAAGTTTTCCCTTATAACTCGTTTCAGTATATAGTCATGACCTCGTCTTCATGTATTAGGAAGAGTTTAAGAGGTGACTCTATTGTTCTCATGAGTTTAATAGATGACTCTGTTGTTCTCATGGGAAAGAATACTATGATGTATGCTTATGCTGGGATTCCATAACCTCTGCTCGACACTTGTCTCTTTGTATCTTGATTTACGCATCTGTTTTCTGCACGTATCTATTCTGTGTTTATATACAGTCCTTCAAATGTTTGAGCGATGAAGTATGAAACCTCGAGCATTTGTTTTTCCTCTTAACTTGTCTTTTTCCTGAAATAGAAAAATATACGGGACTCGGAGGTGCGATTAGAGATGAAGACTGCCTAACCCGTGTGTATTTCCATCATATTAATTGTAACCCTGGGTTGGGGATTTAAGAATATTCCATTTTGCCGTACAGGTCGTGACTCATCATTTGGCACGAGTTAGGGTTTTTGCCTAGCATCTAAAATCGTTAGTAAAATTGTTAATAATTAAAAAATAAATTTTAACATAGAGATACCTGACCATGGATACTTTTTTCAAAAGTAGTATCTTTTTAGATGGACACAATTCCAATGTGAGGGTAACAACTTGCCATCCATTGTCTCCAACTAGTATGCTCTTTTTCCTGTAATGTCACGAACTCTGTAGGGTCCTTCCCACGTTGGACTCAGCTTTCTTGAATTAGCAGCCTTTGTAGATTGGAACACCTTTTTAAACATGAAGTCCCCAATTTTAAAGAATCTGAGGCATGCTTTCTTGTTATAATAACATTCAATTACTTGATTTTATGCCGCCATTCTTATTAATGCAACTTCTCTTCTGCCCTCTAACAAATCAAGATTCACCCGCATCTCTTTGTCATTTGATTCCTTCGTTGCTTGAACATACCGTGTGCTTGGTTCTCTTATTTCTACTGGAATCAAAGCCTTCGCACCATAAACCATTGAAAATGGGGTTTCTCTCGTACTTGTTTTTGTCGTTGTACAATAAGCCCATAATACCCCAGGTAATACCTCGGGCCAATTACCTTTCGAATCCCACAACCATTTCTTCAAGTTGTTTATGATAACCTTATTCTTGGATTCTGCTTGTCCATTCTCCATTGGGTGATATGGTGTAGATGTTATTCTTTTAATCTGCCAACTTTGAAAAAATTCTATGATTTGGGCTCCTATGAATTGTGGTCCATTATCACACACGATTTCCTTTGGTACCCTAAATCGGCATATTATGTTTCTCCAAATAAAGTCTTTAACTTATTTCTCCTGCACCTGTTTAAATGCCCCTGCTTCAACCCATTTAGTGAAATAATCTGTAAGTACAAGTAGAAACTTTACCTGACCTTTTGCTTGTGGTAATGGACCTACGATATCCATTTCCCATTTTATAAAGGGCCACAGAGCTATGACAGGGTGGAGTAACTCAGCTAGTCTATGCATACTATTGTCGTATCTTTGACATTTATCGCATTTAGACACGAAATCGTTAGCTTCTTCTTCCATCTTGGGCCAATAATATCCTGCTTGAATCAATGTTTTTACTAGCGACCTCCCACCAACGTGATTTTCGCAATGTCCTTCATGTATTTCCCTCATCACATATTCTGTTTGAAAAGGTCCGAGACACCTTGTTAATGGTCCAGCGAACATCTTTCGATAAAGATTCCCTTGATGCAAACAATAATGAGCAGATTTCTTGCGAAGTGCATGAGCCTTTATTTTGTCAATAGGCACGGTTCCATGCTGTAAAAAGCAACAATTTCGTTTCTTCAATCCCATGTTGAATGAATAAAATTTACCTCATTCTTATCAGGTACGAGAATGGAATGAAATAGATGCATGACTGAAGCATTCGCATCATTTGCTACATCTGCTACAGACGCGAGGTTAGATAAAGCATCTGTTTCTGCATTCTCATCTCTTGGGATCTGCATTACCTTCCAAGTTTGGAATTGTTTTATAAGCTCCCGTACCTTTTCAAGATATTCTTGCATTCGAGTTTTCCTGGTTGTATAAGTCCCCAGTATTTGATTAACCATCAGCTGAAAATCGATCTTGATTATAATATGTGTTATGTCAAGTTCTCGTGCCAGTTCTAAACCTGCATTTACAGCCTCATACTCTGCTTCATTGTTAGTTATGTAATGACATTTTATAGCCTGTCTAATAGTTTCACCTGTAGGAGGTACAAGAACTATCCCTAGGCCTGCACCTTTTACGTTAGATGAACCATAAATGAATAAAATCCAAATCCCCGGATTTGCACCGTTAAAAAGTTGTAATTCTTTTTCTGCTTCTAAATGTATTCCTTGACTAAAATCGGCTATGAAATCAGCTAGTACTTGAGATTTTATAGCAGTCCTATGTTGATAACTGATTTCATATTCACTTAATTCTATAAGCCATTTTGCTAATCTCCCTGATAACTCATATTTATGCAAAATATTTTGTAATGAAAAACAGTAACCACAACAATGGGATGAGATTGAAAATAAGGTCTTAATTTTCTAGATACCATGATCAAAGCTAATGCTAACTTTTCTAGTTGTGGATATCGTGTTTCAGCATCTAGTAAGGATTTACTTACGTAATAGATAGGAGATTGTTTACCTTAGTCCTCACGGACTAAAACAACACTTATCGCAATTTCTGATATGGCCAAATAGATGAGTAGTTTTTCACCCTCCTTTGGTTTTGCTAACAACGGCGGATTAGACAAGCAAGCTTTCAAATTTCTGAGAGTGACAATCTTCATTCCATTAAAAAAGATCTTGCTTTTTGAGAGCAAAGACAAATTTAAAACAATTCTCTGAAGATTTAGAAATAAATCTCCCCAAGGCCACAATTCATCTCGTTAACCTTTGAACCTCTTTTTTACTTGCAAGAATGTTAGGAATTTCTTCTATTGCTTTGATATGCGAATGATTTACCTCAATGTCACAGTTAGAAACAAGAAAACTCAAAAATTTACCTGAGGCAACTCCGAATGCACATTTTTCTGGGTTAAGCTTCATATTAAACTTTCGTAAAATTTCAAATGTAACAGATAAATGAGAAATATGATCATGAGAATGTTGAGTCTTGAAGATCATATCGTCTATATATACCTCCATAATTTTTCCTAAATGTTCTTGGAACATTTTGGTGACTAGGGCATTACTTTATAACAGTAAGTCCCACTATCTATGATGAAAGAAGTTTTTTCTTCATCACTAGGGTCCATTTTTATTTAGTTATACCCTGAATATGCATCTAAAACATAAAAGTTCATGCCCTGCAGTTACGTCAATTAAGTGATCTATATGGGGTAAGGGAAAGGAATCTTTTGGACAAGCTTTGTTAAGATCGGTATAATCTACACAAACTCGCCACTTGCCCTTTTTCTTAGGTACAACAACTGTGTTAGCTAACCAATCGGGATACATTACCTCGCGGATTGACCCAATTTTTAATAGCTTTTGTACCTCCTCTTGAATCATCTATTTTTTGAAAGCTCCTTACTTTCTTTTCTTTTGTTTCACAGGTGTGCAGGATGGGTCTTCATTTAGTTTGTGAGTCATCACATCCGGTGGTATCCCTGTCATATCAGCATGGGACCAAGCAAAACAATCCACGTTAGCTTTTAAGAATTTAATAAACATACCTCGCATGTCTGAGCTTAAATTGGCTCCCACATAAACCTTTCGTTCAGGCCATTACTCAAATAATATCACAGCATGGAGCTCCTCGATTGTTGTTTTGATATTTTCATTCTCTTCAAGTTCTTGAATCATATCAGGTCTCGAGTCTAAATCTGTCTTTTCTTGTTCAACTGTGGTATGGTCTATGATTCCTTCAACTTTAATTACAGCACTCTTATCTGCTACAATATTAATATTCCTAGTTGTATGTTGTTCTCCACGATTTTGACAGATCCACCATGGTGATGGGAATTTCATAACTTGATGTAGAGTTAACGGGACAACATCCATATCATGAATCCACGGTCTGCCCATGATTATATTGTAGGCCATCTCCATATCTACTGCATGAAATTTGGTAACTTTCACAACACCCTCTGCAAAAGTTGTTAGAATAACCTCTCCTTTAGTGACTACATTGGAATTATCGAACCTGTTAGAGTATGCGCCTTTGAAATCATTTTATCCTCTACTTGCATTTCTCGTAGCATCCTTAATAGGATGATATTTGCAGAACTCCCTGGAACAATCAAAACTCGCTTTACATTAGTATCATGTACAAGTAAAGATATTACCAGTGCATCGTTGTGGGGGTGATCACTCTTTTTGTATATGCATTATCAAAAGTGATACTTTCATCTTCTAAGGTTTGTCGTACTCGCTTCCCGTGCGTGATTGTTACTTTGAAAACTTTATTTGAAGCCGCATATATTACTCCATAAATATCTTCTCCCCCGCTTATAACATTCACGGTTCTCTTGGGTGATGGGGGCTTTGGTGGTTCTTGCCTATTTTTCATGTAGGATTGCTTACCTTTCTCACTAAATAACTCAGTGAGATATCTTTGTTTCAATAGATGGTCCACCCTACTTTGAATAAATCTACATTCTGAAGTCTTATGCACGTGATCATTGTGGAATTCGCACCAATGATCTGGATTGCACTTATTTGAATTTGACCGCATCTTTTTCGGACACCATACCTTATCTCCCATGATCCTCAAAATAGCTATGAGCTCGGAGGTAGTGACATTGAAATTATATCCACATTTCGTCATCATCCCGTGACTCTTGTCTGTTTCGATCATTCCTGAACCCTGATGAAGAACCAGATTCCCTGTTTCTTGATTTTTGATCATATCATTGATTTTCTTACTTTGACCGTGAATCTTTTTATGCAGGTCCCATATATGGATCGTATCTATTTTTACCTGATCTTTTTTCGATTTCTGACTTCTTGGAATTTCTCATTTCCTCATGATAAAACTGAGGTACGGTATCCTCCTCAATTCGCAACTTCGTACTGTACCTGTTATAAATGTCATTCCACGTGGTTGTAGGGAACTCTCGAACGCTTTCTTTGAGTCTTCTCGTGGCTTCTGAACTTCTATAATTTAAGCTTGAAAAGCTATTGCAGCCCAATTATCAGGTACACAGGGTAGAGTCATCCTTTCCCGTTGGAATCTGTCAACAAAATCTCTGAGCAACTCTGAGTCCCCTTGTTTAATTTTGAAAATGTCTTCCATTTTTTTCTCAAAAGAGTTTATAGAATTTTCAAGTAAAAGAGAATACCAGGTTAATGCACCCTTGGTGAGCGTTTTTCCAAACTTCTTTACCAACACGGACTCAATTTCTTGCTTGGTTAAATCATTGCCTTTGACACCTGCAGTAAATGCTGTCACATGATCACGTGGGTCTATTGTGCCATCATATTTGAGATGTCAGACATTTTGAACTTTTTAGGGATTGAAAGGGGAGCAGCATTTGGTTTCCAAGGTTGTTGCGAGTATTTATCCACATCTACTCCTTTGATTACAGGGGGAACTCCAGGAATTTGCTCGATGCGCTCGTTTTGTTCTTTGAGCTGTTTCTGCAAAGTTAGTACCAAATTTTGCAAATGAGAATTATTTGTATTACCTGGATCCACCTCTTGTGGTTCACTCGGGGTTCCTTCATTTCCAGAACTTACAAGGGCAGAACGAGGATTCTCCAATGTATTGTTATTAGGCGTAGGTGTGTGTGGTATAACAGGTAACCAGCTAACTAGAGCTTGAAGTGCTTGGCTAACCCGTGCATCAATTATTTTTTGTAAAGCTTTATGTGGTCCCTCAAAATGTTCAGATTGCCCTTGCTCGTCAGCACGAGATTCTGGAGCAGGAGTATCTTCACGAGATTGACGTGGTAAATTTTGAGGGGAAGGAACTATATTAATGTTATGCAAATCTCCTTGATTCTAATGGATTTAATTTTCACTAGCATTATTATTGTTGTTGTTGTTGTTGTTGTTTGACATGATGATAACAACAAATAAAACTTTAAAAAGAATAGATTATCAGATTTTCGGTAACGGAACCAATTTATTTAACCAAAAAATAGAATTTCGATTAAGACTAAAAATTAAGATAAAAATCGGGTTACTGATAATTAGGAGACGAAAAGAATAAGAAATATTTTAGGATGATAAAGCAGTAAATAAGTTTGTATTTCAATGTAATCTCAATGATATTTCGTGCCCTTACAAATGTTGATACCACCTCATTTTATAGTTGATTTTTCAAGGAAAAGGTGTAATGCCTTAGCCTTAATGAGGCAATTGTGAGCATTAAATGACATTAAATGAAACGTTACACAATCATCCTATTTAATATCGATTCACTAATGTATTTGGCATTTTAGTACTGAATTTGGACTTCTTTCAGTCGTCAGATTCATATCTTCACTTCCTCTAGATCTCCTGACTTTAAATAAGTTAAATAGATACGAGACTTGTATCTTTTGAATAGCATCTCATGCTTATTTAACTTTATCCTCTTCGTATCTGCTGTCGGCCGTGCCTCTTAATTGATCATCATGTTTTGACCATTTAACCAGTCCACGTGTCATGCCACATCATCTTCAATATAAATTCAATTTTTTTTCCAGTACAGTTAGTGCATCGAGATTCCTTTTTTTTTTTTTTACATATCCTTAATAAGACCTCTGATATATTTTTCAATCGTTATCCTATCTATTAAAAAAATTCCGGTGTTAACCTTTGTACATGAGACACATGAACAACTATGTTTTTTAGCAATTCCAATTCACCTTCTATTTCAAAATCTACTAACTTATCAAAATCAGATAATATATTATTGTTAATCACAAGTGTAAATTAAACTTCACGGGTGTAGGAAATAAAAGAATTAAGTTTTAAAAAATAAAACCCGATTTTATCTGTTTGCATATAACCACTCGATTTGTCTACTCTATAATGTTGCAAAAGTAAAATCATCAAATTGAGCTTTCTGCATTCTTAGTCAATATAGTAACAAATTTACGGTGATATTTATGCATTTTATTGACATCCAAAAAAGATACAATAGTAGTATAATATGATAAAACCTAAATACACATTGGACAACACAATTTTTTTTATAAAAAAACTCAAATTATATTGCACACCATTAAAATTTCCTAATTACATTTGTCCTAATTCCACTCCAACATTTCAAGCTAATACCTTATAGAAATTAATTTGTTTGGATAAAAGGCGTAAAAATTCATCAATAATATTATTTTTTTCGTCTGTCGGAATTCTATCTCTAATATTTTTACCTATAAGTAATGGAGAGAAGAGAGAATGTGGTAATGCTCGAATCCAAACTTGTCATGTGAGAATTTGAGGAATTGCAATGCATATCTTAATATTGACCAAATTTATTTAATATATTGATGCAAAATCAGATTATTGATTTGAAATGTTGCAAATTATATTGGACGATGGTCATTCAACATAGACCAAGTTTAGCACAACAGTGATATAGTTGGTTCAATACTTGTGCTATCGACATTATTTCTTCAACTGTATGACTTGCCATCTCATCATTGTTTGAATCATTGGGCGGTATATCAGCTTAGCACTAAAATACTTCTTTTTATGGGTTCAACTGATTTTTTGCTGCTCCATATCCATCTTTTATAGAAATACGTTGAGAGATATAGCAAGATTTATGTGGGACTATAGAAACGCATCAAAAGTCTCTATTTCTATCTCCATGCCCATATCCGCTGCCACTGTTGATATATTTCAGTTTTGTCTTTTTATATAACAATATGCATCAAACATAACTGTTGTTATTCCATCCGGAGCATCCCCATACTAGATGAGGAAAGGCCAGGTCCAACATTATAATTTTATTAAAGAAAAATTATCAGTTATGTCCATTTATAAGTAGCTCATTACAAAAATTGGCTAATTGATAAAATATTACTAATGTTAGCCAAATTAGCCAATTAGCTATTTGTAGCAAACAAATATTAAATTTTTACTTTATTTTGAGTGTGTGTTATTAGAATACATATGGCACGACTTAAGGAGCTTGAATCTCAGTTTTGGGATGATTTGGTAAAGTTTTGAGGTGGTTTGAATTAAAAATTCGAAGTAAAAGCTGAACATGAAAAAAATGATATGTGTATCATACTGTGTATTATTTGTGTATCACATATGTGTCATATTTGTATCAATTATGTATCACATGTATATCCATGTATACATGTGTGTGAGATACATGCGTGATACATGTGTCGCATAAGGCTTTTTTGAACTTGATTTAATTATGAATTTTGATAAAAAACCAATCGAAATAACCTCCAATATTACTCAAATTTTGTATATTGACTTATCTATATATTTCAACGAATTTCAACTATACCCATGAAAAAAGTTCTTTTTTTTTTGTTTAGATTTTTGGAATATTGTATAGAATTTTATATTTCATAACCTTATTTGTTACCCCGTCCATAAAATTTTCTTTTTGTCTTGTATCTAATATTGCTAATCACGCTTAAAAATATGGAAGGTAATCTTTGCATGTTGATTCTTTGAGAGAAAGAACCCTATTATTTGGTTTTTTAATTTTTGTTGGCTAGTTTTGGTAAGTCTATAACTAATGGCTAGAGGTTGGTAAGTTGTGATTTATTTGGGGCATTTGTATAAGTTTTTCTTTATTAAAATCATTATTTGTTGGTGTTTAGTTAATTAACTTTTGAGGTTTAACAAGTTATATTTTTAAAAATTATTTTTGAATATAAAAATATTTAATTTGAAACCGTCTTCAAACAGTATGAATAGATGAATATTATTTAATTTTTATTTTTAAATTGCTTTAAGATAGTATGGGTAAATATAAACATCTTATAAATATCGATACTTCTTTTTGTTATTTTATTTAAAATTAATTTTGTTTTCTTTATGGAAACTTCTATTTGAATAAAACAAAATTAATAATTTTCCAAAATGAGAAAAAATTGAAAATGGGCATTTTGCACTGTACAAATAGTCTATTCAACACATGCATAGTATATTTAAAGTAGAATAATGGCTAATTGAATATGAAGTTGTATTTTGCATTAAAAATACAAACATAATTTTTTTATGAAATAACATATATATATACCTTTGATCAATCATCTTACGTTTCCTATATAATATGAAAAAGAAAACATTTTAATGAATCTAGTTTGGAATTCCAAAGGAGCATTAAGCAGTTACTCCCTTATACTAATTAATTAAGAGTAGTGGAAAAGACATAACAATATTATCAAGCAATATAATTAATATTCATTATGGGAGTGTTCTGTCTGTTTATTGTAGTAGTTTCAAATAGATTCTCAAGAGCATAATAAGGACAACAAATTGAAGAGATAAAAAGCCCTTATTATGATTTAGGCTATTTATTATGAGTCCCTTTGCATTTTTATACATTTGTGTTTATATTGGAAGAACAGTTATACTAAAGAGTATAATACGAAATTATTTACTTATCTACTAAGGGTATTAAAGTCCAATAATGTTTTGTGGATATTTTAGTAATTTAACTTTTAACTTGCGCTTCCCACTTTTAGTATAATACTAGTTTGTATGAACGTGCGTTGCACGTTGCTAATGATAGGAGTGGAGCTAGAGAACTTCAAGACGGGTTCGTTCGAACCCAATAGCTTTGGTTTGAACCCTGCATTTATCTTAAATTTTTTATTATATATATATATATAATTATTTATTTAGAACCCAATAACTTAAAATACTTATAATTTTGAACCCATAAACTTAAAATTCGTGCTCCGCCTATGACCATTGACATAATGATTTAGGCAATTTTTGTATATGAAGAAATATGCAATTTAATTAATAAGAGAATTATATAGAATACAACAATCATTCAATGCCAAAAAATATCATTACAATAGCATAAGATATGAATTCAAATGACATACAACATCATCCACAACTCCATAAACGATCAATTTAGTCATGTTACTTAGAAAATATAATATTATACTTATAGTGTAGAGATATGTATTATGATAATGTGACGACCCGGTCCGTCGTCACGTGAGTTATCGCCCCATTTTTTCCGTTATATGCTTGTTCATGTTTCAATATATGTATTTGGTGAATTTGAGTCAATTCAGATTGAGTTTGGTAGGAAATAAGATAAGTAGTCTCTTTGATGAAGGAATAGTTTGGAAAAGTCAACCGGATCTTGAAATCAAATTCTGATGGTTCAGGTAGCTTCGGGGATTGATTTGTGACTTAGGAAAGCAATCATAATTGAATTTGGAGGTTCGGTGTAAAAATAGGCTTGAATTGGCAAAGTTGGAATTTGACGAATTCTAGTCGATAGGTGAGATTTTGATCCGGGAGTCAAAATGGAATTTCGATAGTTGCAGTAGGTTCGTTAGGTGATTTTGGATATGTCTGCAAATTTTCAGGTCATTCGGACATTGTTTGGTCGGGTTTTCGATTGAATGTAGGTTTCGGAAATTTTAGTTGAAACTTAGGCTTGAATCCATCTTAATTTGATATTTTTGTGTTTAGGGAAGTGTTTATATGATTGTAACAAGTTTGTATTGTATTTTGGAGTATGTTGGTGGTTTTCGTTTAGGTCCCAGGAGGTCCAAACGGATCAATTTTAGCATATTGGGAGGTCTGATTGCTGCTGGTATTTGTTGCAGAAGATTCCTCTATGCGATCTCATATGTGTCATTGCGTTCGCATAGAAGGATGGAAGAGGGGCCTGAGTTTGTGCTAGGCGATCGCATAATAGGGGTTGCGATCGCATAGGTTTGAGAATTTCTTCTCTGCATTCACATGCATGTGAGTGCGTCGCGTAGTGTAATTGGGCCTGGGGTCCCTGGCAATGAATTGTTCTATGCGATCCCAAGGAATGGAGTGCGATCGCATAAGAGGAAATTTTGAGGTATTAAATTTGTGCTATGCGATCGCAATAGCAGGGCTGCAATCGCATGGAGTAATAACTGGGCGACAAAAGGATTTTTAATATCATTTCAGTCGCGAACCCCTTCATATTTTCCTCCATTTTTGCACACCTTGAGAGGTAATTGATAGAATTTGAAGGGGATTTCATTGGGATGTGATTGGAGGTGAGTTTATGGGTCTTAATACATCATTTTATCAAATAATCTTCTATTAATTCTCTGAATTTGGGTATAGATTGAGGAAGTTAAGGCTTGGATTTTTGCTATGTAAAATCATGATTTTGTGGCTCATTTGAACTCCGATTTTGATAAATTTTATATGCACGGACTCGTGGAGAGATGAGGATTCTGAAAATATGAATTTTATATTTTTTCGAGAAGTGAACCCGGGACTCAAATTTTGGCAACTTCATGTTTTTGAGTGTTTTTCGAGTCATTTTGATTGGAATATGATCCATTAGCCTATTTTGATGTATTCTTATTGATTTTGATCAGATATGGCACTCGAGGAGGTCGATTTACGAGGAAAGTGCAAGGCGAGCTAGGACTTTAGCCGATTCGAGGTGAGTGGTAGTCATGAATGATATACTAAGGGTTTGAAACCCTGTATTTGCACTACACAGTGCTATGTTAAGATGAAACATGCATCGTGTGATGATCGTGGTGATATTGTGATCGGGGATTCGAACTTTATCCATCCCGATTGATGGTTTACTGTACATATTGACTGAGACTGAGCTTATATCCGTATATTTGGGCTAGTTGTCATGTTTGGGCCTTGTGCCAATTTGTAGAACCCTAGGGAAGCCTGTGGAGCTAAATGACCCCTATACCTGATGAATACATACTCTCAGTCGTACTCTTAACTATATTGCATAACATGAATCGGCATTAGAAATGTACTCTACGTGAGGATACTTAGGGTTGAATACCCTGTTCTAGCTGAGTGGGCCGAGAGGCCAAGTCTATATTGACTGAGAGGGGCCGAGGACCCATGATGAGGTATTGATATATATACCGGATCGGGCTGCACACCGCAATAGTATATACATATACATGTATCGGATCGGGCTGCACACCGCAGTATTATATATATGATATATATATATATCGGACTGCGCCACAGTGATATATATGAGGATCGGACTACACGCCGCAATATTATAGCGCTTGGGCTGAAGGAGCCCCTCCGGAGTCTGCACACACCCCAAGTGAGCGTAGTTACTATATTATTGGATCGGGCTGCACGCCGCAACATTATATCTATATTATTGGATCGGGCTGCACACCGCAATATTATATCTATTATATTGGGTCGGGCTGTACGCCGCAGCATTATATATACTATATTGGATCGGGCTGCACGCCACAGCAGTATTAGTAAGGATCGGGCTGCGCGTCGCAGCAATGTTGGATAAATATGAGACAGTAGTACACTGATACTAGACTTTCCACCTTAGAGATGTTATTACGTGTACTGTTGCCTTTAGAACTGTTTAGTGTTCTTACGGGTTTTCTTATCTTCAGTTATTATTTATTGCTACTACTCATTGAGTTGGAAGTACTCACTCTACTCCCTGCACCTTGTGTGCAGATTCAGGGATTCAAGAGGCCAGTTGAGCTATATTACTGTTGTTTCAGCTTCTGCGGAGTCATCGAGGTAGCTGCCGGCGTCCGCAGGACCCAATCTTTCCTTCTATTATCTTTTGTTTTTCTGCTTAGACTCAGTTGTATAGTGTATTACTCAGATGTTTAGAGGCTTAGACTTGTGACACCAGATCTTATTGGGCTGTTATTTCAGTTGTTTAGAATTCCGCATTCTTATTATTATTATGAAAACAGGATAATTGACTTTAATTGGAATATTTTGAAATATTAATTGGGTTGGTTAACGGTAAATGGTCGGGCTTGCCTAAAAATGTGTTGGGCGCCATCACGACTGGGGTTTGGGTCGTGACAGATAATTTTTTACATAAGACTTCTTTATAGACGATGTTCTTGTGTTGTTCCTTTCTGACGCTTTGGTTGTTCTGTCATGACGAAATTTTTTTTTGTGTAATGGTATTTCTCTTGAATGTGCAGCATATAGTTGTACGTGCGAGAAAACATGTTTCAATAAATATAAACCAATATTTGGAGTTATTTGCCCTTATACTTTGTTTATTGTCTCTAGTCATTATAAAGTAAAAATTATTGTGAAAGAAAATCGATATGTTTGTAAATATTGTACCTTTGTGACGAAATAGACATACTTGTGAAAAGTGGAATTTTGCATATTCCTAAGCCACAATAATTAATTCAATTACATGCCTATTTCACGTAGAAGAATCCTAAAGTATTATGAATTCTATGATAATTTTGGGAGTCCAATTCTTAGATAACCTCTTAGTACATTTTTGAGCATATTTAGCAACTTAATATATTAAATGTTAATATATGAAACAACTCATTTCAAAATACCAAAAACCAAATAACTCAACCATATATGATCCTCAAAGAAATATTATAGATTGTTATTTCCATCTTATAAGAGATCTTGGTAATCTTCTTCCCAAGGTCTTTGCCAGAAAAATCTAAATGAAAATATTCCTAATCTTATGATTTTTTGTCCTAGTGAATATCTTAGCCTACATGGGATATCAATATTTTATGATGAGAAAAAATAAATAAAAATAAGCAAAAAAATAAAAGAGAAAAACATGACAAATTGTAGTAATCATCGGTAACAGTAAGAACATAAAAATAAAAAATAATCATAACAAAATTATTAGCATGAAACACATGTAATCTGCAAAGAAAAGTGAAGAAGCGTATTTTGATAATTTAGTATGAAATACGCTTTAACATCCAAACACAATTTAGCATGATACACAATGCTTATTTGATAAATTTGGTGACCGTTTTTCTTAGATGATATAGTTAGCGTAAAGGGGTATCCTTGTGATTGAAGTATTACATATACTCAAATTAAATTGGATGGATTTAATTGATCGCAGCTATCAGAATTCCACTGTCAAAATTCTTATTCTATTACAACTCGTCATATCAGCGATATTTTCAGTTTTGTCCTTTTCTCTTGTGAAGATTAATGTAAATACTTAACATCCTAAAAGTCAATCAATATTTTAAAGATATTTTAGTCGTTCAACATTTAACTTTCATCATTCGTACTTTTATAATAATATAGATAATTTAATTGATATGATATTGAGCCTCCATGACATTACAGATAAAAATAATATCGTTGATAGGGCCCCAATATTACCTAAAAAGATGTAACTATCTGGGGGGAAAAAATGCTCTGACCGCGATATAGGGCTTACTGGCAAATAGGAGGAGTGAGGCACATCAACAAGTGGCCGGTCTATCCAGAGCGTCAAAACCTGTATCCATAAATAGATATAGCGCCCTTGGCAATAAGGGACATAAGTACATGGAGAAAAGTACTTGTATGAATTGCAATCTCGTACCTAGGATTGGGGGTAATCACGATCCAAAAATTTCACCAAAGATTGTGATGGAACCTAACCCCAAAGACTAGGTAAGCCAACATACAATATAGATCTAACTTAATGAAATAAGTTATAACATAATTGAAATAGCATAAATAACAGAATAAATCCTCAACAATAGATAGCATAAGATACTACGATATAAATTCCCTAAAACCTAGTAGTACAAAGCCAAGAGCTCTAAAACAAAATAGAAGGAAAATTATCTAAATAATACAATAATGTCTGGATGTATAGATAACAATATGAAAAAGTAAGGGAAGGGGATTCTAAGGATCTGCGGACGATCTTTGCAGCCTTACTTTGAAATCTCTATGTCAGCAATAACGCTCTCTTCTAAGTCTGCTACCGCCAACGCCTGAATCTGTATATTTTGTGTAGAAGCATAGTATGAGTACAAGATAATGTGTACTTAGAAAGTATCAAGGCAAACCTCGGTGAAGTAGTGACGAAGTTCAAGTCATGTGATACTCGCTCACCAAATAAACGTGTACAGTCATAACAATTCACAGCAAGATTATAACAGCATGTGCAATATCATCAAATATCTTAGGAGGTATCAGCTTAACATGAAAAATTCAACCTTGACTCACAAGTCATCATCATATAATAGAGGAATTGAACGGTACGTTAGAATTCAACATAGAATGTATATAGAATTCATAAAAAGGTATAAAGGATTCATTCGCATGGCCAAACTTCTACCTTCATGCTCGAAAATAATTATCATCAGATTCTATGTTATAACCAACCAATATCTGTTAATTTATCACAATATGCGTGTATGACATCAAGAGAAAAATACAAGAGGATGATTCTAAAGAGATGGATCCAAACCCACACACTGCGCAATATAACACTCATGCAAAACAATAATAGTATCATTTTATCTGCACAGTAAATGCCTTGTGTTACAACATCTAATACGATATATAATATCTTCACAAAAGAGACCTCATAACATTTTCAAATCATATCCACTTAATATGTCCAATGGCGCCATAATCATAATAATTTGAAATAACATTTCATCTCAAGAGACATGCTCGTATTAATCGAAAAAGATGTACAAGGACATAATAATAATATACAAGGACATAATAATAATATAGTTCGGATGTGTGCTCAATATGTAAAGTATGACCATGGATAAATAATTTATAGCAATAATTTCACAAATAGACTATCTCGGCCAATTAATAGCTAATAATCCTAAACATGATCACTAGCATGAAAAGATAAGCTCGTGTAGTCATGCAAATGATTAAACTTGAATCATAAAAAGCACAAAATCTAAATAAGGCACAATAGAAGGTTGAAGTCTAATCCGGTCATAGATCATTCATAGCACCTATATATACACTCGTCACCTCACATATATATAATTTCTCACACATTCCAAATAGACAAGTAAGGTCAAATCCTAGGGGTTATACCCTCAAAACAAAGATTAAGCAAGATGTTTTCCTTAACAATTGCAAATCAACCTTCCGAAATTGCCTTCCCTTAATCACTTTTAACCGGCTAAAATCAAGCCAAATATCACTTAATAATGTTAAACAATATCATAATAAGCAATTTCATACGGTAAAGTTTAATATTTAATCCATTCTAAAAAAGTCAACAAAAATATCCGAGTAAAGGGGTAGATGTTTATTGCCCATAACCCCATGCGTCCAAATATATGTTTGATTTTCAAATTCAAATCTAAGTCATGGCTCAAAACTTCAAATTTCATTCTCTTAAAATGTAAGTACAAACCCCAAATTTCATCTCAAGATTCCATGTTTTAGGTGTTAATAATCCATGCACATTTTGAAACTACCTATAAATGAGTAAAAATTACTTACCCAAAATCTTGTACCCAAATCTCCTAGCAAAGCCACCTCTCTCCAAGTCTAGGGTTTAAAATATTAGAATGAGCTTAAATCCAAAATTTCAACTTCTAACTCAGCTGTAGATGTCGTATTTGTGACTTGGGACTTGCATCGCAAATGCGGCGTTGGGCTTGCAAATGAGAAATTTCACATGTCCTTTTCATGTCAAAAATTATAAAGGTCTCCTCAAAAGCACCCAATCACAAATGCAAGGTCCTCCGAGTATTACCAGGTCGCAAAAACGACTACCACTTTGCAAATGAGATGGTTGAAATTGCAACCCTTCTATTGCAATTGCGACACCCCTAAACCAACAACAACTCAGCACTTCTACAAACATGCTTTGTATGATTTGAAACTCACGCGAGCCCTCCAGGACCCCTTACAATCATACCAACCAGTCCATAAACACTAGCCAGACATATCCAAAACTCTCAAACATATATGAGATAATGACATCTACGAATCAAGAATAAAACCACAAGCTGCACTTCTCTTAAGTTCAAGAACTTCGAAGCATCTGATTCAAGCCTGAATAATCCAGATCACAATCATACTTTTCACACAAGTTCCATACAACAAAAGGAAAATATTCCAAGTTTCACAACAATATTTAGAGATGATATCATCAAAGTCAACTATTCATCAAATCTAAGAACTATCCGGTAATTTAAATTGTTAACTTTCGACAAAATAAGCTCAAATCCTCTAAGAATCTCCAATTTAAATCCGAACATATGAATAAGTCAAAAATTACCATACAAAACCTATTAGAACCATTGAATTGCCATTCTAAGGTAGTCAAAACCTTGGTCAAATTTTGCCGATGCTCGAATTTGTTTCACATTGGTTTTTAGGAAAGTTCAAAGTTTGCTGGTGTGACAGACCTTACAATTTTGAAGGTCTACCTTGCAGTGCCTTGATCGTATTTGCAATGGGTAACTGAGAAGGATAACTTCATATATGCAAAGTTGGTGTCGCAATTGTAGATGAGAGCCTGCATTTGCAATATTTGGGTGCATTTGCTAGCTTCCCGATTGCAATTGCGATGTTTGAAGTTGACGGAGCATGTTCGCCTTTTCAAGGCTCCAAATTGCAAACTTCTGGTCGCAATTATGACTTCTGCAGGTGACTATATTGAGGGAATATCAAGATTGACCTATTATCTCATATTTTGAACTTTAGGCTTAGAGAAGGCGATTGTTGGAGTGGATTTTCATACAATTCACCTCGAACTTTTGGGGGCTATGTAACATGATTTAGGCACGTAGATTAAGTTGAGCACATCATTTCACCCCTAGATGGACGAGCAGTCCGAGCGCACTATCCAAATATTGAAGGATATGCTTTGTGCATGTGTTATATATTTGGAGGGTTCTTGAGATCAATTCTTGCTACTTGCGGAGGTTGCCTAAAATAACAGATACCAGTCAAGTATTTAGATGGATCCCTATGAGGTATTATATGGGAGGCGGTTCCATTCGCCAGTTGGTTAATTTGAGCGAGAAGAGGCTCAGTTGTCTGGTATCGATTTAGTTCAGGATGCCTTGGATAAGGTCAAGATTATTTAGGATCAACTTTGCACAACTAAATCTAGCCAGAAGAGCTATGTCGATCGTATAGTCGGAGATGTTGCATTCATGGTTAGAGAGAGGGTATTGTTTAGGGTTCACCTATGAAGGGTGTGATAAGGTTCGGAAAGAAAGGCAAGATGCATCCTAGGTACATGGATGCTTCCAGATTCTTGTAAGGTGGCCTACAGGCTGGCATTGCCACATAGTTTATCAACAGTCCATCCAGTATTCCATGTGTCTGTGCTTCGGAAGTATCACGATGATCCGTCCCATGTTTTAGATTTCAGCTTAGTTCAATTGGATAAGGATTTGACTTATGAGGAGAATCTAGTGGTTATTCTAGCCGGACAGGTCCAATAGTTGAGGTCGAAGAGTTATCATTCAGTTTGAGTGTAATTGAGAGATTAGCCAATCAAGTCAGCCACGTGGAAGTCCGATTCGAACATGCAGAGTAGATATCCACACCTTTTCATTAGTCCAAGGACCTTTCTATGTCCGTTCGAGGACGAAGATTTTTTTTAGTGGTGGAGAATGTGACGACTCGATAGATTTGAACATGATGAAGAGACACACAAAGCAAAGAAATTTGGTAAAACCGGCTAAGATAAGATTCACAACATCTATCTTGACCTTGCATAGCTTTTACCTGCAAAAGCAAAATTTGTGAACCTTGTTCTTGTCAACTGAATGGAGTGAGAGTATCTATGCAAAAGAAGCTCTTGGGGAAAGAAGTTGTGATATTTATTATTGGTCCATATTTTTGGAATAACACCGTTTAAGCACTTAAAGTTATTAATCCTTTGATTATTGTACTTTGTTTGGTGGATGGGAAGAAAAACCATCAATTGATACATTTATGAAGCCATAGATATGGCTAAAGAAGCTATTGAGAAGGAATTTTATCATGATAGGAGAAAATATGAGAGAGTGTTTGAAATCATATATAAAAGGTGGGATGATCAGCTTCATCAACATTTACATGCAGCATGACATATTTTGAACCCAGATTGTTTTACACAAACAATGAGAACAATACTTTAGATTTAAATGTTTGGAAGAGGTATCATGCATGTGTTGCAAAGTTGGTGCCAGATGAAGCGATGCAAGATAAAATAGGGCAAGAGCTTGGTGTGTATATGCAAGCCAATGGAATTCTTGGATTAGCTTTGGCCATTAGAGGCAGACCAAATTGGCACTAGGTGAGCAACTTTTTTCAATTGTTTTACTCTTTAGAGCTTTAACTTTCAAGTTATTAACTTCTAAAATAATACTTCTACATTTGAATGGCGGATGCAATTTAGTTATGAAGTTCCAAACTTGCAACAATTTGCTATTAGAGTTCAAAGCTTAACTTGTAGCTCATCCGGATGTGAGAGAATTTGGAGTGTTTATGAATATGTGAGAAGCTATATTACATTATTACTAAATTAAAGTGTATCTCAATTGTCCTAAGTACTCCTCTTAATTACTTTCTACATATTATTATGCAGATTCATACTAAGAAGAGGAACAAGCTTGAGCTTACGAAACTCAATGATCTCGTGTTCGTAAAATATAATAGAATATTGGCTCGTCGTTACAAAGCTCGCAATATCATTGATCCAATTTTATTGGATAAAATTGATTAAGCAAATGAATGGTTAACCGGAGGCCCCGAAAATCATGAAGAAGAAGAAATGTTTAAATGGTTGTAAAGTAAAAAAAGCAAACACACTTAATGATTAAGATATGAATAATTAAAATTTTTAAAATAAACGCTCTTAATATGTGAGATATGAATGACGAAGATTCATACCTCCATTAAGTGCAAACAAATGAGGCTTAAGTACCCCTAGCTAGGGGGATTTGCATCTATACCCGCTTCTTGTGTCACGTTTTAACTTGTGCCGGCTTTGCAAAAAATTGAAGCGTACCTGCTTTTTCGCTTGAGCATACGGGACTGAAGTAGCAAAGGCAATCACGCAAAACTTGAGCATTCTAGTAGACGATCCTGAAGTAGCAAATGTGTTGAACCAAGTATGCTGAAGTTTTTGTTTGTAATTGCTTAACTTAAGCATAGTAGCTGAAGTTTTGTTCTCTATTTGCATTGCTGAAGTTTTTATTTTTGTAACTGGCAAACTTCAGCTGTAGAGCTGAAGCTTTTGTTTTGTAACTAGCGAACTTCATCTCTAGAGTTGAAGTTTTTATTTTTGTAACTAGCAAATTTGAGCTCTAGATATATTTCGTAACTGGCGAAGTTTTTGTTTTTGTAACTGGCGAACTTCAGCTTTAAAGCGAAGCTTTTATTTTGTAACTGTCAAACTTTAGCTCTAAAGCTCACGTTATTTAGTTCATTTGTAAAAACTTCAGCACTATATACGCAATTGACATTTTATTTCTAATTGCATACAACTATACAAGTAACTTGGTATTTTCTTGTCATGGTCAATATGCCAAATTTGTGGTAAATTGCTTTCACTTCAGCCTGAAGTTAAGGGTGAAAAAGGACATGGTGCCCAACAATGACCACTTGCAGATCTATTCGTATTTCTTGACTAGAATAGAGTAGTGTAAGAAAATTTTAGTCTTATCATTGAACCAGATATGTCTAAACAAAATTTTAATAACCAAAATTCTATAACAGCACCAACAACAACAGAAGAAAGAAGAAGAATAAGAAAACAAAGCATGAGAAGGAGTATGAGAAGGATGAGGGGAAATGGGTTGAAGTTATTTAAAAAGTGAGTATACGTTCAAAATATTAAAAAAATAATATAAATTAAATGAGTGCGACCAAAGAAAACGTCCTGTGCAATTTTTACCCGTATCTATTAATCATAAAAATAGTTAAAGGGTCTAAATACCAACTTTGACTGTTGTATAATAAAAAAGAGGTGTAACTTCCCTAATAGAACCGAAAGCAAATGGAAAGAGTCCGACCCGTTTAACCACCCTGCAGAAACTCTGTCTTCTTCAAACAAACAAACAAAGATTTTATAGAGTTTTCTCTCCATCAATGTGCATTTCATAATTTTAGTCTCTTTGCTCCATTCACTTCAACTATACCAACCAATCAAACCCAATCATGGCAGTAAATTTCCTACCAACCTCACTCTCCCATTCTACATTTTATCTCCCATCAAATTCTCAAAAAGCTGATCACAAATTTACTTAAATTTCATGTTGATTTGTGGTTTTTTCTATTCTTAATTAATTTTGTGGTTTTGTAATGATGCAGGATTCGACCGGTACGACGTTAATGGATCTGATAACATCAGACCCATCATCCACCTCCTCCACTTCATCACAGTCGACGCCTGCTGCACCGCCACCCTCACTACCTTCACAGACGGCTACTGTGGCGGCTTCCGCATCAACGGATCGGAAGAAGAAGGGCACACTGATGCAGATCCAAAGTGATACCATTTCTGCTGCTAAGGCCGTTCGTGCCAACATTATGCCTCAGAAACAAAAGAAAAAGGTAACTTTGAAATAATACTATTCTTTTACAGGTCCAAATAGAAGAGTAGAGTAGCAGGCCCATGTATCCCTGAGTTTCCAAGTTAAAAACAATGGATTTCTGGTCATAAAAGAATATAGTTAACCTGGCTGCTGTTAAATTGAGGCATAGTAGTAGTTGTTATTATGTATCACTCTCATTGAAGTGATCTGGAGCTCATAATTAGTTTGCAATTCTTAGGGGTTGATTCATAGTTGTTTTATGACTTATTTGATATCATTTTGTTTTTCTTCAAAGTAGTGTCTCATAATTTAATTTTGGTTTTTGTCATCTAATCCTTATTCTGGAGCCTATGTACTAGCAATGTCTGCTGTTGCAGATCTAAAAGAAATAAATTAAAATGTCACACCTCTAATAGTTTAAATTTTTAAATGAGGTGCTCATACAATTAAACATAGTATTAGAGAAAGAAGGGCCTTGAGTTTGTCTCATTGCCATGCTTCAATCTTGGGGGAAGGTCTAATCCTTTTGCCGCCACAAGGCTGGCTAATTCTATGCAGTAAGCTCGGACACCCTTTGTTTTGGAAGGCACATGAGTTTGAACACTATGTTGACTGTGCGTTTTGACACATAACAACGAAGGGTTGCTTGGAAGCCCGAATGTATGCTTGTGTTTAGTTGATTTGGGAAAAGCTCCAGCGCTTAATATATTAGAAAACAGAGAAACCATACAATATGGTTGCTTAAACATAGTATGTTTAAGAAATAAATTAAAATGTCACATCTCTAATAGTTTAAATTTTTAAATGAGGTGGTCATACAATTAAACACAGTATTAGAGCAAGAAGGTCCTTCACTCTCAAATTTTACTGAATACACCCAACAACAACAACAACAACAACAACCCAGTATAATCCCACAAGTGGGGTCTGGGGAGGGTAATATGTACGCAGGCCTTACCCCTACCCGGGGGGCAGAGAGGCTGTTTCCAGGAGACCCTCGGCTCAAGACATCAACAAAAGACGATAAATTAGTACTATCAATAGACTTATATTAAAATAACATAAAATAACAACATAACACAAAATAATAAAGTAGCAGCAATATAAGAAATAGGAAATAGATGAAATGTATACTAATATCCAATAACTAACTCCATGTACTCATCCGTAAACTCCTACGATTACCTCCTAACTAGCTAATATCACTCTAGTGCGCTGTGGAATTATCCACAACTTCCCCCTAACCTACAACTTTAATGTTCGACTTCCACAATCCCCTATCAAGGGCCATGTCCTCAGTAATCCTAAGACGCGCTAAGTCCTGCCTTATCACCTCTCCCAAATACTTCTTAGGTCTTCCTCTACCTCTTCTCATGCCCACCACAGCCAGTCGCTCACACCTTCTCACCGGTGCATCGGTGCTCCTCCTCCGAATGTGCCCGAACCATCTGAGTCTTGTTTCTCGCATCTTGTCCTCTATGGGGGCCACGCCCACCTTCTCTCTAATATATTCATTTCTAATCTTATCCATCCTTGTATGCCCGCACATCCACCTCAACATCCTCATCTCTGCTACTTTCATCTTCTGGGTGTGTGAGTTCTTAACAGGCCAACACTCGGTCCCATACAGCATTGCAGGCCTAACCACTGCTTTATAAAACTTACCTTTTAGTAAAGGTGGAACTTTCTTGTCACGCAGGACTCCCGTCGCTAACCTCCACTTCATCCAACCCACCCCTATACGGTGTGTGACATCCTCGTCGATCTCCCCGATCCCCTGAATAACTGACCCTAGGTACTTGAAACTACTCTTCTTAGGGATGATTTGAGAGTCAAGTCTCACGTCCACTCCCGTTTCCGTCGGCCCCGCCCCAAACTTGCACTCGAGGTATTCCGTCTTTGTCCTGCTCAACCTGAATCCTTTAGACTCAAGGGCATTCCTCCAAACCTCTAGCCTTTCGTTTACCCCGCGTCGTGTTTCGTCAATTAGGACTATATCATCGGCAAATAGCATGCACCATGGAACCTCCCCTTGAATATGATGTGTTATGGCATCCATCACCAGGGCAAATAGGAAAGGGCTGAGTGCCGACCCTTGGTGCAACCCCGTAACAACTGGAAAATGCTCGGAATCGCCTCCTATTGTCCTAACCCGAGTCTTAGCTCCTTCGTACATGTCTCTAATCACCCTAATGTAGGCTACCGGAACCCCTTTAACCTCTAAGCAGCTCCATAAGACCTCCCTAGGAACCCTGTCATACGCTTTCTCTAGATCAATAAACACCATGTGAAGATCCTTCTTCTTAATACACCCAATCATCTCTAATTTTGCGTACTTCATTCTCGTGCATAAATGTTCTTCTAAGCCTCGGCTGTGCACAATGCACACGTTTATTGCGGGTATACTCATATAACTCTTCCACCCTTTTGTAGGTGTTATAGAAGCAAATATGTTTCTGCCAGCTTTAGGGATTCATATTATAGGAGTAGACCTAGCTAACCTTAATGGTGTATGTTTTTAAGGCAATGGGACTTTTCGTCTTTGACTAAACATTGGTTGTATCTTTCTGATCTCGTCTCTAGTGTGCCTTTCTAGTGTACCTTTCTCAGTTTGCTTGACATTTTTGTACAGCCAGTTTCTTATGCACAACTTGCAAGGAGTATCCACGAGCTAGCAGCAACGTCTGATCAGGTACATTAGTGTTCTCACATTGTACTTTCAACTGGATAAATTTCTTTCTTTAATATGTTCACTTTTTGTTTGTGATTACTTGCAGAAAAGTTCTCAGAGGCAATTGGTTCATCATGTGTTCCCCAAACTGGCCGTATACAATTCTGTTGACCCTTCTTTAGCACCATCTCTTCTTATGGTATGGCTTAGGACTTCTATAATCTTGTTTGTGCATTTCATTGGCTATTTCTTCCCAGAGATAAAAAGAAGCTCTAGAAAGAACTTTAAGCTTGCAAGAGTAGAAAAAGAGCATACATTGAGCGTTTGTGACCTTTATTTGCATGAAATGATGTTCAATTACAGCCGATGTTTATACCTTGAATGCATGCATTTTGACAAGTAATCGTATTTTGCTTGTTTCTTTAGCATTTCCTTTGGAACAAGAAGTTGAAATTTGCCTTTATGGTGAAGGATTTGGTAGTTGCTGGAGTTTGCTATTGCTGATGTTCTTTTCCTTTTATTTGGAGGAGATTGTGAATTATTCTACATAGCAAAAGAAGTGTTTTAAAAAGAATATCTTATAGCTTCCTTAAGGAAACTCTGAATTAGTGAAAATTGTTTTATGCTCATATCCCAGGAGCGACCTTTTGGTTTTTCCTTATATTACTCTTATGCTGGACCCAATGAACTTTTCAATTTCGTTTAAGCTTTATGATAAACTGTGATTTTTTCTTCTTTCTTTTTGTTACATTACAGCTTGATCAACAGTGTGAGGACCGGACTGTTCTACGTTATGTCTATTATTACCTGGCCCGAATTCTCTCAGATAGTGGTTCGCAAGGTGTAAGTTCAGGTGGTGGGATTCCTACACCAAACTGGGATGCTTTAGCTGATATTGATGCAGGTGGAGGAGTGACAAGAGCTGATGTTGTACCTAGAATAGTAGATCGGTTAACATCAGAAGCCTTAAATGAAGATGTTGAATGTAAAGTCTACTACTATTATTCACCCTTTTAGCTGCAATATCCATGTATTATCATTCTTTTTTTTTAATTAAAAAAAAAATCATGCCAGAGAACGAGATATAACTTAGAAGTAACCAAATAACTGTACGATTATCACCTATTAAAAAAAGGTAACGAAATGACTGTATAGAAGGACATGGAAGCAGCTTTTAGAAAACGCTTAAAATCCTCTCTAGTTTTCTATGGTTTTTATTGTTGGTACGGATATATTGCCTCTTTTTTGTCTTCTTTTCGTCTTTTGGAGCCGAGGGTCTTTCGGAAACAGTCTCTCTACCCCTCGGGGTAGGGGTAAGTTCTGCGTACACATTACCCTTCCCAGATCCCACTAGTGGGATTTCACTGGGTCGTTGTTGTTGTTGTTAAAATCCTCTGTAGTCAAATTGTCAAATGCTTTTTGGATTGACCTAAAGAGTTGGTTTTATGCCCTTAAAAGTCATGGCTCTTGCATGTCTTTTGACAAAAGATCAGTGAATGTCAAAGTTTTCTTGCATCAGGAAAACCATGACCCATCCAAAGTTTGAATTGTGAAGCCAACCTATTTTTTCCTTTTTTTGTGGGATAATTATGATGCCACAATTGGGATGTAAGAAGCAACCTTTTTTCCTTCTCGATGTTCGACCTCCGGTGCCCACTTGTGGGATTATATTGGGTATGTTGTTGTTGATGTTTGACCTTCTGATCATTGCTTGAAGTGAATTCTTGTAATCTGAATTCCTACCCACCAGAAAAATAGTTGCTCTGCAGTCATCTCAATCTCAAAGTTTTTGTCCATGCACTTCAATTTGTCCATGGCATTATTTGTTTGAATTTTGCTGCTATTAGAGCAGACTAGAGGTAAATTATGAATCTGTTCGTTCTCTAGGATTCAGTGGGTCGGCAGAAATTTCTTACGCATGATGTTTGTTAACTTCTACATATCATACTTAGCGTCACTACAAGCAGAGCTTCTTTATTAAATAGATAACTTTGTTTCATACAGTTGACTTTTTGTGTAACTGGATGAAGTTGGTGATGCTTCTTTTTGTTTTTGAAGTTCATGCACGGCGTCTTCAAGCTTTGAAGGCTCTTACATATGCACCTTCTAGCAGCTCTGAGATTTCGCAGAAGTTATACGAAATTGTTTTTGGCATTCTAGATAAGGTTTGTCCACACATATATCTTACCGTCCACATATTCTTACACTTGCTTTAAAAATTCCATCCCTTTGTACAGATAGCTTCTCTTTACAAACTATTTCATATGACTTTGCATTTTCATTATTAATGTGGTTGAGTTGTTGTGGTACATATGAAGCATATGCTTTCTTGTCTCCACTTTGTTCTGGTCCTCTTTTCCTGATAAGTAAAGCCAATTTATTTTTCCCTGTTATGATGTTATATCTTCCTTCCTATAAAGGAGTAGTAGCAGGGATGGGTCACTTTCCACCTTATCAGAAAAAAAGGGTCACTTTCCTGCAGGAAGTAAAGATGTTTTCCGTTTTTCATTAAATGCATCAAAATCAGACTATAAGGTATTTAGCTGTATTTACCCTAAGGGATGAAGGCATGCTGCAAAATGCAATTTAAAGTAATAGACATTTTATGCAGGAGGTGTCTACATACTAATTATTAACCTTAAAAATTGATTTATCAAAAAAAATACTGTTAAGTTAAAAGAAAGCCAAGGACAGAGTTGGTCCAAAGAAACTATTGGGAACATTCAATCTTTATCAAGAGATGTTAATCATTACACAGTACCTTATCAAAAATATAAAAACACAGTGGTGTTTTGAGTCATCAAATGTAAAATTCGTTTAAATCACTGACTATAATTCTTTAAATGGGCATATTATTACTTTCTCCAACCTATTTTATATGATGGCATTTAATTGGATATAGTGCTTAAGATGTTAATTTGACTCATATATTACATTAGCGGCAACATAATAATATTTACAAATAAGTTCTGAAAAACTCTTTTACTAGGGATAACATCACCTCAATGTTCAAAATATTTAAAGTTCTATGAATTTTAAATTCTTGAAAGTGGTAAAAGTCATGTGAAATGAGATGGCGTCAAATTTTGAGACATCCAAAGTGAAAGAATGTCATATTAAATCGGGACGAGTGGAGTAGTTATTGGAGCTTCTATTATGTTTTGAAGTTCAAATGCCAATTCTTATTGTAGTATTCGGGGAACTGGTGAAATTGGACATGTTAAGAGCAGGTCTTACCCAATTTTTGGTCCTAGTTTTGCCAGGAAAATTCAGATTCCTCATGGTGAAGCTAATCCTATTTTTTTGCATAAATTTCCTGTTTTCACCTATATACACTCCTTTGCTTGTGGACCTAGATACTTAGGAGAATCTGTTTTTCTAACTTCCCCTTTTGGCAAATTTTCTTGACCTGAAATTTTTGAATTTCCTGCCCCTCAATATTCTTAGCTTCTTTGGTGACAGTAATTCCCCATCTGTCAGCTGAAGTGCTTTGGAACCTTACCCTGTTTAATTCCTAAATTCCTAATGCTTTTGACTGTATGTGTATGATTTACTTGTTGGTGAAGTATGAACTCATGTGGTTTATCCCAAAAACATTAAGAAAAGTTAATAATGATTTACTTGTGGTGAAAGCGAACGGAAGTCCTTACAGAGAGGTAACAAAAAGCTAAGAGTCTTTGGATGGTAGTTTCAAAAGGAATGAAGCCATTGTCAACTACTTAGGTCCCTGCGAGTTACTTTTTTTTTTGATGAAGTAAGCTGTTTCATTAAATGCATCAAGAAGATGCCATAAAATTACAAAGCGAGAGTCCTTGTGAGTTACTTGTATTTTATTTCTGCACCATTATCACTTCCACATAAAATTAATCTTTTGCCAGATTGTCTTTCTTTCCAAGATGTAAAGTGTGCTTTATAGCATTTTGTGGTTGTGGCTTAATAAAATATTTCTATTTTTTGAATTTGTTACCTTTGTCAAAAAAGAACATTTCTGTTTTTGGTTTATGAGAACAAATAGTACATCTATGCCACAAGTACTATGTTTGTTGATTCTAGTATGCTTGAAAAATCATAAATATGCTTTCTAGTAACTAAGAGTTTTTGCCTCAAATAAACACAACTACTCCTTCCATTCTAATTTATGTGGAATAGTTTGAATCTGACAGGGTTTAAGTAAAAATGAAGACTTTTGAAATTTGTGATTTTAAACATGTCCATAACATTTGTGGGGCTATAAAACATTTGAAACTTGTTACCTTGAACATACGTAACATTTGTGTCATTTGTGTGGCTATACAAGCTTCTTCTAGATGAGAAGGGTAAAGTCAATTGTTACCAAATATAGAAGTACGCCGCTCTTTTTTGGAACGGACTATTTAGGAAATAGTGTCACATAAATTTTGTTAGATGAACAACTGGAAAAGTTTTTCTTGAGTAGCTTTCTTTTTGGATAAGGTTCTTTAATGACTTTATCTACTTCAATCATTGAAAAGGTTTGGCTCAAGTTGTTTATTGACGACTTCCAATTGTTAGGTTGCTGATGCACCACAAAAACGCAAGAAGGGCATACTTGGGACGAAAGGAGGTGATAAGGAGGTACATTCATCAAATAACAGTAATAAATCGAAAATTTTGTTTGCAAATTATTTTATTCTTTCCTTGGGTATGATTTCTTATATTACAAACTAGCGAGGAAAGGAGATTTTTCCAACACACAGGAACACAAAATTTCTTCTGTATGACCTGAAATCTTTCGGCTAGTGTACATGTGAATGGATTTTTGTAGTTTGAAGACGTGTCCTCTCTCTCTTAGATATAATTTAACTGAGTGCAATTTTTATTTGATAAACTATTTTTACAGAATCTCAAAGAAGAGTTGGTAGTATGTCTTTTACAATCTTTTTTTTAGACTTGGAACTTTAAAATACAAATAATTGCAATTACATCTTTACTTAGATGGCATGTGCTAGGATAGAATAATATTTACGTATCTGCCAAGGGATGTATCTTTTATGAAATGGTAAAGAAAATAATAATTCTATACTTCTTATCAAACAAAAAAAAAAAAAAAAAGGAAAAAAGAAAAAGAAAAAGAAAAAGAAGAACAAATCTACATTCCTTTTTTCTATCTATTCTATCACTAATGAGTCGGTAATGTTCTTAATCATGATTAGACTCTCTTAGGCTTCTTCTGGAGTCGATGACATTGAGACAAGAGGATCCTCTATCAACAATGCAATTCATTATAGTTACAGAGGAACTCAACAAATACAATGGATGGAGCATTGACATAAAGTATTTGAAGGGATTCACATCTAGGAGAGGAAAGATCAATAGCTTATGGTTTATCTCATTTGCTATTGGTGGACGAACGATACGTTGATGCTTTATGATTCTGAAATGGCCCAGCCCAATAGTTTGAAGAACATTTTGATGTGGTTTGAAGTGACTTCCAGATTCAGGGCAAACCTAAAGAAAATCGAGATCCTGATATGAGAATTGATGAGTAAAAACGGAGAGAGCTGTGGCAGGAGGATCTCGAGGGACTTTAAATGCACGTGAAGGGGCTATTTAAGACCGAACAAAATTAAATAAAAATGCACGATCTCTAACACTTTAAACTTTAGGATGTCTGCTGCAGTTAAGAATGTAACATTCACTAAGTTTTCTGCAGGAGGAAAAGAAGCTGTAATGCATGGGATTTAGCTCCTTTGTCTATGGCACAGATGCTTTGGAGGGAAGGAAACATGAGAACTTTTTTAGCACCCAATGGTGTGCCCTAGTGGTCAATGAAGTGAGAGGTCTCAGGTTCAAATCCCAGCGGAAGACAAAAAGCACTAAGTGATTTATCGCATCTTCCTTAGCCTTGTTGGGTAGAGGTACTCCATACCTGTGTCGGTGGGAGGTAGTAGGTGCGCGGTGAAATAGTCAGGTGTACGCCAAATGGCCCAACCACCATCGTCAAAAAAATAAAAATAAAAAAGAACAAGAGAATATATGAAGGTGTGAAAAATGATTTGCTATAATGAGGGTCCATCTTTTGTTTTTAGTTAATTTTGGGTGCACCTATGAGGTTATTATTTGTAGAGAATCATATTCTTGTGTAGGGTTTTACTCTTTATAGTTCTATCCACTATGACATTACTTATTAAAATAAAAATAATTTAAATGTTTAGACAAGACGGTTCACACAGTTCAACTGCATGAAGTTCTATACACTGGTGAAGTTGTGATACGTAACAGTTATCACGAGCCAATTTCGGGTATATAATGGTTCCTTGAAATTCTGAAATAACATCCGTGTTTTATCTTGGAGATCCATCTGTTGTCTAATAATTACCTTTTGCAATATGGTTTTCTACTGTTTACAGACTTGTTCTAGACTGATTCACTATCATCTAAATGTAGTTGCTGAATGAGTCTACTCATGGCATTTTTGAGTAACTGAGCCTTGCTTTAAGTGGTTTTGATTTAAGTTGAAGTGCAGATGCAATTATTCTCTTTCTTTTTGTAGTTGGGTGGGGTAAGGGCTGTTGGACAAATAGATATCATACGGCTGGATGCTTCAAGTTTTCACCAATCTCATGGTTCTGCTTGGAAGCAGTCAACTTACTGTTTCTCCCCTTCTTCATTTTTCAGTCTATTATTCGGGGTAATTTGCAATATGCTGCATTGAGTGCGCTGAGAAGACTTCCCTTGGATCCAGGAAATCCAGCTTTCCTTCATCGTGCTGTGCAAGGGTTTGTTTGCTCCCTAGTGTTGATATTTTTCTAATCAATGGACAAAGATTTTTATTATTTTTTCTCATTTTGCTACTTAATTGCGGTATATCCAATTTCATTAGTGGTCTATTGTTGTTATCAGAGACACTAATATCTGCTGAAACAAAATTTTGTCTTATTCTTGGTTTCCATGTGTCTAAACTCTGCTTAATTAACCAATGCTGGTATGACTACTAGTGTGACTTTTACCATATGAAGTATGGTCCAACCATGTTCTTCTGGCATATTATGGAGGATATGGTAAATTGGTTGCCTAATAAATCCTGGAGATGTCTGCTACGAAGTGGTTTAATGTCAAGAGGTGAAAATCAAGCCCCCGATTTTCAAGTTTACCAAGAGCATTGTCTTGGGTCTAAGGAGCGTGGGCCATTAAATATGCTCTTGCCTTTCAGAAATTCAGCATGGCTTGATAAGCTATTACCTGATCTCTTCTATTTAATGAGCAGAAAAGTCATATGGTTTTGCATCTGCAACAGTGTTTCAAACTCATTACTAGTCTACTAAAATAATTTAGTATTCTGTTTTTGTTAAAAATACATTTAAGCTTGTTTAAATTTTATTTGCATTGCCAAAACAGCCAAATTTAAGGCATTTTATATGTTGATACAGTGTCTCATTTGCTGATCCAGTTGCTGTGCGGCATTCTTTAGAAATTCTCTCTGACTTAGCCACAAGTGATCCATATGGAGTTGCAATGGGATTAGGTAATATTCTCAATAAGGTGTTTAAGCTTTTGGCAATTGTTTCTTTTGCTTTGATATATGAAGAACTTCAGTTTCTGTACTCCAATTTCTATTTTGTGTTTACTTACAATACTGTGCATGGCTATTCTGATTCTTGTTTTATGTAATGAACACTGGCAAATTTTTCCGCCTAAATTGTAGCTCTATAGGTGCGCGCGCAGGAGCATTTACTTTCCTCCCAAAAAAAAATTACACAAAAAGGTGGTTTACATAGCACTTTACCACACCATTTTTACCAAAAGCAGAACTATTTTCAGTCAAGTGTCTGAACTTAAAATATGGAGGGTAGAGATAACTGGCAAATGGTAAAAACCTGTTGAATGGAAAAAGCCTTGAAGGATCATAGATGCATTGATGAGAGATCCTTTATTTAGCAGTTCCCAAAAGACTGAAAAGGATGTTTCATTTCGTGTCCTGTTTCTGTTCTTTTCCTTGCCTCATGTAATTGACTTAATTGTGATATTTACTCTATCGATTCCTTGAAGAACACTAATTCCCCTAGAGGCTTAGTAAGTCCAACCATTGAGGGTTAGTGCTTTGCTTCAAGAATCTTCACAAGATAGAGACACTATAGCTCTTTCATTGTTTAATATCCCAGGTTTCTATTGTCCATATAGTCTAAAGGAATAACAAAACAAGCGAAATCTGATTATAGCTAGTTGTTTGAGACTTATTGGAGGGAGCGCTTTGGAGTTCATCGTGTTTGAAGAAATAGTGCTACCTCTTGATAAAGAACGTAAAAGCCAACGAGAAGGAGGGAAGTGGTGTTAAATAAATAGTGCAGTTGTGTTAAGCAAAGAGGAACGGTTGGACGGTGCAAAGGTTCCATAGTTTCGGTTTTTCTCCTTTGAAAAATTTGAATTCTATCGAGGTCCACACATCCCTAAATATGAAAAAGAAATATATTTCTTGATAAATTGTTGAAGTTCTCTGTCGTAGAAAGATATAGAAACTTGAGAATCCTCACTTTAATAGTTAGAGGGAAGAGAAGGAACACCTTAAACAGTAGAATGAACAGTGTTTTTTTAAACGAAACACAGTTCAATTAGTAAAGAAGTGAAAAATAAGCTGAGGAAAGGACCTGCAAGTGCCAAAGTTCTGGACTTCTGGGATATTCTTCAATCTATCATGAGTTTATAGCGATCAGGGTGTGGACTCTTTAAGGAGGACTTCATTTCCTATCTGCATTCGTATTCCTTTTAGATAAATAACTCTCTATTTGTTTTCTTGTGGGTTTGCACTTGACGAGTATCAATGTCTTAATCTTTGTTATTGAGATTATGATGTGGTGTCTTATGCTAAGACCTAGGGAAAGAATACTATTAGTGATTTTCATGAAATCATTGTGTAGAATTTCTTTGTTGATGTATTTGATTGATGGTCTAGAGTTGGTTTTTGACTATAGCTATTTTGTCCTTTTGCAGGGAAACTTGTGCAGCCTGGTGGTAAGTTAATATTAACTCTCTGAGTTCACAGTCATTTATTAGCCACTAATACTATCAGAATTTGCTTGAATCAGGGGCTCTACAGGATGTACTCCATATGCATGATGTTCTTGCTAGAGTTGCACTTGCTAGGTTGTGCCACAGTATATCCAGAGCTCGGTCATTAGATGGTATGTCTATTTGAAATGTATTCTGAGCAAGCAAGTTCCTTTTCTGTTTGGAGACTGGGAGTAGATAAAATGGCTGATTGCTTGGTGAACTCCATATTGCATGTGCAGAAAGGCCAGACATTAAGACTCAGTTCAATTCAGTGCTCTATCAGCTACTTCTTGATCCTAGTGAAAGAGTTTGTTTTGAGGCAATCCTTTGTGTGCTGGGTAAAGTTGATAATGCTGAGAGGTAGCTCCTTCTACAGAACTTTTCTTTTCCTAATGTTGAGACTTCCTATTTTGTAAGATTGATGAATACGTAATCTTCTGTGGACTTCTGGACTCTGTAGGACTGAGGAACGAGCCGCTGGGTGGTATAGACTGACCAGAGAAATTCTTAAGCTTCCAGAAGCACCATCAGCTAAAGACTCAAATTCTGAATCAAAGGATGCAGCTCCGTCAAAGTCCTCCAAAGATAAGTCTTCAAAGACAAGGCGCCCTCAACCTTTGATCAAACTTGTGATGAGGAGGTTCTCAAGCTTGTTCTATTGCTCTCTGCCCCCTCCTAACCCATAGGTTCAACTTTTTCGTGCTGAATTGGTAAGATAACACCCTTCATTTTGGCAGATTGGAGAGTTCTTTTCGCAGTTTCTCTCGGCCTGTACTTCATGCAGCAGCACGGGTAGTGCAAGAAATGGGTAGAAGTCGTGCTGCAGCTTTTGCTTTGGGCTTACAAGATATTGACGAAGGAGCTTATGTTAACACCTTTCCTGAAAATAACGACTCATATGATCAAGATCATAATGAAACTTCTCACCCTGAAGGTAATGAAAATGAATATGCTTTTTAGCCATAATTCGTGGTCTCTCCCTCCCTCCCTCCCTCTCTCTTTTGTGATATGGAATGGTTTGTAAAAGTCATACTGGTTGAAGAATTCATTAATTGCTTGTATGTGGTGCAAATGATCTTTCTCAAGGTCTTAAAATAGAGTAACAGATGGGCTATATAAGGAATTTGCAGTTTTGGGTCATATGGAGAGAAATAAGCATGAGATGTAGAGAGTTTCCAGTTTTGGAGAACGACTAAGGTATGTACATAGGAGCCATCACAAAATCTGTGGACTGTTGAGAGGATATATAAAGAAGTTTCCCATAATCGTGGGTTCACATTAGCTATTTGCCTTGAGCCTTGTACTTACTGTAGTTCAGGATGAGCTAACCGATATAATACAGGATAGAGTTCATGGTGTATTATTTGCAGAAGATATTGTGTTAAATGGATGAAACCAGTGAGGGAGTCAACTAAAAGCTTGAACTGCAGAATTGTTCTGGAGAGTAGAGAGTAAGGGTTGAGGATAAGTAAAGGTAAGATACAATACATATACGACTGGCGGACACATGAAGAATGAAGTTAAGGCGATTAGACGGATTGCAGTGCCTAAGTACAGACATTTTAGGTATCAGGGCTCACAATTTCATGAAATGACATGATAGATGAATATGTAGCACATGTAACTAAAATAGGATGAGCAAAATGAAGTAGTATTACAGGATAGCAGTTTTACAATTGGCATTGGAAATCTGTTCGGAAGCTGAAATACCATTTAATGTATCACGTTGTGTGGCTAGTTGTCAAGGATGCTCATTTGATTCGAGAGAATTTGAAGAGAGGGCTTGCAGCTTTGCTTTAGATGTTACCTATGGACAGTTGCGGAACCTAGGATTTTCACTAAGGGAGTGCAAAATATAAAGAAGACAACTCAAGAAGAAGCCAAGAGGATTTAACATATAGTACATATACATAAAAAAGATTTTACCTAGCTACACATTGTAAGTTTCAGGCGAAAGGGTGTCAATTGACACTCCTTGGACAAAGGTGGCTCCGCCACTGTATGTGGAAAGGAGGCTGAGAACAATAGTCATCTTTTTTTTTCCATGGTTATATATTCCATGGTTAGACATCATAGAGTCTTTGTAAGAAGAACAAGGACATACTTTTGCTTGCTATGACCTGTAAGTATGGCTCTTAGCACAGCCTTTGTGCTAAAGATAATATTGTTACCTTCTCAAAAAAGTTGAATTATTTTTCTTATGCTATTACTAATTATATCAGTCTTTTCCCGCATTGTTTTTACTTATAGATTCTGCATCTCTTAAGGTAATTTTTTTTTTGTGAATGAGCTGCTGCTTTTATGTCCTGTAAAGAATAGCTTACTTGTTGGCTTTATTTAGTTGGAATAACTCAGTTTTCTCTCATATTATAATTGGGTCTGGCCTCAATTCTTCAATGGTCTTTGTTTTCTCTTTGTTGGATCCGGAATTTTCACTCCTCCTGATTCTTCTTTTTTTTTTTTTTGATTTTCTTGTCCTTGGTTAGGCATACGCCGAGTTTCCTCGATATCTAATGCCACTGGTGCCAAGGACACGATTGCAAGTTTATTGGCATCATTAATGGAGGTGGTGCGGACAACTGTTGCATGTGAATGTGTTTATGTTCGTGCAATGGTAATAAAAGCACTGATATGGATGCAAAGCCCTCACGAGTCTTTTGATGAATTGGAATCCATCATCGCTTCAGAACTGTCAGACCCAGCTTGGCCAGCACCGTTAGTGAATGATATATTGTTAACACTTCATGCTCGTTTCAAGGTACTTAGAGCCGGGTAAAGGCATTATCTTTGCATTGTTGTCTAGGTTTTGTATGGTAAACAATCAAATGATCATCCTCAACATATCTTGTCTTTACATAGTGATTCATTCTCTGTTTCACTTTTGGAGCTTTGTACTTTTAGTTTCTTCTTGTGATATACGTAGACATCCTTAAAAGTTTATACATATTCTACCCCTTTCTTTTCCATCATAATGTTTTTCTTTTTCACCACCATGTGAAAAGATAATGAGTTTATAGTTTTATCCCATGATAAAGAAATCTTGATGCAAGAACTGGATAAAAGATGCTTAAGAACATATGTTTGTTTTACATTGGAAGTTTTGTAAATTGAGGTGTTCATTGTTCTTTTGTGGAGTTGTAAGAACATTTTCTCCTGTAATGTTTTCCTATGCTATTGTGGTTGGTAGAGAGGTGTTAATTTGTCCAGCCATAGTTGAGAGAGCTTTAGTTGATTCAAGCTATTCAACTATTGTTAAGTATGCCTTACTGTAACTTCATTTTAGCTTGAAGTATTTGTATGCTCACCTAATCAAGATTCATTTCTTTTTATCTTAATCTTGAGATCTGTGTCCATGACACCAATAAAAGAGACAGAGATGGGTGAATGCAAGCTGAGGCTCACGATTTTTTCATGCTACGGTTAATAGATGTGTGAAAATTCTGTATCGTTAGATCTTTGATAATTGGCATAATCCCCAGAGCTCACATACCCTACTTTCTTTTGCTGTGTGATTGTCAGGCTACGCCTGATATGGCAGTAACCCTTCTAGAGATAGCAAGAATTTTTGCCACCAAAGTTCCTGGAAAGATAGATGCAGATGTGCTACAACTGCTATGGAAAGTAAGCTCACTGTCATAACATAATGTAAAGTTGATTTTTCTTCCTTAATTAATGCTTCTATTCTTTCTTTAAAGTTGATCTCATTTATGCTTCAGTTAATCTTGTCCCGGCGATTATGTTTATAGCTTCTCTGTAGTTATTAGTTTCCAATTTGAGTTTGCTGTTCGTAATAAATAGTTTAAACCAAAGTTGCATGTGTAGCAGATTGTAGTTTCCCTAATTACCACATGGACGGACAGATGTTGATAACATATAATGCGGAGAATGGTCTGTTTATACATGCTCTATCTACTTTTTGTGTACTAAATGGAGTATTATGATGATTCTTTTAACAACCTAAGTCCTTCATAGTGTCTATCAACCTTGGTGCCCTTAAATGGAACATTATCTGACAAAATTGAATTGATAAATTTTTGCAAATTCTGTATCTGTAAATACTTATACGCATAGTGTGATTAAGTATTTTTATCATCTGGCTGCACTTCATAACCTGATGTTCTTTCTACCATCATTTTCTTTTTTCTTTCTGCCATCATATGCTTGATCAAGTAGATAGTGAGGGTGGATTTACGATCTTAGGTCCTCCCAGATTTCTTTCTTTAACAAATAATTCTTAGATGAAGAATAGTGCGATTGCGAACAGTCTATTCATCTCACATGAATACATTTTTTGTGCATCTTAGTAATTTATTAAGGAATGGACTGTTGTCTCCTTAAATGGTTTTTTGGCAGTCCTGACCTCGTGAAATAGCTTTCGGGATTGAGTTAAGCACCAGGTCCATTTTTTCTTAACATGGTATTAGAACCAAACCCATTCATATTCTTGGTTTGCTTAGTGTTCAGTCCTCATGTCATTATGTCCATGCTCCAGATGTCTAAATCTTGGCGGGCCAGGGGGTGTTAGATTCAGTGTTCTAAATAAAAAATCGCTTGTTTCTTTTCAATCCACATGCAATTCTAAGACAAGGTTACATGTGCAGAAGGGTGTCAGAAAATACATGTCCTCATGGTTGTGTAATGGTTGTAGGTTATAATGTCAGTCCGTTCTCTCAACTACAGTGGGACGTTCTAAGTGATCTATCTGTAGGTACTCTCAGGGATGCTACTTTCATCGGCCAGTGCTGTATGATTTGCAGAAATTTTCTTCCACTTAGTTGAATGTTGAGCAACTTCGTTGGAGCTTTGACAGTGTTTGCTAATTGACATCCTGTTTTCTCTATCTTGCTACATTAACTTGATTTTCTTGTTAGATCTAAGATATAGTGCTCTGTATAATTTGACCTCTCATTTTTGCCTTACCTTGTAAAATTCAATTTCATACATTTCCCTATGTTTCCTTTCTGTCATTTTAAGTTTTTCCATTTGTGTAGTAAACATGCATGCTAATCTATGGTGATATAATATATAGACTTGTCTAGTTGGAGCTGGTCCTGATGGAAAACACACCGCATTGGAAGCAGTCACTATAGTTCTGGATTTGCCTCCTCCACAACCTGGCTCAATGTCTGGACTTACCTCAGTTGATAGCGTATCTGCCTCCGATCCAAAGTCAGCCCTGGCACTGCAGAGAATGGTCCAAGCAGCAGTAAGAATCTCATCTGCAAATTAATTTATTTATAGCTGAGCTACCAGATAACAACCAAGTATCTGTGATGGCTTCTTTTATTTTTATGAATGGGTTATGACATACTTGAAGGTCTGGTTCCTTGGAGAAAATGCAAATTATGCTGCCTCTGAGTATGCTTGGGAGTCAGCTACTCCTCCAGGCACAGCATTGATGATGTTAGATGCAGATAAAATGGTTGCTGCTGCCAGTTCTCGTAATCCTACTCTCTCTGGTGCTCTGACTCGACTTCAACGGTGTGCTTTTAATGGTAGCTGGGAGGTAGAAGTTTTAAGCTCTTTAATCATTCCTTTTTCGAACAAATTTTTTGGCAAGCTTTGATTTTATTTCATACATGATTTATGCATTTGGTTATTGGTTATAATTGCTTACTAGTTGTGAACATGAAAGGTACGAGAACCTGTATTTCTCCCTCCCCAAAACTTTTTACAAGGGTTGAGTCGATTGCTTCTTGTCTAACATTGATGATTTATTTTGTAAACCATAAAATTATGGATTTAGAGAGTACATGGAAAATGGTTGCTAGAAAAAAGAAATAAGTGAACAAATCATGATCAAAGAAGAATTTGTTGAGTTTCTAAATAATAACCAGATCAAACAGACTGCTCTCGCAAAAATTAAGATTTACTTTATTTATGATATTACAAATGGCAAGTAGCTGGAGTGTGTGTGTCTGTTGCCGACTATGAAAATATATGCTGCCTTTGTGTTTTACACTTTTGGCAGTGTTCTGGAGCAAATCCATCCTAAAATTATGTTCATTTCACTACCATTAATGTTCAAGTCCTTGTCTCCCTGAAAAAGTGTTATCTTCCCTCTTGAAGGAGCTCTAAACCCGTATATACGTCAGTAAATACCTCTTGTGGCAGTCCTTCTTTCTCCTGCAGTAGGTGGAGGCGTTCCTCATCTTTTATTTCTTGATAACATATAGTACGAATATATGAGTATTCGTAAGTTCTAGTTGTAATCCAACTAAAATGCTTCTTGCTATTGTCAATATACATCATTGAGTGTTCATATTTAAAAAATGTATATTATTAAGTGTTCCGTGGTTTCTTCTTACTACTTTTAAATTTCAGGTTCGCATAATTGCTGCCCAGGCTCTTACAACTATTGCAATTCGATCTGGTGAGCCTTATAGGTTACAGATCTATGAATTTTTACATGCCTTAGCCCAGGGTGGTGTACAGTCTCAGTTCTCAGACATGCATATTAGCAATGGAGAGGACCAGGGAGCCAGTGGCACTGGCCTTGGATCTTTAATCAGCCCTATGTTGAAGGTCCTTGATGAAATGTATTCTGCGCAGGATGAACTGATAAAGTAAGTGTAAGACTATTTTCTGGCTCATCTGAGCACTAATTAACCATTTGTAAGGTGTGACACGTAGTCCCTTGTTAACACTCTGCTTGAATATGTAGAGAGATGCGTAACCATGATAATGCAAAAAAAGAATGGACTGACGAGGAGCTAAAGAAATTGTATGAAACTCATGAGAGGCTCTTGGATCTCGTTTCTCTGTTTTGTTTTGTTCCAAGATCAAAGTATCTTCCTTTAGGGCCAACGAGGTACGTTTTTCTTAAGTTCACCTTGGCATTGTTGTTTGAGCATACAAGAAATGAATTTTCGTTAGTTTCATGTAGAAGTGAGATGGCGACAACATCAATTCACTTTTTTTTTTTTGAGAAGGTAACATATTTTATATGTAGATAAAGTTAACCCTTATCACAAAGATTGTGTTAAGAGATTACAGAAAAAAACTAGTCCCCAAAAAAAAAAAAAAAAAAACTAGTCTTGTGGTAGTTACAAGGCCCCAATGATGTCCACTATAGACTCTATAACAAAAACCTATTCTTGTGGTAGTTACAAGACCCCAATGATGTCCACTATATACTCTACATCTTCTACGAGAGCTTATTTACACCAAAAGTGAAACAAAAAAGTATACACTTCATCTTGATCTTCTGTTCAGACAACATCAACTCACTTGCTAGCAGTGTTTTAGGAAGTGGAGACGAAGGTCTGCACATTTTATCTCTCATGGGATGGGACATTAGTTCCATGACACGGGGCGTAAAAATGAAATAAAATTTAAAATAGATGTAATTGTAGAAGTTGTGGATATATCAAAATTGATTAAAACTCAAATGTCAGAAATGCATTTAATTATCTTGCATGATAGAATATTTACATGTATTAAGTAAAGGAACCAAATTCTAAATTCTAGAACACACATATTATATAGGTTATAGTCAAATACCTGTAATTTGATTTAAGAAAATGCATGGTGTTTACTGAACGAACATCGAGGTTGTAATGCGTGCATGGGACGTGTGACACAGAAGCATGGTACTCTTTACCCCATGGTAACCTTGTGGCCTCTAGAGCCTGATTCACATCCTGGGATTCCCAATTTTACCTTGTTAAAGAGCAGTTCATTGTGGGGGAAGATAATCTAAAAGAAATATATCATTAGACAACTTAGGAGCAACCTTACTACCTTAGTTTCCTTCTGTTCCTGACAACAATGTTGGAGCCTTAGTATTCTTGCAAGGAAAAGTAAAGCTTCTCTTAAAACTTGCAAATCTTTGGGGATATGACTTCACAATGGCAAGACATGAGTCCTTAAAACCACTTGATAATTCATAGTCATCTAATTTCGGTGGGCTTTCTGAAACTGCCCTACACATACTTCTGATTTTTTAACTTAATGGGGAAATGGACATCATACAAACTGACTCTTGGCTAGAGCAGTTAGCAAAAGTATCATGGAAACTGAAGGCTTAGTAATAAAAAGACAAGATATTTAATCATGATCTCCAATAGGGCTTAAACCCAGCTGTGCTAGCATTTCACCCAATTATTCCCTTTTTTTGGTGTTGCGTTGTCTTTGTCCAGATCTTCACCAGTATTTTTCATCTTATACATGCTAATATGATGGTTAGTGTGCTTAGACTCTTTAAGTTTTCTATAATGTAGTGTATTGAATAAAGTTATTTATGTTGAACAGCGCAAAGCTAATCGATGTCTACCGGACTCGGCATAATATAAGTGCGTCAACTGGACTTAGCGATCCTGCTGTAGCCACGGGTATCTCCGATCTTATGTATGAAACTACCAAAGCACAAGCTGCTGAGCCTGAAACAATTGATGACGACCTTGTGAACTTCTGGGCTGCAAATCTGGGTGATGATAGCTTAAATAATGCACCTGCAATTAACAGGGTAAGTATTTGAGTGATGTATCAAACCTGAAAACTGACACCGTCACCTTTCTGTTCTGGTGGTCAAATTGTATATCTTACTGAATAAAACAAAAGTAAATTGCATGCAACTTCTTTATTCTATGTCGTATGTACCTTGGACAACTTATAAAATGTTGCTGTGAACATAGAGTTGACACAACACGTTGGATAGCCAGGAAAACATGTTGGATAGCGAAAATGCTTTTTACTGTCTCGGTTTCATTTGCATTATTTTCGAAAATGTGTTCTCTATATGTGTCTCAAGTATGTATTGAATTGTATCTGAATTTGTTTGATGTAAAACTATCTATCTGTTTAGTGCAGAAACATAGTGTAGCATTATATACCGTTAAATAGATTAACTGCTGCTGTTCCAATTTTTTCATGCTTGCTAAGGAGTTATTTCATCCCTAGGTTAATGAGTTTCTTGCTGGTGCTGGTACTGATGCTCCTGATGTTGAGGAGAACATTATTTCTAGACCCTCCATGAGTTATGATGATATGTGGGCAAAGACTCTCCTAGAATCTTCGGAAATGGAGGTAGTAGTTCTTGAATCTATGCTGCTTTCTTTTACTTCAACATGGTGCAAATGATTAATTATTTACAACTGGCGGCTGCAGGAAGACGATGGACGATCATCAGGATCTTCCTCCCCAGACTCAGTAGGGTCAGTTGAGACATCCATATCGTCGCACTTTGGCGGAATGAACTATCCATCGTTATTCAGTTCTAAGCCATCTACTTATGGGACTTCACAATCCAAGGTAGGTAGTTAGCATTTAAAATTTGCTTTAAATTCAATGCATTGAGAATAATTATGGTATGCTTGAAGGAGCTTCATATTATAGCTGCTGATGTGGACGACTATATCCAGTTAATTTTTTTCTCATTTGGCTTATCTCAAATGAAGAAACATTTGCCTGGAAATTTGACATTTGATGAAGAACCATATTGTTTAATGATGTAATTGACCTCTGTTATGTAATGGTATACAACCCTAGAGACAACCCCTTCATAATTATGCATAAACCTATACCTCATAGATAGAGGTATCTGTATTTGTCCAGGATTATGTTGCTCTCACTGATTTGCCATTCATGTTTGTAGCATATGTATGTTCATAGTTCCTGTCACGTTCATTCCCTTATTCCACCCCCAAAAATCCCGCCTCCCCAACACACAAAAGATAGAAGTATTTATCAATTGGCTTATGTTCTATTAAGCTTCATGTTCCCAACGGTAAAATCTTCCTAAGAAAATGGGAGCCCACTGGTATAATTTGGAAAAGTTTCGACGTTTATTGACATCCTGCTGTACTTCTATTTTTTTTTTCTTTTTCAACTGCTTATATATTGTTATCTATTGAGAAATATAGATAGAATCTTGTGCTAACCAGTAATTATGACAGAGGTGTATTGTGTGTATAAATGTAGCTAAAGTGTTTTATGTGGAAGCACCAAAGTTGCTTGTGTTCAACCTGCTTTTGGATCACTATAGAAAGTTACCTTGCTGAGACTGCAGAACATTGGTCTCTCTCTCATGATGGATGCGATATGTCTGGATTCACTTTCTTATTTTGTTTATTAAGTAATCTTCAAGTGGAAGAGAGGATACATCAGAATTAAAAGGCAAGAATGTTTTAACTTAGGATTGGAGACTTAACAAATAGAACCAGATATTATGTAACACTGCAGGGAGTTTTGAATACCTCTAGGTTTAAGAATGACATATCCGAACTTCTCACTGTTTACATCATTTGGGAACCATTCTCTGGTGATAATAAACATTTTAATTGAGGCAAAAGATCAGAAAATTTGAGTTTTTAGTCTATTTTGTTCCAAAAGACAGCATTTAGAAATCCAACCAACCTTGATTGTTTACATTGCAAAGCATGCTATTTTAGTATTTAAGGCTGACTTTGCTTTATATCAGGGGTGACAGATCCACTCTTTCCATCCAAACAATGTTCTAAAAGGGTGGTGTTAGGTGAAGATAATGGATAATTTTGTGTTTCATCATGTAATGCGATAATTGAAGTCACTGCATACCTTCATTCCTTGCGTACAATTTGCACCTACTTTAGCTATCATTTCTGCTTGAACTTCGAATTTTTTTATTACCACTGTTTGAACACTTGCTTAACCACTGTACTGAGAGCAGCTCAGCTTCCTTAAAATTTTCTTGAGAACATAAATAACTAAATTGCCATATTCTGCTTTTGATCAAGTGTATCAATCTCCTTCATGGGAAAATGCTGATCTATACCATATTGGTAAACCTGGTAAACTTGTGTAGTGAGGTTGGTTCAGTCTTAGTTACCAAACTAAATGCAATTGCTGAATTCTGATGCTGTCTCTTATTACAATGGCAATAAGTCTCTGAGGATCAGGGGACCTGGTCAACACATTCGAGTATAGATGATTAGCGAAGTTGCTTAAACTGTGTTATGAAATGAGATAATTACTCTAGTTAGTGGTGAAAAATCTGGATCAGAATGGAAGTTCTATTAATTGTTTCAATACCCTTGTTTATATCTGAGTGTAGTCTCAAGTAACACATATAACTAGGAATGCACTCCACTATGAGGTTGAAACGGACTTAAAATGTTTTTTAATGAAATAGTCTTCCGTGTCACAAGCCATATTTTCTCCTTGATACCTTGAAAAAGAAAGAAAAATTCCGTGATACTCGAATCGCATTGCTTCTAGTGCTGAGCAGCGGTTCAATCGTTGTGTTTCATTTCGGGTTCCTTTCTTTTCTGCCTGTATTAGTATTTAAAATGGGTCATTGTTGCCTATGACAGGGGAAATCTGGTGGAAGCCGATATAAGAATAATTCCTACAGTGGCTCCTCATACGATGGTCTGGGATCCCCGGTAAGGCCTCCTAGCTAGCCAATTTCATGTTTTTTGTCATGTGAGATGCAAGTCTTTTATTGAAGGAATTTGCAGATAAGAGAAGAGCCTCCACCATATTCATCACCTACTAGAGAAAGATACGAGTCGTTTGAGAATCCTTTGGCTAGCTCTGGTTCTCACAGTTTTGGATCCCATGAAGAAGAGCGAGTCTCTTCAGGCAACCCACAGTGTGGTACAGCACTTTACGACTTCACTGCTGGTGGAGATGATGAGGTAGGCCTATTAGTTAGTACTATATTTTCTCCCCGGAAAGACTGGTTAATGATCTAGTAATCCCTTGTAGTAGTATGTGTGGCGGGGATGAAGATACCATATATATTGTTCTTGCTTGCTACAAAATTGTCCCATTTAACACCTTGCACTCTGGTTTTGACATTTTGAATTATCTCCAAAGTTTACCCAAATGTATCTTAGTTCTTAATGGCTTACTGGAGGTGCAAAGGTTAATTAAGTTTGCAATTTTCTAATCTGCAGCTAAATTTGACAGCGGGGGAAGAAGTTGAAATTGAGTATGAAGTAGATGGCTGGTTCTATGTAAGTAATTCCCATGGAATGTTCTGTAGAGCCACTCTTCATTGTTAATCATGCATCTAATCTGACTCAGCTTACTTGTATCTTAGTATTCATTCATATGTACACTATCCATTTTCTTTAAATCGGGAAGATACTTTAGACCAGATATCTTCCTTGAAGTGTGACACTGATCCAGATCTTCCCTTTCTGAATGCCAATCATACTCTATTCTTTCTAACCAAAAAACCTTTGTGAGGAGTATCTGTAATACTGGTTAAGGAAGAACAGAATTAGTGTAACACCTGTCCCATTTTACTTCGTGTGATACCCCAAAAGCAAGAGAAGTATTTTTTATTTATTTAAGAGAAGTAAGAATTGTAATTGTCACTTTATCAAATGGGTAGTTATTTCCAGTTTGTCTCACTTTATTTCCAATCTCCCATACTCTTTATTTTTTGGCAATGAATGTTAAATCCTAATATGTATGGAGGTATATAACTGTTGCTTTATAACTAGTAATGTGATAACTAAGTCACTGCAACTGCATTAATCTTCTCCTGATCACCGAAGTTGTATTATTTGTGTCTCACATATTGATTATGTCGTCCTTTGTTGAGAATGCTGTGCTAGATATCTAAAACTATGATACTTATTAACAAAAAAAAGATATGTAATACTTTGATCTCTTAGAGCTTATGTTTATATTTTACATGTCTGATAACTAAAGGGAGTGGTTAAAGTTAAGGTGATTTTGCTAAATAGTATCAGGTCTATAAATTTAAACTACAAGGTAGGCTCCATATCCTCTGCAGTCTTCCTCTATTATCAATCGAAAGATAATTTAACAGGTGGGAAGGTTTGAATCCAATCATGTAATCCTTTTTCCCCTTCCACTATTTTCTATTATTCGCTCCATTTCAATTTTTTGGAACCCTATCCTTTTTTGTCTATCGCTAGGCGCTTTTCTGTATTTAAAGCTCGGTTATTTTTACATTTCCACCATGCAATTGACATGACTTGTTGTGAGCACCACTGGACTTAAAAAGAAATTGTTTCGTACAAGAGTACATTCACTAATCTATTCATATTTCGTTTGTCTCAAAAGTCTATCTCTTTCTTAACCTCCTTGTCTAGTCAATCAATGCAAAACAAGTCGGAAGGACGGGGTACTAAATTTCTTTTAAAGAAAAAGTTTTGTGGAGAATTTCACTGACCAACTGGTACCCCTGAACCATAGTTGTTTGTTCTTTCTTAAGCATTTCACCGAGTAAATTCAAGGAGGCTCTGATGGCAGCTTGAATGTGTAACATGCATGTTCTTGGAAAGATTCCTTTGGTAAAGATCATCTGATTACTTAGTTCAACCATGTTTTTACTGGGTTTACTGTGAAAGTTTACTCTGCACTCTTTCCCTAGAATTCCTTTTACTATGTTCTCTTTGCCTTTTAGGGAAGAAGGAACTATGTAGAAAGTGTTATATCCGATGATTATTTGGTGACATATAGTGCACACTTGTTTCAGGTCAAGAAAAAACGTCCTGGCAGAGATGGGAAAATGGCTGGCCTTGTCCCAGTACTCTATGTCAGTCAATCTTGAAGGCACAGAGCTGTATATTACCATAAAACCCGGTTAGTAAAGTTTTGTTCTGCACAAATTGTTGGAGCAACTTTGGCGTGTAAAGTTTCCTATCACTATGCACTGCTGGGTTCCACTATAATCATCTGAGTTACATGGAGCATGAGTTCCGGAACATATGCTCCATGCATTTATCAGAGAAACTTCTGTTTCTCCGAGGTTGCCATAGCAGATGGTCCAATGGATATAACTTATGCTCGGTAGGGGAAGTCATTTGGAGGTAATTACTACAGCTTCTGCTGATTCTAGGTGTGTGCCACATTCGTTAACATATTTGGCATTGTATTTACTGTTCGTGCTTAAGAACCACTTTTGTATCTAGCAAGAACATATCTGGGACAGTAGTAGTACTCTTTTCGAGTGCAAGTATCTTGAAATTTTTCCCGGTCGTGTATGGTGTCTTGTTATGGAGATTGGAAGCATGGTTTGTAGTTCATTCTTGTGTTCTTGATTTCTGTAGTCTCGATATGAAAGTTCATATCGTGTATACTTAGCTGATATTTAGGAGTTATTTTTTCCCGGGACTTGCAGATTCTATGATGTGATTTGATCCTGTTATGTGAATTGATTGGCAAATTACAAATTGTCTCTAGAGCCTCTCTCTGTCCTCTTGGAAGAGGTAAAATATCTCTTCAAAATATTGATATTAAATTTGAATGCAATTTACATATTAATTTAAATAGTCGCCCATCCAGTTGCTATAGCTAAAAGTAGCTGACATCTGTATAATATATGTATGATCCAGGTATAATATATGTATAATCATGTGATTCCATTGACAGGCAATATTGTGATATTCCTCCTATTACCGTCCAATTGATAGCACATCTATGTTATCCTTTCAGAACTGAGCTGTAATAACGTTTGTTAAAAATGAGTTACAACATTTAAGGCAGTGTTTTTATTAGTAAAATAAGTTGAAAGAGTTCCTTTTGGTTTGTGAAAAACAGTTGAAAAACCGAAAATTTTATGAAGCAACAATTAGTTCACGAGGAAGGAAATGAAACATACTATATTTGATATTAGTGGTTGATATTAGTATTGTTTCTCAAAAGCTATCGATCACTTTATAAGTTAGGGACAATCAAAAGTTGTGAAGGGGTAAATCGTAACCAACTATAATAAATTCCGAAGATAGATCTATGATTTATGTGTTACAAATCCTGATAAGAATATTATGTGGACTATCAATGAAAATCACTGGGGAGATTAGGAGAGAATAAATGATAGAGAGAGGTTGATACAAAGAGAGAGAATCAGAAGTTGTATTATTACTAAATAATACTTGCCCTTGCAATAAAGAAAACCCTTCTTTATATAGAAGAAAGATCCTCTCGTCAAAAATATAATTCATTTAAGGGCCGCTGACGTCCTAAAAATATGTAAAAAAATGGAAGGGGACAGACGTTCGCATGTGTGCGTCGATGCTATGCCTTTGTTGTTAAAGACGCACCCTCGACGCCATGTAGGCGTGGGGAGAGATATGCTTGGCCTTTATCAGGCGTGGGTGGAGATGTACTCGTCTCTTATTAGTTACACCTAATTCGACCCCATACAGTTAGTCCTTCCACCCGTTGGAGATGTATTCGACATACGTTTGCAATAGGGGGAAAGATCGACTCGCCGTGGCGTCGTCCATATATGGGGTTCGTGGCTTGCTTTTTGAACTGACGTCACTGGCGGCATGTGTCATAATTACAACTGCTCCCGAGGCAGGTCAGGAGGCGATTTGACGTTTTGATTTCTCGCCCCTTTCTCTTACACTCACCTCTCCGAATACCGTGTATTAGGGTACTATAAATAGGAAGGGGTTTCAAGTTTTTGTATTCTTTGGATCTCTTCAAGAAAAAGTTCTTCGTACCTTTGTTCTTTTCACAGTGACTTTTAGCAACTTTACGTTTTGACTTTCAAAGTTTGCTTTATAACTTTACAAGCTTGTTGACGTATCCCATCTTTGATCAAAGACTGATTATGGCGAAGGGTAGTCGTCGTCGTGAAGAAAACGGAGATGAGGCCACTTCTAGGGTTCCTCCGTCTTCGGAAGGTGGGCAAAAGGCCCGAAAGCCTCATGTCCCTCTTTCCATAGACAATGTGCTTCCTCGGGAACTATATGTTCGAAGGGATTTTCCCTCGAGGTGTACAACTCTTACATGGGAGAGGTCTAAATTCTCTACGTCACAGTTGGACGATCTACGTGTCTCTTGCCAGATTTCGGACACGGTAGTTATGGAAGCGGCCGGGGAAGATTTCGCCAATGTACACATACCGGGGTTTTGTGCCTTTTATGAATACCCCTTGATAATTGGGTGTGGTCTTCCCATCTACCCGTTGGCGGAAGAGTTGTGTAGATTTTATAATATATGTCCAGCCCAACTTACTCCATACACATGGAAAATATGTCATATATTGACGACTTATGCTGAGAGGGCCGGACTTGACGTCACAATACACCATCTGCTGCAATTGTTTAGTCCCGAATTTATGAGGGGGACGATGTTGTAGTTTGTCAATCGCGGGACGAAGGGTTTGGTCGTCGAAACGGACGACAAGCCCAACCGTCAGTTTTGGTTAAAATTTTTCTTTGTACGAACCTCGGATTTGGTGGCGGACCCCGCTGGATTCCCTCAAGCGTGGAATCCCGAACGTAAGCGTCGTTTCATGCACTTAAGATTTTCAATTATTTATGCCTGCTCGACTGTCGTAACCTCTTGTGTTTTTTGTACCTGCAGCCAGGGCGTCCACGCCCCAGTCCGTGCCGGACATTAGGGCGTGGGTGGGGCGGTTGATCCCACTCGCCGAAGAATGCAGGATGTGGGTGGCATTTACCACGAAATATGTCCTTCCAGGTATTGCGTCAGTTTCTGGTTTGGCGACCATATTCTTTGGTACCGTATTTTCTGACGTACCTTTCCCTTGGTTAATGTGTTGGCAGCCCGAAGTGTCCCACGAAGGAGGAGAAGACGTCGAGTCGCTGCTTCCTCATCGGCGGACTCTGATTTCGAGCATGTAGTTCATGAACGTATAGGTGGGGATGTTCCTAAGATTACTCGACCCGAGGGCGAGCATGCAGATGTGGAGGTATCCAGCGAGGATGCTTCTGACGCTGTTCGTTCTGAAGGCGAGGGTGTAATTCGGGAGCCCTCTATCGAGGACGCTCCTAAGACTACTCATCCCGTAGTCGAGTCGGTAGTCGAACCGACGAATGAGGAAGACCCTTCGCCTCCATCTCCTCCTACCGAAGAGGAGGCTTCCGAAGACGACGAGCCGCGCTGATTACTTCTCGGCAAAGGTGTAGCCATGGAGTGTAGGAAAGTGGTTACTCACCATCCTAAATCGAGGCCGGTCTTTATGGGCGATCCGATTCGACCAGAGAGGGCGGCCCTCTTGAGGGAAGTTGCAGGAGATACTGTTTCCTCTCACGTTGAAGGCGGTAGTACGCCGGCTATCGCTGAGTTGGCTGCTGGCGAGAGGGGAGCAACTTCTGGACGAGCTCCTGCATCTGCGGACATGCCGAGAGAGGACTATGCTCGGGTGGACATGGCAACGACGGGGCCTAACCGTCGGCTTATGATCCCAACTGGATATAATTTGTTGCTAGTTAGTGAGCAGGCCACAACGGACATGACCTTACTGTGTGCGCGGCCGACGAGATCGAAACCTTAAAAGATGTAAGCGAGAGGGACTTATCCCGTCGAGTCGCTGGCGCAGCTTTGTAGGTAAGCTCTGTTGTTGTTTCTCGTTATTTTACTATAAGCCTTGAGGCTTGTGCTGATTTGGATTTTGTTTCTTTTCTCTTTTTCTTTGAGACCCTTATTTTGGAAGTGGAGCGAGGCCGGTGTGATCGAAAAAAGAATGCCGCCCTTAGGAAGGCAACGAAGAAGTACAGGGAGGTCCGAGGCAAGCATAAGACGCTAGCGAACCTTTATTCCCAGG
>JASVEL010008212.1:0-253659 GCA_032618575.1 Nicotiana noctiflora | reverse complement strand
GAAAACGAAAGGGGCATACAAAATAATACGGTGCCTCGGAAACGTGCGCCATGATAATGCATAATAAGCATTCATGATATCATGAATTGATGTGACAATCCAACTCTGAACTGCTGTAATGGTCCAATAAGGTTCTCGAATCGTCACGTCGCTACCTCGCCATAGGAACCTCAACCCTTACATAATAATCAAATTTCTCCCAACCTTTGAATCAACAGAATCCACCTATCGGGCTCGCCAAGAGGTGATCCCAACAGGTGGATGGACTAACTGTATGGATCAAAATCTGATCACAAGTGATTTACCATTAAGGAAAATGGTAAGGGGTCAACCAAACCATGGACGTACTCACAAGGCGTAATGGCGGCAAGTATCTCGACCACTACCGAGATCGAGCCATCGAGAAAGTTTGCACAGCATAATATATGCGGTCATGCTTGAGCAAGCTAAGAGGAAGATAGTTGAGAAAGGACATGCTGGTTAAAGACTGTTGGATAAAGGGAAAATGTGGGTATATATATATATATATATATATATATATAACCTAAACCTAATAAAGGAGAAAGAGAAGGAGGTCCGAGAGGAGATAAAGAAACAGAAGACTTGGAGGAGACCTCTGAGTAACAAAGCAAGAAGTCTAGATTACGGGTTACAAACCTTTGTAAACGCCATTGTTGAATCAATAAAGTTAGATCTCATAGTTATCAACGAGATTCCTTCCTTATCTTCTTTGCTTTTACAAATACAAAATAATATATCAAAGATGTAAGCTTATCATATACGTATGATATCTTTTAATCATTCTTAGAAATATTATATGAACTCAGGCTCATTTGATTCTAATATTCAATATGCTTAGATCTAAAGTTGATTGTGTTTAGCTCGGATTTAATGTCTATTTTATCATTAATTGGTTTAACTAAAAGGCTGAACATTTTTTGATCAAACAACACTTTTTGGTCAAACAACATCTACGTACAATAAACAACGAATACAATCGATTATTTATATAAAAATCTCTTTCTTTATTTCATCTTAGGCATAAATCATCAGACCCTTTGAATTTGATACAAATTCATTGGTGCATACTTGAATTATTTTTTATCCTATTTTTTTTTTCTTGCTTGTTGCAATTTCCTGGACGGTGATATTGCAAAGCGTGTTGATACATTTCTCTATTAAGCGTGTTGGACGAAAACATTTAAATCATCTTTCAAGTGAGGTATTGTTCAGCTGTATCAATTCTCATAATCATATACAGCGCTTGGTTTTGTTCTAATGGTGCAATTCCTTTTTTTCTCCTTTTTAACATATCATGCATAGTTCATCTGAATATTACTCCACATTTTTTTTAAGACGCAATGGCTATTTGTTTCAATTTTATTTCTTCAATTTCAAACCAAATATGTAAAAGAGACTTAACTGAAAATCCACTAATTTTACTCAAATAAGAATTTTAGTTAAGATAATGATTTTTTTTCTTTTCGAGTAAAATCTATAAAATAAAATTAAAACTTTGGTGAAACTCTATTATATTTAGCCAAATAAAAAAAGATCAGCCTAATAATGGAGTTCTAGACATGTTTTTATAAATTTGGCAGAAAATAGGGGCCAACAAAATTAATAAATTCAAAAAAGTAAAAGAATATCTGTTACTTCCTTCATTTTAATTTATGTGAACTTATTTCTTTTTTGGTCCGTGCCAAAAAAAAAGACTCATTTCCATATTTGGAAGCAATTTACTTTTATGTAATGATTTATAGTCGTACAAAGTATATGTGCCTCATTTTATATTACAAGTTCAAAAAAAAAAAAAAAATTTGAACTTTGTGTGCCAAGTTAAATGGATTAACATAAATTATAAATTAAAATAGAGAGTAGATTTTAAATATGCCACATGGCTAATGAATATTCACGTGGCAATATGTCCACCACACTCCCTCGGCTTTAGTTGAGGTCATTGAGGGGGCTACAGGCTACTTACGTTTGGACATAAAATTATAGAATTCCAACGAAAAGTTGGAAAAACAAAATTAAGTGAAAATATTATTTAAAAAGTAGAATTGTGTTTTCACGTGAATATAATTATGGGTTGTTTTTGAAATTTCGTGAGTGATATGAGTGAAAATTTTAAAAAATATCTTTTTAGATTTTTTTAAATTTTCGAACAATTCCAAAATGCATCTTTAAGTGAAAATTAAATTTTTTTTGAACAAAAGCTCATCTCGAAAAAAAAGTGAAAATATTTTAAAAAAGAAAGAAAAAAAATTCTTATGTCCAAACAGGCTAATAACCAAATATAAAGGGGTCATTATTAGGAGGAAAAAGAATTTGAGTTTGCATATAATAAAGGATACCAATTTAGGCCTCGTTTGTTTGCATTTAATGGAGGCCTGAATCTTAATCATTTAGATCTCAGATATTAAGTGTTTTATTTTTGACGTCTGAATCTTAATTATTTAGATCTGAATCATTAAGTGTGTTTGTTTTTTTTTTACTTTATAACCACTTAATAAGTCTGTATGATTAAGATCTATAACAGAGACTTAATTTCATTAAGATGCTATCACATATTTATTATTAACTGCCGCCAACGCCTACCATTATCAACCACCACCATCATATACTCAACCACCACCACCACAATACTCTACCACTATCACCACCACCTCCACCACCACCATACCACCATCATCCTCGATCATAACCACCACCATCATCCTCGATCATAACCGCCACCATTATCGACCATCACCACACATTCTCCCCACCACTCAGATCATCATATATTATTTTCATCCATAATCAACACTCATTCACCTAAACTACCACAACTGACCACTGCATCACTACCAACAACCACAATCCGTATTGCCCATTATTATAACCTACCGCCACCCACCCACCTCCTTCCTCAGTCACGACTACTACCACCACCACCTACTACAACCATCCTCAATCATTATCGCCGCCACTACCAATCACTACTAGCTACTAGCATGAACCATCATTATCAACCAAAATCGCCCTCAACCACCGCCTCTAGTCGGCATTCACCCGTTAGCCATCACCACCAACAACTATCATATTTTAAAAGAATTATATATTTTATTGATAGAATATTAGATTCGTTAGCATTGAATTTGAATTTTATGTTTATTAATTTTCTAATAAAGATAAATTTTATATATTCAGATGTTAAAAATCAAACAATCTTAATTATTTCTATTCAGATCCTAATACACATCTTATTATATTTAGATGTGTATTCAGATTTAGATGTCTTAATCTTAATACACATCTCGATTCAAATGTGTATTCAGATTCAGACGTCTTATCTTAAAAAAAAAAAAAAACAAATGAGGTCTTAGAGGACCCCGAATAAATAAGGTGAAGTGCAAGTTGTTACTTTTAACCCTGCTATTTAAAATATTTATAATTTATAATATTTTTTAAAGTTTAGTTAATTCACCAAAACTTGAGGATTAAGTATCCTGAATCTGGAAATTTAGGTTTGGCCAAGCTTATTTTTCGGCCAAAATTATTTTTTGGGTTAAAATTGATTTTTTGCCAATATTAAAGTGTTTGACCAAACTTTTTGAAAAAAAAAAGAATTTTTGAACAGAAGAAGAAGTAGTTTTGGAGAAGAAAAAAATAATTTCTTTCCAAAAGCACTGTTTTGAAAAAAATATACTTAGACGTACTTTTTAAAAGTTTGGCTAAATACTAATTGTTGCTAAAAATTTCTTTTCAAATTAATTAGCAAAACACAAATTACTTCTTTTCAAAGGGTACTTTTTGAAAAGAGCTTTTCAAAATAAATAGATTTTAGAAGTTGGCCATACAGGCTATAAATATCCTAAATTTGGAAATTCAAGAGTTAGTGTCCTAAATTTTAAGCTGCTAATTTGAAATTTAACACAAGATTCGAACTTTAAACATGATGTCCTGAAGTTTGAATTTTGAGGTTTAAACTCTAGAATATAGTGTCCTGTAATCTGAGAAAAACAATTAATTTTTAAATATATTTTTCAACTGTAAATACATTTTAAACAGTCTTGCATTGAAATAGTGTTTAATCAAATTGCAACTACTACATTGACCTCCCAGCCTTTTCCATGTAAGCATGCTTTTATATTTCTATTTGTCTAAACAGTTTTGAGAGCATTTTAGTCATACAAAGAATTTCACATTTTTTAAGTAAACACATAAACATTTTATCATCGGATTCAACAGTTCTATCCAATTATAAAACTGTAGTTATGAAAGCAGTTAAAGCTAATGATTATTAGTAGTTTGAATCATTTAACCCAAAGGGACAGCCCTTATTGAGAGATTTGTCGTGCTTCAGCCTCTACATTAAATTATGATTTAATAAAAGCTAACAAAATTCAAGATACTATAATAAGTTGGTCAGGCAACCGCAACAACAACAGTAACAGCAGTTCCTAAAATATGCATAGTTCCAAAAGATGAAGTCAGAATGAATTGAGTTTCAGAGTTTCAGATTTCAGACTTCAGTCATACATATCGACAACACCTCAATTTTTTTTTTTTTTTTTTTTTTTGGAGATTGGACAAGTTTTGTTCCCTCCAACCCTTACTGCCTCCCCAACTAAATCTTACTCCCTATTCGTATTTTATTAGACATGAAGTTTAAGAAAAATTAAAAATTTTAAATTTTGGCGTACTAAATAAGTTAAAAGGGATCTTAGAGTATTTTTATGATTATAAAAAATTTTCACTAAGAATAAAATTATAACTTTAAGCTAAATTATTTTCAAATTTAAAAAAAATTATTTTTTTTTAAATGAACCAAGGAGTAGCTTTTTTCGTATTTGTGATATGTTGGTGGTTATCTTCTGCCCTTTTTAGTTACTCCTTATTTTTGTATTTCTTTATATCATATGATTAGTTTTTCAAACTACCCTATTTTTTTAATTTTGTATCGAGTGTCCGAGTCTTTTAGAGCCACGACTAATTTTGAAGGTGTGCATATCCTCGACAAGGAGTTTCTTGTAAGTGTACCACAGTTAATTCAGGTTTTATCCAGTCCGATGACCCTCAGAAATTATTTGTACCAAGTGGATTTCGAACTGAGAGCTTGAAAGGGAGCAAACTTCAAGGCTCAAGTCAATTGCCACTAGGCTAACCTTGAGGGTTAGAAACCGATGATTAAAAAAGTCAGGTACAAAACATCTTATATTTACATAGCGACCGAGGAAGGGTCGCATTTCAAGAGGTGTGATGTGGACAAGCTACTCTAATATAAATATTAGAGATTATTTTTGCAACATAAATCTGTGACCGATAAATCACACGAAAATAACTCTACACCCGTAACAAATTGTAATAGAAATCCAGTCCTACCCAAAACGGATAAATTCGTATAGGTACCATACTTTAGGATAAATTTTTCGTTGAATTAGATTTATTACGTACCAAATATTCCATTTATTACAATTATTCTATTTTAGTAAAAGTTAATATCCAAATCTTCATTTTTAGGCAAACAATAGCGAGGTATTTGCTTCTTGTTTGTCATATAGTCAAGTAGGGGAGTCAACAATTGTTTTCTCCTTTTGTCCATTTCAAACCCCATGTGCTAACTCGAAAATTGTTGTCTTTTATCACTAATTTAATATTAAAAATAGTCAGTGAGCTGTCTCTTTAGAATTAAATATTAGTGTAATCACTTTGCCGACAGGAAAATGAACTAAATAGTTTAACAAAAACAAATTAATAAAAGAAGATGCTCCGGCTGAATAATTGATGGTGTAATTGTTTAATCCTTAGAAAAAGTATTTTTAAATAATATTGTTATGATTGATAACACTACATTATGTTATACATTTTTATAAAGAATCTTATAGCACTATTTATTTAATATTTTCCAAACAAAAAGAGAAACTTCTAGTCTTTAGTCTAACTAGAAGATGCTCTAACGAGTACTGACCAAGGAAAAAGGCCTAACTTTGGATCATATGGTCGCACATCACTTGTTGTGATTGGGACCTATCAACAAAATTCTTTATAAATTAAAAATTAGTGAAAGGTGTTTGTTATTAGCTGTCACCATTTAAAATGATCTCATCAACAACCATGACCACCATAATATCATATGATTGCCCCTAAATAAAGGAAAATATAGTGTAAAGTGAAAACCATTAAATTCCCTTTAAAGAAGATCCATTCAATAATTCCCAGTCCTTGCTCCCATAATGAAATCAATATATTTCACTTCAATTGTAAATAAAAGTCTCAACAAGAGGGTGTGTTCACGACATTACAAAGAATTACAAGAAAATATTTTTTTTATACCGTAATAAAAAATAATTTATATTTTACTCAACCTAATCTATAATGTATATATATTTTGAAAATAATAGCTTTTACAAATTTAAAATATGTGTAATCATTGCTTCTAAGGGTTATAGGGTTAAATTTGTGTTCGCACATCCATTATTTACACTCTCTTTTTTTCACATGTTTTACATATGTGAAAGGGGTTGTCCGTTATTGTTATTTCTCCCCTATTTCACCTGATTGCAATGTAAAAAAATTAAAATGTTGAAATCCAACAATGAAGGTCATTCAAAGCTTTTGTTTTGAAAATAGGACTTTATGAGTTTGTTGTTTGGATTGAGTATAGTTCCAATTGATTGAAAATATCAAAAGGAGTTCAAATTTTAAAATTGAAGTGATTTTGAGTAAATTAGAGTTAAATTTCAAAAAAGACGGCGACGCTAGGAAGAAGACAAAGTCAGTTTTTTTTCTATAATAGTAGTATATATGAGTGTATAAACACATATTATACACTATTATACACATTCATACAAACGTCTGTAGATAGACTTCTTTCATGATTTTCAGTTGCAATTCTTGTTCAAAATCAGTCCAATTCTCTTTTAATAACAACAACGACCCAATGAAATTCCACTAATGGTGTCTGGAGAGAGTAATGTATACGCATACCTTACCTCTACCTCGAAGAAGCCAAATCTCCGTTAAATGACTTCAAATTTTATATATAATCTCCTTAACTATTTCTAACAAGTTTAAATAACATTCACTCCAAATTTCTCACAATCAAATTCGAAATTTAAATCCACATATTTAAGCTTGTTAAAAATTAAATTTTCATTAACCCAAATAAATTTGGTTTGTTAACTAATATTTGAATCACAATTACGGATTCAAAACTATTAGAGTTGCATGTTAAATATTAACCTATTATTTTTTGATTAGTTGGTTGTAAAGCCGGAAAATAAGTTATGTTGGGATTAATTATACTGGAATTGTTATATTGAAATTATATGCTGGTATTATTTCTTTTAGATTATGAGGTATATTGTATTAAATCTAGAATTGTCAATTTTAGTTTTATCCTGGAATTACTATTTCAGCGTCTTAGGTATAAGTTATCCAACTAATTTTTAATCCTGGGATGAATTATCTCAAAATTAGTAATCAAACAAGGAATAAAATGATACTACATTTTTAACCCAAAATTATTTTTGCTTTTGCAGCATACCGAACGAACCCTTACATTCTTGTTATTTTTTGACACAACAAAAACAATGTATTCATAAAGAGAAGAGTAAAATGTGATATGGATGGTTATGCTCCATACAATTTCAACTGAAAACATGAAAAATATATGATACTAAATAACCCTTCAGGACCTATCTTTTTTTCACCGTAACCCGCCATACGGAGCAATAAAATTGCCAAAAGTACATCAAAAACAGAAAAAAAAAATGGAAATTTTTTGGGGATATTTGTTGAAGTACGGTAAAAAAGATGGCCTATTTGAACAGAAAGTTTTAAATTGTGGACTAAATTAACAGTAAACCGAAATTAGCTCTAACAACATAATGAGCCCTCCAACATTAGCAAATCCATAGTTTGTCACCTATAGAATAATCTTTTTCCACATTTTCAGACACTGCAAACCACAAATTTGCCATGCAGCAGTAAAATTACTAAAATGCCCATCCATAAAACCCATGATTTATCAAATGCCAAAAGAGAAGACATTGACCAAAATGTTGCAACATTTGGATTTGCATTAGATCCCATCACCATCTTACTTTTCCAATTTCTACAACAGCCCGGAAACTAACCAGAAATTGCAAATTAACCCCAAGAAAATCAGAAATCTTTACCTTTTAGCTCCCTCTACCAATCATCTCCTTGTACCTGAGAATTGAATCCAACCTCTGTAACTTCAACTGTTGCTTGAATTTGTTGATGAAATCATCTGCTTTAGCATCTACTTCGTTAATGTCTCCGTCGCTTGTCTTGACATTTCTCTCCCTTGTAGTGGCCGGCCGGCGAGCTTCCACAATGGTTTCTTCCTCAAAATGTGCGAACGGCGATTTCATGCTTGCCGATTTCTTTATCTTTGTCGGCAACTTTATCGGAGCTTCACCGGCCGATGGCTTTGTATCTGATCTGCTCCTGGTCACGTGACGTTCTTTTAACTGGCTGTACACTTCATCCAAGCTCTTTAACTCACCGTCTTCTTCTTCTTCTTCGACTTCGTTTTCTTCATGGGTTTGCTTAAAATCAAAATGTGTGTCTATATTTTCAAGTTCTTGTTCATGGGTGTGTTGAAAAACGTACTGGGTCGATTTCTCTTGAATATTTTCTTGATGGGTTTGCTGAAAGTTGAAATCTTGATCCATTTTTTTAAGTTCCTGTTCGGGGGTGTGTTGAAAAAGGTACTGAGTTTGGGTATCTGGGAGAGTTTCTAGATGGGTTTGCTGGAAATCGTACTCGTTTTGTGTTTTTTGAGCATTTTCTTGATGGGATTGGTTGAAAATATACTGGGTAGATTCTGGTACTACTGTACTATGTTCTGGAGCTGGTTCGAAAATGTAATGTGTTTGTGGTTCAAAAGTGGTTTCTTGATTATTGGAATGGTCAAAGTTGTAATCTTTAACAGGTTCTTGAGATGTATAGTTATAGAAATTTAAGGATTTGATGCGTTGAAGAATAGAAGGAGATCTAGTGAGTTTAGAAGGTTGTTGCTCTTGTTGTTGTTGTTGTTGTTGTTGTTGTTGTTGTGAGTGGTTTTGTGAGTAATCTTGTTCTTGTTGATGTTGTTGTTGTTGTTCTTGTTTGGGAGGGTGATTTGGTTTTTGGTTAGCTAAAGAAGTAAAAGCAATGGTAGCAATCATGACATTGAGAAGAACAAAAAGGACAGTGGGGGTGAACCAGCTATTCATGGATGTCCAGATTGAAGAATACACAGTAGATACAGATTCATCAAACATGGTGAATGAATGACTTGTGTGATTTTCTAGAGAGAGAAGTGAAAAATGACTTTAGAGAGAGAGAGAGTGTGGGGAAGTGAAAGTGGAGAACAAAGATTGGAGTGTAGTGCGAGTTTGGGAGATTAGTAAAAGCAAAGGAGAAATGGGGAGCTGGAAGATGGGAAGTGGTGGGTGGGGATCATTCAGGGCATGGGGATGAATGGTAGTGGGGTACGTTGGTTTTTATTTCCCCGCATGGGTTATTTTATACTCATAATTCTTTTGTTTTATTTTTCTCATTGTAATTTTTTTTTTTTGAATTTTTTTTTTAAGGTTCCATAGTTAGTTAAGCTAATCCATCTATTTATTTTTATTTTTATTTTATATTTTATTCCGTATGAATTAATAAGCACATCTCTATGTATTGAATAGGAGTATTATTATGAAGAGGATATCAAGCAAACACTATTTTAGCAATGTATTGCATAGGGGTACTACTTGCTAGTTACTACTACTCAAATAGTTTAGACAATTTCTATTAAAATGTATCAGTATTAGAGTTTCAAAAGGAAACATCCATTTCCAAAATTTGAACAAGAACAAGAAGAAAATAACTACGGGCTCGTGAGAAATTTATTTGGTGACAATGTTTAAGAACTGGATGAGTAATACTCAAATAGAATTTTATTTATAGTAAATATTTATATTTAGAGGTATTCTAGAACTTATTATTTGGTGGCTAAGTCATCCTCTTCCTATAAATAGAGGGTTATATTCCATTATAATTTATCTCAAATTCAATAAGAATCTTCTTTCCCTCTTACTCTGCAATACTCTTCTTCTTATATTATTCATAACACGGTATCAGCACGAGACTCTACCATTTCAATAAGCTTTTGGGAAGATTAAGCAAATATGAATACTTCACGAAACAAACTTGGATCAAAGTTCAATTGTAAAAATACTTGTTTAATTGATTCACGTACAACACATACAACATTCAAAAAGAAGAAATATTTCTCTTATTAAAGTATGTGTAAGGCAGATGTTACTATAGTTTCTGGTAGTAGTAATTTAATTGAAGGCTCTATAAGAACTACTATAACTCTACTTAAAGGAACAATACTTATCATAGAGAATGAAATGTTCTCCTCCAAGTCCAAGAGAAACTTGTTGAGTTTTAGATATATCCGCCGAAATAGATATAATATTGAGACAATATATGAGAATAATCTTGAATATCTCATCATTACCAAAAATATATCTGACCAGAATGGCTATTGATAAATTCTAATTTTTATCTTGTGGCCTATATTGGACAAGAATTAGTGCAATTAAAGCACATTTTATTATAAACGAAAAGATTACTGATTCCAATATTTTTGTACTTTAGCATGATCGATTGAGACACCCTAATAAATTATGATGAGAAAATTTATAGAAAACTCAAATGAGCATTCATTAAAGAATTTAAATATTCTTTTAAATACTGAATTTTCTTGTACTTCTTGTTATCAAGGCAAGTTAATTATTAGACCACCAACATATATTGGAATTGAGTCCCCTACATTTTTGAAACGTATGTGGACCGATTCACCCACCTAGTAGATCGTTTAGATATTTCATGGTCTTAATAAATGCATTTTCTAGATGATCTCATGTGTGCCTATTGTCATCACGCATTCTCGTATTTACAAAATTAATGGCACAAATACTTCGATTATGAGTACAATTCTCGATAATTCAATTAAGTCTATTAGGCTTGACAATGCTGTTGAGTTTTCATCCCAAGTATTTAATGATTATTGCTTACAAATTGGGATAGAAGTGAAACATCTTATAGCTCATGTTCACACTTAAAATGGCCTTGCAGAGTCTTTAATTAAACGTCTGCAATTAATAGTAAGACCGTTACTCATGAAAATGAGGTTACCCACCTCTATTTGGGGTCACGTCATTTTCATGCAACAATGCTAGTTCGTCTCAGAGCGATAAATTATCATAAATATTTCCCGTTGTAATTAGTTTTGGACCATGAACCTAATATATCACATTTAAAAATTTTTGGATGCGTAGTATATGTGCATGTAGCACCATATATCGCACAAATGGGTCCCCAAAGAAGATTAGGAATATATGTTGGGTTTGAATTGCCCTTCATTATTCGCTACCTCAAAACATTAATGGGAGATTTGTTTACTGCATGATTTGTAGACTGCCAATTTGATGAGACACTTTTCCAAAATTAGGGAGAGAAGTTGGTGAAACCAAACGGAAAATTTTGTAGAAAAATCCATCATTATCTCATCTTGATCCTCATGCCTCTATTTGTGAAAAAGTGGTGCAAAAAAATATTCATTTACAAAAAAATAGAAAATCAAGTGCCAGATGCATTTACGGATCTAAAAAGGATAACAAAATCATATACTCCTGCAGAGAATGTTCCAATTCATATTGATGTACCTATTGCACAACCTTCTAGTGTCATAGCTAATGACTTAAAAGCATGCCTAAAACGTGCAGACTACTGAGTTCCAAAGATCGAAATCCTAAAAAAGAAAAATAAATGGTCAAAACGACACTACGAAAGAGTCTCATGAAGAAATCCAGGGTTTAACATATTCTAAGATTCATGAGGAAATCATTGAGCCCAAGAATTAAGAAAATAAGGAACTATTAATAATTTCAATCGATATTAAGACAAATTTAAATTGAGTGGATACACTGGTGGATTATATCTTTGCATATAATATTGCATCTAGCATTATGCAAGATAATGATGATCTTGAACCTCAATCTATTGGAAAATATCGACAAAGACGTGATTGGCCAAATGACAAGAAGCAATCCAATCAGAGTTGAATTCACTTGCAAAACATGAAGTTTTTGGACTTGTTGGCTATAGATGTGTCCTTGTACTCAAGAGGAATGAAAAAATGAGGTACAAAGATATAGGGCACGCCTTGTTGCACAAGAATTTTTATAAAGACCTAGTGTCGCTTATGAAGAGGCATATTCACCTGTGATGGACGCTATAACATTCTGTTTTCTTATTAGTTTTGCTGGCATAAAAAGCTTGACATGCATTTAATGGTTGTGGTTACCGCCTACCTTTATGGCTCACTTGGTAATGAGATATACATGAAAATTTCTGAGGTATTTGAAATGCCTAAAGCACATAATTCAAAGTCCTGGGAAATATTTTTAATTAAATTTCATAGATCTTTGTATGGTCTAAATCTATCAGGATGAATGTGGTATAATCGTCTAAGTGAGTATTTATTAAACGAAGGTTATATAAATGATGCCATTTGTCCATGCATTTTTATATATAAAAAAAATAACATCGAAATTTGTTGTACTTTCTGTATATGTTGATGACATAAATCTTATTGTAACTCCTATAGAACTCCAAAAGACAATTGATTATTTAAAGAAAGAACTCGAGATGAAAGATATCGAAAAACAAAATTATGTCTTGGATTGCAAATTGAACATTTGGCAAACAAAATTTTTGTTCATCAATCTACCTACATAGAAAAGTTACTGAAATGATTTTACATGGATGGAGCACATCCATTAAGTACTCCGATGGTTGTTCGATCACTTGATCTGAATAAGGATCCATTCCGACATCAAGAAAAGAATGAAGAGCTAGTTGGTTGTGAAGTAACATATCTCAATGCAATTAGTGCACTAATGTTTCTTCTAATACTACAAGGCTACTACAAGGCTTGAGATAACTTTTTCAGTTACAGTCTTAGCAAGATATAGCTCTTCTCATATATGAAGACATTAGAATGGAATCAAACACGTATTACGGTATATAAAATGGACTATCGATATGGGCTTATTTATAGTAATAATTGCAGTCCTGATCTTACTGGTTATGCTGATGCTGAGTATTTGTCTGACCCACACAAGGCTCGGTCTCAAACATATTATATGTTTACCTGTGGAGGCACTTTCATATATTGGCAATCAACTAAGCAATCAATTGTGGCTACTTCATCTAATCATGCTGAGATAGTTGCTATTCAAGAATCAAGTCGAGCGTGTTTGTGATTGAGGTCTATATTACATCTTATTCGAGACAAATGTGATTTAAAGTGTGACAAACTACACACAATTTTGTATGAAGATAATGCTAGCATGCATAGCTCAATTGAAGGAAGAATTCATAAAGGAGATAGGACAAAGCAGATTTCACAAAAATTATTTTTCACACATGATCTTCAAAGGAATGATGATATTACTGTGAAACAAATTCGTTTAAGTGATAATATGACTGATTTGTTCACCAAGTCTCTACCGACGTCAACCTTCAATAAGCTATTGTACAAGATTGGGATGTGAAAGTTTAAGGATGTGAATTGATGCTCTCATTAGGGGGGGTTAATGCACGTTGCACTCTTTTTTTCCTTACAAGGTTTTGTCCCACTGAATTTTCCTTGCATGTTTTTAACGAGACAACTAACAGGTGTATTATTATATATGTGTATTATTTTTTCTTTTCTATTTTTTTTCTCCCATTGGGTTTTATTTTAATTAAGGTTTTAATGAGACACATTATATGTTGAATAGATATTTCGGGGATGTTATAAATAGAATTTTATTTATGGTGAATGTCTATATTTAGAGAGATTCTAGGGTTTATTACTTGGTGACTAAGTCACTATCTCCCTATAAATAGACTAGAGGTATCTATTCCATTGTAATTTATCCCAAAGTCAATAAGCATTCCTTCTTCCTCGTTCTCTACAATATTGTTCTTGTTCCTTTATTATTTTCGTAACAAATACTAAGTTGTATTAATAGTACGCATCATCCTTAATATGATTTAGTATACAAGGAAAAATATAACGTGAAAGAATCAAATGCAAGGCTAATGGTAAAAGAAAGTTAATCCGGTTGCAAATTAACAAGAGTGTATTAAGCACTGTAATATTATTTTTTACCAACACATAGAATATAAAAGTAAGTGATCATGTCCAACTATGCCTTACAAAAAGGACAATACGGTCGCAGCAAATATAACCCAAGTATTTTACACGGGGTCGAATCCTCACAGAGTTAACCTACCAACTACAATCTTCAAAACCCAATAATCTTCCAAATCAGCTTCCCAAATATTCAAATATCCGTTTGAGTATTTCTTAATAACTATTTTCAAAGAACTAAATACCGAAAACAATGCTAATATATTGTAAACAAGAATGAGAAAGACTAAGGTGATGATTTCCCCTATTGATGGAATCCCTTCTGTTTATGCTCATATAAATTTATCAATCTCTCTCTATCAATCGTGAATAATATTCCTACCTTAAATGTCTCCCGTGTAATCATAGTAATTTACTATTGTACTCTTTCGAGTTACCATAGCTTGCTATAATTATCACATTTCACTTTAGATTACACCCAATGTTTCGTTATTCCTAATTCCATCTTTAGACCCGCAATTATAGATTCCTCTAATAATCTAGGAATGACGTTGTTCAACAATAACCTAAATATGCATTCTTTTCCAAGTTTTGCACACTAAATAGGCACATCTAATTGAGGATCCTATCAATTAACTACAACAAGAACTAAGTTGAATAAATAAAGATTAACTAACAATTTGTATTCACATAAATCAGAAGTTCATCAACCAATAGGTTCCACCATAACCTTATATAGGAATTTAGCAACTCATAACTATGAAAGCAAAAGATATAATATATTTCATAATAAAATTTCAAAAGAAAAGTAAGAGATATGTTTAGAGAATTCTCTCACACTAGTTTCCTTGCAAAAGTACTAAAAAATACATAAATTGCCTTCTTTGGGCGAATCCTAAGGTTTTATAGAGGGTTTAGGTCATAGAAATCCCGTTTTACACTTTGGTCCCCAAACTTTCCCGCATGTCACCGCGGTTCTACCGCGATCGCAGTCAAACCACGGTGAAACACACTCTTTGAATCTTTATTTTTCAACAGTCTTCAACCACCGTGGTCGCGGTGGTGAAACGTGTTCTCTGAATCTCAAGGGCTGTCATGCGTGGATTTGGGTGATTTTTGCATAAATGGCCTTTTTCATCTCCTTTTGACTCCAAAATTGCTTTTTAGACTTCTTCAACCATTTTGTACCTACAACACATGAAAAACACTAATAAGAAAATTTTGTCATTATATATATTATCAAAACAACGTTAACGTGTGATTATTTAGGATATGAATATAGTAAAATCCACCTATTATCAACACCCCGCACTTAAACCTTTGCTCGTCCCAAAGCAATTTCAATCACACTTCTAGGCCTACATTCTCAATGTCTTTTCCAAATACATCACACAAGCTACAATCCATGATTAAACCTAAGTAATGCACAATCCTTACTCAACTATAAACTCTCATGCCAAAACACATCATTGCTTACTCTAGTTACTTTTATTGACTTGAAAACTTACCATTTTCTTCTTGAATTACATGCCCTCACAATACAAAAATTAAGAGAAGTTCCTACACATATGCAATTTACAACAAGGAACTATATATAGAAAGAATTCACTCACTCTCAGCAAAGAGCATTTACATGCACACAGACACACCATAAGCTTGTCCCTAGTATAATACTCTACAAATCGAGCCATTCAATCAAAGATAAAGAGGTCTTTAAGGGTTGTAATGTAGGCTACGGGATGGGTAGGATACTTTTGAATATAGTGGCTAATCATCTCCCTAAGCACTTCTTTTACACACAACTTCCTTTCAGACTTACCATTATGCTTACCCTAACCATTCTTCCACTTTTTATTTACTTGTAATCCTATTTTTCTTTTGGGTCCAAATGGCTTCATTCATTTATATTTTCTTTTTCTTTTTCGATAGAACATTCACTGTACATGTGCCAGTTCACCAATTTTACTATTCATTCTTGATTTCCCTTTTTCACTACTCCCTCACCCTACACTTTTACTTTTGCATATGCATTATAATTCGAGTGCTTCTAGGAGGTAAGGTGCAACAATGTATAACATATATTTTGTGAACATTATAGGGTTATCAAAGAACAGACTTAAGGCTCAAAGGAGTTAACTATGATATTATGTACATGTGGATTCATAGTTTTTGTTATGGGGTTGCACAAAGAAATGTCTCTATCATCTCTATAACTAAATAACTTCTATATCGCTTTGCACACACGCAGGGCAAGTTCTAGGTATCATGTGTAAACATATAATGCAGGTAAAAGCCTCACACACGCTTAGCATGCAACTCATTCTGAATTGGGTTCATCTACAAAGTCATACAAGTGTTCAAGCAAGTCACACTGTGCAACTTAGGGCATACATTAGAATCTACAATCAAGCTTAGATAATACACTCTCAAGTTTCTTTTAGTTTTGCAAGTGTGCATACTTAGGGTTACATATTAACATTCACCCATTTAAACCTAAACTAGAAAAAAGAAAAATCTACCTAACCCGGTTCAATAGAAACCCTTGGAAAAGAACCATGGTCAAAAGAAAAACCAAGGGGGAGATATTACACTACCTATAAAAAAGAAAAGAATTAAACTAAAACAATCCTACATGGACTACTACCCTCAAGAGTATTGTCCAAGTAGTTTGTCATCAGGAAGAGTCCTCTACTATTGTTTTTGGGTTTTCATGGTTTTTATAAAAAAAATTATTTCAACTTCGACCCTTATGAAACCCGTCGACAAGTATCCATCATCGGGCCAAGCCAGCTAATATTATATACAACTAAATTATATTCTACATAATTATACAATTTACAACATACAAGATAGAGTAAGTCTCCCACCCCACACTTAAAATCATGGCATGTCCCCATGTCATATAAAACAAGTTAAAGCAAAGAAGGGTTAGAAAACTTCCTTGAGACTCAATCCGAGTTGGAGACTGTGGCAGGGTCGACGTTCCATGCTCGACCCAATGCTCTGAACCAAGCCATGAAGCGGCTCTCAGACCTAGACTGTCGCTGAGACATCGCATCCATGCGAGTGTGCAAGTCGTCCACTGAAGTGCATAGATCTGCAACTTCTTCTTCCAATGACCTAAGCATAGGTCTTGTGGACTGGGAACATAAAAGGCTAGCTCCAGAATTAGCGCGCCTAGATGGACCTCATGGACTGGACAACCGGGACTGTGGACCTCATGGACTGGACAACCGGGACTGGGTCATCATCATCATCATCAATACCAATTAGGTCGTTACCTCGGCCAACCCGAATACCTGAAGCTTTAAATGGTGCTTTTTGTGGCAGGTCGCCATAAGTAGGTAAGGTGGGTCTATGGTGATTTAGGCAAAATGTAGTGACCAATGAAGTGAAATAGAATCCCTTGGACTTAAGAGGTCCCCTCAGTATCATTTCATCACTAATAATTCGGGCAGCGTCAAACTCTTTCTGGGTGATAAAACACCAAGTCAACACTACCCTATTGAAATTCACATCAGTAGTGTTACTTGAAGGGAGGAAGCGGTTGCAGACTACAGTGAACCAGCATTTGGCTAAGTGCGTGAAAGAGGTGGAATTAAGTGTGATTTGGTCCTTTATCCAAAGAGGGCGTCCACCTACGCACAAAGCCTCAATCATGGTATCCCAAGTGACACCTGGCCTATCATGGTAATAATCTACGTCACTACTATATGGGGGCAATCTCAAAGCCTACCTGATACTAGGCACCTTGGCATAGACTTTCTTACCTCGAACAAATACCTCTCTAGCCATATGGAAGGTGGCTTTGGTATAGAACTCGCGCACCAGCATTTTGTTGACAGCTGGTAGGTCTTGGAACAAGAACTCCATGTCTCTGCGCCGTATCTCCTCATACATGTCAAGCTTCTCTGCACGAAGGGTCATCCGATCAATCCGAACTTCCTATAAAAAGGCCTTTGTGGCCTTGGCATGTAAGTCGTTCTCCGCCACTTCGAAAACAAAATGGGACTCATCGTTGGTTGGTTGCCTAGATGGACCGGCTGCTTGCCTTGAACCCTTAGGTGCATATAAGAAGCACACTATATATGAAAAATGTTTATCACATTAGTTAGTCGAATGGTTACTCAGACTTCACCATCCGCTAACTACAAACTTACTCCTTTAATGCCATCATTCCATGACTTCTACACTTCCACATTTATTTCTAATTATTCCACCAATTCTAGCCTAATGCACCCCACACTTATACTTTTCAATGTGAATTATATTTACATAGCCACCATATACACACCCCACACTTACACTTTTCAATTTGAATTATATTTACATAGCCAACCCATACACTTCATTCATCATGACAATACCACCCCACACAATTATACACACTCTCCAACATTACAATAACAACCCAACCAAACTTAGGTATAACATACCCCAAAATTATACAACATAATGCCAACCCATAGCTCTAATTTTTTATATTTACAATAGAAAAACATGTGTGTGGGTCTCCACTTCGCCAATTTAGCTTCACAATTAAACAAACTAGGATACCCAACCAATTCATGCACCAATAATCTCAAAAATAACATATACAACAATGTCAATATAATAATAGGACATAAATTCATATTTTACACTAAGCCTAGATAGGGTTTAATCAAAAACTATAATCTAACTATATTATACTACACAACAATAAAATAGAAAAAATAGAAGAAAGAGAATGACTTACTTGAAAAATGTGGAAGAGTGAAGGTGGTGAAGGAGGAACAGTGAGGGGGAAGTGAAAGAAGAAGAAGATGAGAGAAAGAGAGAGAGATTTTGTGGTTTGGAAGAGAGAAGATTAGAGAGAAAATAGGGGGAAGGGGATGGAGGGGCGGCTGGAATGTGAGTAATGGGGGGGGGGAGGTTTAGATTAAGTTATAAGGGGTTGGGGGAAGAAAAATATAGTATTATTTTTTTTAAAACTAACTTACCTGGGCCCGTCGTGGTCCGCCGCGGTTTCACCGCGAGCAATGAGGTTCAGAAAACTTATTCTGCCGCAGTTTGACCGCGATTGCGGTCCAACCGCGGTGGATCAACTTTAGAGAGGGCATTTTATCGCGGTTTCGCCGCGGTAGATGCTCCCCTCTGAATCTCATGCCTAGCAGCAACTATTTTTTTTAATATATATAGTATAAACTATCAGATTTACAATTACAATAATTTCGTGGGTTGCCTGCCACGTAGCGCCTGATTTAACATCGCAGCACGACTCAACTTAGCGCAATTAAGGCTCGCTCAACCTTTGTGGATCATTCAAATACAGTTCAGACTTCTCTTTGGCCTCATCCATGCCTACGTACAATTTTAACCGCTTTACATTAACTCTATAAGTGTGATAGCCATCTTCAGTACCTACTTCCACAACTCCAGACAGTAACACTTCAACTACACAAAATGGGCTGGACCACCTTGATTTCAATTTGCTCGGGAACAATCATAGTCTTGAGTTATAGAGTAATACCTTATCCCCGAAATTAAAGTAACGCTCTATGATGTTTTGGTCATGCAGCCGCTTCATCCTCTCCTTATATAACCTCGTGCTCTCAAAAGCCAAATATCAAAACCCTTCTAACTCATGTAATTCAGTGACTCTTGTTTTGACCGCATCTTCCCAGTTGGTATTTAGTTGTTTAAGTGCCCACCATGCTTTATGCTCCAATTCAACGGGTAAGTGACAAGCTTTCCCAAACACCAACTTGTATGGTGACATGCCGATCGGTGTCTTAAAAGCTGTCCTATAGGCCCATAGCGCATTATTGAGCTTCCTTGACCAGTCGGTCCTTATGGCGTTCACTGTTTCTGTTAGTACACTTTTTATTTCCCACTTAGATACTTCAACTTGCCCACTGGTTTGCGGGTAATATGGAGTAGCCACCTTATACCGCACATCGTATTTTGCCAATAATTTTTTAAATGCCCGATTACAAAAGTGAGTGCCCCCGTCGCTTAAGATTGCCCTCAGTGTCCCAAAACGATTGAATATATTTTTCTTGAGAAACCCAACCACCACCTTAGCATCATTGGTGGGTAATGCTACAGCTTTCACTTATTTAGACACTTAATCTACAGCAACAAGAATATACTTATTACCGTAGGAGCTGATGAAGGAACCCATGAAGTCTATCCCCCAGACATCAAATACTTCCACCTCTTGGATTGGGTTCATGGGCATCTCGTGACGCCGGGAGATGTACCCGGTGCGTTGACATTCATTACACCCCTTTACCCACAAATGTGCATCTTTAAACACTGTTGTCCAGAAAAATCCGGCCTCAAGCACCTTAGTTGCTGTTTGAACTCCTCCGAAATGGCCACCATATGCTGAAGCATGATAAGCCTGCAAGACAGAAGATTGTTCGATCTCGGGGACGCATCTCCGGATCATGTTATTAAGGCAAATTCTAAACCTGTAGGGCTCATCCCAATAGTGTAACTGGCTTTCACGAAAGAACCTTTTCCTCTGGACCGATGATAGGTTGTGAGGAACCATACCACTGGCCATGTAATTTGCATAGTCTACATACATTCATCAAACTAATTCCCTACCACTGAGAAGTCATCCATGAACACCTCCATAATATCTTCCACCATGTCAGTGAATATGGCCATCATGCACCTTTGGAATGTGGCAGGTGCATTGCATAGGACAAATGGCATCCTCCGGAAGGCAAAAATGCCATATGGGCATGTAAAGGAGGTCTTTTCTCTATCATCAGGGGCAATAGAGATCTGATTGTACCATGAGTACCCATCTAAGAAACAAAAGTGTGACCTCCCTGCCAACCTGTCGAGCATCTGGTCAATGAAGGGAAGTGCGAAGTGGTCTTTTCGGGTGGCCAGATTCAATTTTCTGTAGTCTATGCAGATCCTCCAGCCGGTGACAATTCTTGTTGAAATTAGATTGTTGTTTTCATTCTTCACAACCATCATGCCACCCTTTTTTGGTACACATTGAACTGGACAAACCCAGCTACTATAAGGGATTGGGAAAATAATTCCCGCATCTAACCACTTTATTACCTCCTTCTTCACCACTTCCTTCATGTTCGGATTAAGCCTTCTCTGATGTTCCCTAAAAGGTTTGTGTCCCTCTTCCAGGAGAATATTATGCATGCAATAGGTAGGGTTGATCCCCTTTATGTCTGCCATGGTCCAACCAATGGCAGTTTTGCACTCCTTGAGTACCTGTATAAGCTGTTGAGCCTGCACATCTAGCAAACCAGATGAGATAATAACAGGTAAAGTGGAGTTAGGGCCCAAAAATTCATACTTGAGGTGAGCTGGTAATGGCTTGAGTTCCAGCTTGGGTGGTTCCTCAATGGATGGTTTTGTTGGAGGGGTCTCTCTATTTTCTAGGTGTAGAGGTTCGAACTCCAAGTTTCTATCTCAAAACCCCCTACCTTCCAGTGCTAACACCCATTTCGCCAGACATTCCCCATTTACTTCCTCTAAGTTCATTAGGCATGCTGTTAGTGGATCCTCAGCTGTCAATACCACATCGTCTGTCTCTACTATCATATCCACTACATCAATAAGGGAGCAATTTGCGAACTCACTCGGGCGCCTCATAGATTTTTGCACATTGAATATGATTTCTTCATCACTTAGTCTCATCTTGAGCTCTCGAGTCTCACAATCGATCAATGCTCTCCCCGTGGCCAAGAACTGTCTTCCTAAGATTATAGGAATCTCCGCATCCACTTTTCAGTCTAAAATCACAAAAATAACGGGAAACACAAACTTCCCCACCTGAACGAGCACATCATCTAATATCCCGAATGGGCATTTCACAGTTCGGTCAGCTTGCTGTACCAACATAGAAGTGGGTCTAGCTCTCCCAATTTCTAGCCTATTATAAATCACCAAGGGCATAAGATTGATACTAGCCCCCAAATCACACAATGCATTATTAAAGGCAAAGTTCCCTATAGTGCAAGGAATAGTAAAGTTACCTGGATCAGATAACTTTTCAGCTATGGGTCTGGATACCACTGCACTACACGTCTGAGTAAGGGTGACTATGGCCAAGTCTTGAAAATCAAACTTTCGCGACATCAAGTCTTTCATCATTTTAGAATACCCAGGCATCTCTTTCAAAGCTTCAATTAAATGAATGTTTACCTGGATTTGCTTAAGCATTTCAAAGAACTTCTTGTATTGTTCCTCATTTTGGTGCTTGGCCAACCTTTGAGGGAACGTGGCTGGAGGCCTCTTTTTCCCAATCACTTGGAATATTTCCTTCTCTGCTACTTGTTCGACAACCGACTGTTCTACCTGTTCAGTCGTCTTCTCAGTTTCATGTTGCACATTAATATTTTCAATTGCTGGCTGGACTATAACTTCTATCAATCCTGTAGACTCATCTAGTTTAATGGGTACTGGAATAAGTGTCTCAGCCTGCAAATTGCCTCTAGTTCTCTCTAGTTCAGCATCAAGATCTCTACCATTTCTAAGACTCACTGCCATCAGCTGCTTTGAGACTTGATCTTTTGGTTTGGTTTGAGTATCTGCAGGTAATGTCCCTTGAGGACGACTGTTCAATGTCATAGCAATCTGGACCACTTGTACCTCTATATTTTTAATAGCTGAATCGTGTGCATTTACTCTTTCATTGGTCTTGGTGTTGGACCTAATAACTTGTTGCATCATAGCTTCTAATCTTGCGAATCCATCTTCTTGTCTACCCCCGTGTTGTTTTGGGGGTGGATGATACCCTTACTGCTGATTGTTGAAAGCCTGCGGTCTAGGATATGGAGCTATATTGTTGGGTGGACTCATACCTCCCATATTTCCTGCACTGTATTATGGCTGAGAGGGCCTGTATTGTTGTGGAGCTTGCTAACCCCAATTCTGATTTCCCTGTCGATGACCTCCATAATTAGCCACATAATTAATGTCTTCATGCTGATGGTGATGTTCATGTTCATCAGTTCATGGGTTACCTATTGGCTGGCTAATGCAAGATGTGCATAAACTGCCATTGGTAGTATCTACAATATGCACCTGCTACTTAACTCCAGATTCTTCCACCTTTTTAGTCAGGATGCTCATCTGTGTCAATAGAGTGGCCATGTTTTCCGCCATAGTGTTGAAAGGGTCCAGGGGCACAGAGTGTACCACTGAAGTGATAGGTGCATTTTTGGTTGTCCATCTTGAATTTTGAGCCATCTTGTCTAGCAAATTCTGGCCTTCTCTCCAGGTCTTGCTACATCAACTATATTCTTCATGCTATCCGAAAGCCCCATATAAAACCTTTATCCCAACATCTGTTATGGAACTCCATGGTGAGGACACATGATTAGCATTCCCGTAAATCTGCCCAAAACTCATGTAGTGTCTCCACTGGTTTTTTGCTTGAAGCTTACAATCTCATCAATTTGTTGAGCTGTTTTGTTAGGTGGGTGAAACTTGTTGTGGAACTGTTTGACAAAATCATCCCATGTTGCTATAGAGTTGATAGGGAGAGAATTGAGCCATACATGTGCAACTCCTTTAACTGAGAAAGGAAACAACAATAGCATGATTGCTTCTGGTGTCACATTGGGCTGTCTCTGCGTTTTTCATATCGAGAGGAAATTCTTCAAATGCTGCTGAGGGTCTTCAACTTGTGTCCTAGAAAAGAGTCCATTGTTCTGCAACAAGTGTAGCATATTATTTGTGATCTAGAATGATTCACCCTGAATTGCGGGCACAACAATGGCAATAGCCAAGTTGTCAGCAGTTGGTTGTGACCAATCAAAAAGTGCACCCTCAAACACCTCATGTGCCTCTTCCCTAGCATTTTACCCAGCTTGCTGGTTAGGATTATTCACGTCTCCCATGTCAATGTCTAATTTTAATGTCTGCTGAAATTGTTGATGTTGTTTGTTTGCTCGGTTTAGTGCCCGGAATGTTTGCTCTGGGTCTGCGAGTCCTTCAAGTAATTCTCCAGTCCTTGTAGATTTTCTAGGCATGCACATGAGCAACCAATTCAACAATCGTCAAAATTTTCAATCAAAAGTGGGTAGAGAGAAATACGACTACAATAAGAATCTTGTAATTCCGTCAATGGCAATTGATAATTCTCTTAACTCCCCGGCAATGGTGCCAAAATTTGATCGCGCCCAACTATGCCTTCTAAAAAGGACAATACGGTCGCATTAAATATAACCCAAGTATTTCACACGGGGTCGAATCCTCAGAGAGTTAACCTACCAACTAGAATCTTCAAAACCCAATAATCTTCCAAATCAACTTCCCAAATATTCAAATATCCTTTTGAATATTTCTTAATAACTACTCTTGCAAAGAACTAAATACTGAAAATAATGCTAATATATTGCAAACAAGAATGAGAAAGACTAAGGTAATGATTTCCCCTATTGATGGAATCCCTTCTGTTTATGCTCATTCAAATTTATCAATATCTCTCTATCAATCGTGAATAATATTCCTAGCGTAAATCTCTCCCGAGTAACCACAGTAATTTACTATTGTACTATTCTGAGTTACCCTAGCTTGCTATAATTATCACAATTCACTTCAGATTACACCCAAGATTTCGTTATTCCTAATCCCACCTTTAGACCCGCAATTATAGATTCCTCTAATAATCTAGGAATGGTGTTGTTCAACAATAACCTAAATATGCATTCTTTTCAAAGTTTTGCACACTAAATAGGCACAACTAATTGAGGATCCTATCAATTAACTACAACAAGAACGAAGTTGAACAAATAGAGGTTAACTAACAATTTGTATTCACATAAATCAGAAGTTCATCAACCACTATGTTCCATCACAACCTTAGATAGGAATTTAGCTACTCATAACTATGAAAGCAAAAGATATAATAGATTTCATAATGAAAATTCAAAAGAAAAATAAGAGATATGTTTAGAGAATTCTCTCACACTAGTTTCCTTGCAAAGGTACTCAATAATACAAAACTTGCCTCCTTTGGGTGAATCCTAAGGTTTTATAGAGGGTTTAGGTCTTAAAAAATCCCATTTTACACTTTGGTCCCCAAACTTTCCCACCTGTCACCGCGGTTCTACCGCGATCCCAGTCAAACCGCGGTGAAACACCCTCTCTGAATCTTTATTTTTCAGCAGTCTTCAACCACCACGGTTTCACCGTGGTCGCGGTGGAACCGCGGTGAAACTTGTTCTCTGAATCTCAAGGGCTGTTATGCGTGGAATTGGGTAATTTTTGCATAAATAGCCTTTTACATCTCCTTTTGACTCCAAATTGCTCTTTAGCATTCTTTAATCATTTTGTACCTACAACACATGAAAAATACTAATAAGAGCATTATGTTATCATATATTTTATCAAAACAACGTTAAAATGTGATTATTAAGGGTATGAATATAGTAATAGGTGGTAAAAGAAACTCCAGCTCTAGAGCTGAAGTTTCCATTTACAATATAAAAATTTCAGCTCTAGAGTTGAACTTCAGGCTCGGCTACTAGAATGCTGAAGTACTGCGTGATTGCCTTTGTTATTGCAGCCATGTGTGGTGAAATTATGCAAAATAGCGGGAACACTTGTATTTTTTTACATTGCTAGCACAAGTTAAAATATGAGTATATGACACAAAAAGCATGTATAGATGCAAATGCCCCTCCTTAACTGGATTCGTAATAATTTTTTCGAAAAAACAAAATCACACAAGTTCCCAAATAGGTGAAAATTGTCTTTCATTCGCAAAATTTCAAAAAGAAAAATTCAAATAAAACTCATGTACAAATACAACTTTAATTCCAAAAATTAGTTTTTGACAAAATTTCAAAAACTTTTTTCAATTTTCATTCAAATATATATCCAAATGCTAACTAATGTCAAGTACAAATATATTCAGCCTTGAAACATAAATTTACATTATGCAGGGTTAGAAAACTACCTAAAACCTTCAAGAAATACCGATCGAAATCGGACGAAAATTTAGAAAAATAGACCGACTTTAATCGGTCAAAAATATTTTGATCAGTAAAAAATAGCGATCGAAGTCGGTCACAAATTTCGACCAATTTCAGTCGGTAAATTAATTTTCACAAGCGAACAGAAAAGAAAAATCTGCCGAAAAAATCGTCTGAAGATGGTCGGTATTTTTACTCATGCAATTAAAAAATATACTCTCTGAACTAGAACCAGGGTTTGTACTGTGGTATGATATTTATTCTACCACTAGACTATTGGTACATTTGGTTTAAGAATTTCTTTTAATTTGTACTCCTTAATTTTATTTTTGCGCGAAAATAACCGTCTGGTTTCGGTCGAGTTTATTAAAAATATAAAATTACCGATCAAAGTAGGTCGATTTTTTAAAATGATTGACTGAAATAATAGACCGATTTTGGTCGATTTTTCTAAATATTAGTTTTAATTTATTTTATATGAAAAACCCGACCGATTTCGGTCGGTTTCTTAAAAAATAAATTGTAGGGATTCTAAAATTGTTTTTCGTATTATTGCGCCAAACAAAACCCGCCCGAAGTCACTCAATTTTGTAAAAATAATAAAAAATAAATATTTGGGAAAACCTACTGACTTCGATCGTTTTTTCGACTGCTTTTTGCCGAATTTCTAGTAATGGTGCCTTTTAAACACAAATTATGTAAGACTTGTTTCTATATGTATTATGTGATCCAAAATTTTATATTATCCAATATTTTGAGTTCACAATTTTCACTTGTCAAACAAATACAATCCCTAAATACTTCGTGTGTGTCGTATGAAGTACAAAGTGAAGTTTCTCCATCTAGACTCATAGTGAAGGAAGAAAGAGGGGAAAGGTGGGGAAAAGCAACAACAAAAAAAAGACAAAAGACAAAAGACCGTAAATGAAATTTCGAATATTCATGGACCAATGTATAAAGAAAAGCACATAATGTAAAGAGAACATATAGATCTACTCTTGCTACTTATAGGCAACTTTATAGTTAGACACATATATCAAACTTTTGACATAATTGATATCACTTGCAATAGATCCTATTATTATTGCAAATTATTAGGGAAACTTTAATTTTTTGTATTATTCCAGTATCTCCCATGAGGTTATTTTCAATTAAAGAGGTAAAATGGCATGCCAACCGTTCGAAATTTTTAAGGAAACCATGTTAATTAGTTTTTTAATCTTTTTTGTTCAGCCTTTTTATTTGATTTAGTTTTTCAATTTATCTTGAACACCGATGAATAGGACCCTAAAACCACCAAATAGAGAGGAGGGGAGAGATGGGAGGATGGAATTTTATAGTATTTTGTTTTTTGATTGGTAATATATGTACGCATAAATTGTAAGATGAATTGACTTATAGGCCGTTTGATTTGAAGACAAGTTATGCCGAAATTAATTAGTTATTCTGAAATAAGATATAATTAGTTATTTTCGTAATACTTTTATTGACGGTTGATATGTTAATATATTAATCATAGGATTGTCAATTTTACTACTTTATACTGAATAATTTATTCTGAGATTACTATTTTAATTATTTTTAATCCTAGAATAACTTATTTCATGATTATTAACCAAAAAAGGGGATAAGGTGATACAAAATTTTATCCCAGAAGTATTTTTACTTATCCATTGTACAAACAACTTCTCCGCGTGAAATAAAGTAAAGGTAAGGGAAAAACTAGTAACATGGAAATACAATACCTAAAAACAATTGAAAACACATATTTCCTTAATACATATAGTAAGTACTAAACAATTCTATTTCTCAGTAGGGATGTACATGGATTGGGTTAGTTTAGTTTTTATCAAAATCAAACCAAATCAACTATATCGGATTGGATTGGTTAGGTTATGTCGGATTTTTCAATTTTTTTGTTATTTAAATATTATCTCAATCTTACTTTGTTAAGATTTTGGTAAGTAAATATATGTTAGTAAAAAATATAAAAATTGACAAACATGTTATCTATTAAAATATTATTATGGAAGAATTTTCTTAGTAACACATAATAATTTTTTAATCATTTGACAATATTTTTTTTGATGTATACTTTCAAGGTTAACAAAATTTACTAATTAAACATAAAAATAATAATAATAATAATAATAATAATAATAATAATAATAATAATAATAATAATAATAATAATAATAATAATAATTATTATTATTATTATTATTATTATTATTATTATTATTATTATTGTTGTTGTTGTCAATTCACATTTGAAAAAGATATAAGAACTTAATAGATCTTAACATATGATATGAATATGGAAGAACATTCGGTAACACTTGATAAGAAAGTTATTCCCGCAAGAAAATTCCAAATATTTTTAGATATTTTTTAAAAGAAAATATAAAAATTATGTATTAATATGTCAGTTTGGTTCGAATTATTTTAGTCAATACCAAACCGAATCTGACCAAACTTAATCGAATGTTATAAATGATTTAGTTTGAGTTTTTAGTTTGGTGTTATTTTTCAGTTCGGTCCTTAGTTCCTTGCAAAGTCAAAGTAAGACACTCGACTGGAAATAGTGAGGGTAATCGTTCGAGTCTTACTGTTCTCTCTTGATTTCCTTCTTTTTAAACAAGAAATAGTCGATCGATTTCTAACAGCTTGTTTGGATGGTTGTTACGTGTAGTTTCATAATGTATCGTATTGCATTATCTTATTGTCACGACCCAAACCTCAGTCGTGATGGCACCCAACACCTTGTTAGGCAAGCCCGACCTTTAGAATATTTTCAACCCAAGGTACAAAGCTTCTTATCAGTTATTAGATTTAAAATATCAATTAAGCAAAATTTTAGTCTGTGGTAGTAAAAAAAACTGTGCGAAAACCACAATAAATGTCAAAACAGTCCATATTAGTTCTGATGTCGTAGCCTCTAGATACAACTGAACAACATCCTATACATATGAGTAACTAGATGCGGAAGAAAAAGGAAAGACAAGAGGAGAATTCGGGTCCTGCAGACGCCAGCAGCTACCTCAATGACTCCGATAACTGAACTAGGCAGCAACAACAACCTCAACTATGCCTCCGGGATCCCTATATCTACACACAAGATGCAGAGAGTAAAGTGAGTACTCCAACTCAGTGAGTAATAGCAATGAATAACAACTGAAAGTAAGAAATCATGTAAGAACACTACACAGTTATATAACCAACAGTAAAGGCAATAAAGATCAGCTAATCAGGGAATACCAGTAAAAATCTCCTACAATCGGACAATTTACCAATACTGCCGCGCGCGCGCAGCCCGATCCATACCTAATACTGTTGCGACGCGCAGCCCGATCCAGATATAGTATATACTGTTGTGGCACGCAGCGCGATCCAATAATAATAGTCGATTATGCTCACTGGGGTGTGTGCAGACTCCGGAGGGGCTCCTTCAGCCCAAGCGCTATAATACTGCGGCGTGCATTCCGATCCATATAATACATCACTACATCGTGCAGTACGATCTATATAATATATCATTGCGGCGTGCAGTCCGATCCATATAATATATCATTGCGGCGTGCAGTCCGATCCATATAATATATCACTGTGGCGTGTAGTCCTATCCATATATATAATATACTACTATGACATGCAGTTCGATCCAATACATGTATATGTATATACTGTTGTGGCGTGCATCCCGATCCGGTATATATCCAATACCCTCACTATGGAGTCTTTGACCCCTCTCAGTCGATATAGACTTAACCTCTCGGGCCCACTCAGCTAAGACATGGTATTCAACCCTAGGTATTTCTTATTTAGAGTATAAATTGCTAAGACCGGTTCATTTTATATTTTACATTTAATGACATGGCTGAGAGTATGTGTTTAACAGGTAAAGTATGGTCAATTAGCTCAACAAGCTCCCCTAAGGATTCTATAGATCGACACAAGGCCCCAAACAAGGCAACTAGTCCAAAATATACGGATATAAGCTCAGTCTCAATCAAAAAGTATAATAGAGTCATCAATCGGGATGGACCGAGTCCAAATCCCTAGCAGTAACATCACCACGCTCATCACACGACGCGTATTTAATCTCAACATAGCACCGCATAGTGCAAATACAAGGTTTCAAACTCTCAGTATCTCATTTATAACCATTACTCACCACAAGCCGACCGAAATCCTAGCTCGCCTTTGTGAGCACGTGATTTTTGCCCTATATGAGAATTACTCCCAAAAATTCAAAATAAAAGAGTTTTGTGTTGTTTGCAATTGTTGTGAATTTAGTGTCATTTTTAAAAAATAATGACAATATATATATATATATATATCGCATTTGCATTTAGGATTTAATTCTACAATTAGGAGTAATTAATTTTATCTTACAAAAATGAAAATCACAAAAATAGGCATTTTTTGCATTTTAGCCTTTAATGTCCAAATTGTGTGATTGTATTTTAATTACCATTTAAAATTAGGTGACAATTATTATTATGATATTAGTATTTCAAGATAATTTTAGTTTTTATAAATTAATCTTAGTATATTGGGCTTTATTAATTAGGAAGTTGAATAATGGAGAAGAACAAAATGGAAAAAATTTGGATTGGGCCATCTTGCAAATTAAGTTACAAGCCCAATCCTAAGAACCCTTACCCAACCCAAAACCCCTTGGCCCAAGAAGAAAATTTCAGATTTTTTTAGCAAAAAATAATCATAATTACATGACATAAAGTAGTGGGGGCAAGGAAATCAAGGAAGAAAACAAGGAGAGGAAAACATGGATTAGTGGGTTTTCTTTAAATTAAAAAAATATTTTCTTTTTAATAAAAAATCTGAAAATTTTCGAAATTCTTGCCTATAAATAGAAGAGAAGATTTATGAAAAAGAGGGTGGAAAAAAGAGAGGAAAAATAGGAAGAGAAGTAAAAATAAAAAAAATTCCCTGCTGTAGTATACACTCGATATACATTCTGGACACAGAAGTATACATGGCAAAAATTTCAATTTTTGAGAGTTTCTTTTGAGAGTTTCTTTTGAGAGTTTCTTTTGAGAATTGAAAAGAGTTCAAAGATAGAAATACAAAACAAAGAGAAAATCTAGAATATATTTTTCTTTTCTATTTTTTACTGGTTTTTTTTTTGTTTTTCTCCGTATTGCTGGGATTTTCGGGATTGAGGTGTTGAAGCTACTGCTGGTTGTTACTGTTGTTGTTGATGTATTTTCACCGCCTTGTTGATTTGCCATTTTCCCATTCCTTTCAAAACCAGGTACACTTCTCTACAATTGAAGTTGTATTGATGATTTGGATGAAATAAAAATGAAGATTCATTTTAAGTTTTCGTGTTAACAAATGTGTACTGTTAGCTTAATAGTTGTAGTGTTAGTTTGAATTTGAAGTTTATTTGTAGTGTATTACAATAGATTGCAGAGAAAAAAAAACAAAACACAAAAAATGTAATAGCTTAGTGATAGAATAAGTAGTATAATAGTAGTATCGTAGTAGTAATAGCATATCACTTAGTTTAATTAGGTAAAAACATTAAAACATAAGTTAGCATATCATAAGTTCCCAAATCGTTAACTGTTCTTCCCAATAGTTTCATAAGCCATGATCACGTAGATAATCATCTGGTGTGGATCTACATTTTAGTATAAGTAAGTTTTAGAAGATAAAAGACATTAGTTCAAGTCAAGCGTAACTGATTTAATAACGTTGTAATGAACTAAGTCACTGTAAAATCCACTGTTTGGTCCTGTTTAAACCCTTAAATCGCTTAGATATAGAGACTCATATAGTTATTGCTTACATAATTAGTCTGCTTCTGTGAATCTAGGTTCAAATCTGATTGAGTTTTAAAAGGGAAAATAATTAGATATCGAAGCAATTCAATTAGGATGAACTGGTGATGATGAGAGGTATAGCTCGCAATGAAACTGGTAATATAGCAAATATCTGTGATTAATCGTTTAGTTTCTCTTTTGATGCTGTGAATAATTAGTTAAATCACTTTAATTTCCTAGGTAAGTAGGTTGTGTTCTAGAATACCTCCTTAGCAAATAATTAGATATTAGTATAAATTCTTAGTTTTGAGCGTATAGTGATAACAATGGATTGAGCTCTTCATGTACATAGTCCATTAACTTAAGACTACTTGTTTTTGTGTACTGGTTTCCTTATTAATAAATAAAGGTGATTTGATTTCATTTCCAATTCTGAGTATTTATTTCTTTATATGAATTTTGTGTTATACTCTTTGTTATTACAATTTGGTTCGGACCGTATGTGTAACGTGGGCCTGAACTGCCATACGAAACTGACTGGTCCATTGAAAGAAAGCCTGAAGACCGCCTGGACTTTAAGGCCTGGGCTTCGCCCATTGCTGATCTAATTAATTGACGTGAAGGTCCAGGCCCAAATAACAATAGAAATCGAAAGGGCCGGGAATGCTTAGTATTAGGAAACGATTAAGGAAAAAACACAATTAGAGAGACGTAGTATACACTTCTTAGGATCGAACTTTAAAATTGAATTGGGACGAGCCTCGCCCAACGTTAATCAAGCGGGGCCCCCATTTAGTAATAAGATAATAAAGTAGACTCGGGAAAGCTAATAGCGAATTCCATAGCTTCTCCCAAAAGATTTAAAAGCCGATAGACGTTATTTAGGGCACGATTTAACGTACTTTCCTATGAACGAGTGTGCACTTGGTGCGACTCAAATCCAAATCCCGACAAAGCTGAAATACATCGAAAGTCACAGGCGTACTGGTTGCGGTGTGACTCGAGGCGTGTTTTCGCGATGCCGCAAATTCTCTAAAAAATAATACTTAATGTAAAAAGCACTATATGTTGTTAAAATCTGTAATTAAGTCAAACAAGAGTCGGGAACGACAATTGAGCGACCGTGCTAAAACCACGGAACCCGGGAATGCCTAACACCTTCTCCCGGGTTAACAGAGTTCCTTATCCGGATCTTTGCTTCGCAGACATTTTTAAGAGTCAAAATTCCTCGGATTCGGGATTAACCGGTGACTTGGGACACCATTATCATTCCCAAGTGGCGACTCTGATTAATCTCAATAAATTGATCCCGTTCCGACTGTCCTTTAATTGGAAAAACTCCTTCACTGGTTATTATTATATCCCTCTCTGGGGATGTAGTATTAAACAGTAGCACATTTACGTTTATACGTTTAGTATGGGGTAGTAAAAAGGGAGGTGTGACAGCTCTGGCGACTCTGCTGGGGATAAGTAACCCGGAACTTCGGTTCAGGGTTTAAGAATTCGAGCTCAGTTAAATTGCTATTTTTGTTTATATCTGATTTCATTATATGTTTTGATTAATGTGCTACATGATTACCGCTTTGATATTGCGTGAATTGTATATATAAAACTGTGCCGAAAACCCTTCTCTTCTTATCTCTGGGGATGTGCTTACTGGTTGAGACTCCCCTTTCTGTTAGTGTCAATACCAAAAATAAGAAAAAGAGGTCGGACAAGTTACAAAGCCGATTGACTCCGCGGGTCACCGGTACGTAGCCCCTCCTCGATCCGAGTTGTCCGCTCGGGTACACGGTCTAGCACCATATGAAAACTTCGGGATATTGAACCTAGGTCTAGGACGTTTATTTGCATCATATCTGACTTAGGGGACTCAACATAGGGGTTGGGTCCGTCTAGGACAGGTGACCCGGTAATTAAGACCGAGCATATTATGTGTTGCATTTTTAATTGTCCTTGATCATTATGCGGACCGGCAAAAATCCCAAGGGTAGAAAAATTATTGAAAAAAAGAGAGAAATAAGAGTTAGTTAAAATGGGTATCAAAAAAAAAAATTTGAAAAAGGTGGAACAATTTTGTCGAAATAATTGGTCAGTTAATCTGACCGAACTACGCAAGTTTGATTCTCGCCATTAGGTGGGATACGTAGGCAACCCTCATCGGGTCCAACCACCCCTTTTAAAAAAATCAAAAAAAAAAAATGTGTGTATTTTTGTCAATAAAATCAAAGTGATGCCGTTTTTGTAAATAGCCGAATGTTCCGAAAGGACGCCGGAAGGCTGTTTTTGCAAAAATAGCCACTTTGAATCTTTTTAAATAATTTGCGGGCACAGCCTTGAAATATTCCTTGTGGAAATGTTGCAAGGGCAAAGCCTCAAAATCAAGTCCGGGTTCACACCCGTGTTGCAAAAAAATAAAAAAAAATGTCAAATTTTTGATTTTGTTATAAATAAATCGGGTGATGCTATTCTTGCTTAAAATAAGCCGAATGTCCCTCAAAAGGACGCCGGAAGGCCGTTTTTGCAAGAATAGCCACTTTGAGTCATTTTAAATAATTTGCGGGCATAGCTTTAAAATATTCCCTCACGGAAACGTTGAAAGGCCGTATACGCAAAATCAAGTTTGAGTCATCGCTCAACTTCTCAAAAATAACCATTTTGTCAAATAATCCATTACATGGTTGAAATTTTGCTGAAATAGCCACAATTTTTGCATTTCAACTTCCTCAGTCTTGTGTTGGTTTATGGTGATGCCGAACGATGCCCCATGAGCCACACGATAAAAAAAAATTTCAAGTTTATCTTTCTTAAATAAATTTTGCAAAAAGAGCCACTTTGTCTAAATAAGCCATTACATGGCCAGTTTATGAAAAATAGTCTTGTGTTGGTTTATGGTGATGCCGAACGATGCCCCATGAGCCACAGGATAAAAAATTTAGTTTTATCTTTCTTAAATAAATTTTGCAAAAATAGTCATTTTGTCAAATAAGCCATTATGTGGCCAATTTTGTAGAAAATAGTCATAATTGACACCAAAAATATTCTTATTCTTGTAGAAATCTCCTACACAAGTTTGTAGTTGGAATCGGTTTCTATAATTTTCCTTCAAAGAAAAAGAAAAAAAAATCAAAAAAAATCAAATAAACATCTCTTTATTTCTTGCATTAATTTGCAAGAACTACGCTCGGTCTGATTCATGCGGGGTCATGATACGTAGGCAATCCACATAGGATTCGACCATGTCCATAACCAAAAAAAAAAAAAAAAATGAAAAAAAAAGAGAAAGAAAAAAAAACAAAGGAAATCAATAAATGGAATACCTTAACGCTAACCCGGTGGTTTCGTTTTGTTAATCCAGATAGTCGAGGTGGTTGGTTGTGGTAAATTGGAAAGCAAGATCCAAGGAAAATGATAACCGGCGTCGAAGCTGTTACGGGTGCCCAAGAGACTCAGGGTCAGAAAATTCAACAAGGGTCTACTATGGATGAAGAAAACAGAGCATTGAACCAACAAATGACCCAAATGCGTCAAGCATGGGCCAATGGCCAAGGACAGCCTTCTCATGAGTCACAACCTGCTATACAGCAAGAACAGTACCACTCTCCCGAGTACCACTCATACTCGTTTGACCTTCCTGCAAACGTTGAGAAGCTTACCCGAGAGAATGTGCAGGAAGAAATGGCCCAAAGATTGAAGAGATTAGAACAACGGATGAAAAACATGCAAGAAATGGCAGAGAATCTCAAGACTGAGTGGGTTGGTACCGGTTCACGACAACAACTGGTTGAACGGAACCACATGTTAGTAGAAGAAGTCAAAATATTAAGACAACATGTGGTTGAAATGTATCGGGCATGGAGGGATGGAAAAGCACCACCCCCGCCACCACCTAGTTTCATGGACCCGGTCCTTACACTGAACCCGATGCCAAATATACTTGCCTATCGCAGCCTTTCTAGCCACTCGAGTAGCTCAATTACTCGTCCCCCAGCTATGCTTTCCCAACAATACTTCCATCCCCAACCCTACTACTCTCCCGGAGGCACCCAAAATCGTACTTCACCTTCCATGTACCCAATTCCACAAAAAGCCTACCGACCCCCACAAACATACCGGAAACCCCCTGGGTCAGGTTTCAGGCCAAACAAGGCGTTCAGGGAGGGGAGAAACAAAGCAAAAAAAACATTCACCCCTCTCGGAGAATCATATACCAGCCTTTATCATAGGTTGAAAGAGTTGGGGATGTTAAGACCGATTGCACCAAAAGTTCCAAACCCACCCCCGAAAAATCTTGATTCTTCTGTCAGATGTGAATACTGTTCGGGAACATTGGGTCACGATACTGAAAAGTGTTGGCGATTGAAGAATGCCATTCAAGATCTTATCGATGAGAGGAGAATTGAAGTACAGACTCCCGAAACCCCAAACATTACACAGAATCCTCTACCTGCATGTGACGTTGCGCATTTTGTGGGGATGAGGCCCGATGACGAGGGTGAAGAGATTTTTCTTTGGAAGCCGAGAATATTGAAATAGAAAGCGATCTTAATACAGTGGCTAAGATGCCATGCTTGTCAATTGGGAAGGTGCTCAACTCTTGGAGTTTTGGTAACTTTATTTTGATGTCGTTTCTGTTACCCGGGTTATTTCAGGGTTGTAATCCGGACGTTGTGTTGAGAGTCAAAACCCTTCTATCTTTGCTTTGTTTAGTATAAAAATTGTTCAGTGCCGTCTAGGTTTGTAATTCTAATCTAGTCTGTTCGTTTTATTGTTGTTTCAACCCATCAGTTTAGTACAACTCTTTGTTTCCCATCGTTCCTAGTCAGTCCATTTCTGATCACTTTGCATACTGACTTTAGCAACACGACATGCACGTAATTCTAAGCCTGGTTTTTAAAAGTTAATGAAACAATGTTGAAGATGTAATGATACTCGGAAGAAATAAAAACGTATTGGAATACTGTGAAGCCGGAATCAAGTGAACATTGGGGAAAGCGTAACATAAAGAAATGACTTGGAAATACATCATCAAGTTAAAGCCAAAGGCAAAAATACCCCAAAACTAAAGGAACCATCTGTGGTATCGGAATTGTTGCCCAATGGCATTGAGAATCGTCAAAAACAGAAGGCAAATATGTGAATCGGTCGAAAGATAGTTTGTACTTGGTAGGTTTTGAAGATTGGAATGACGAAGGCATTTTATTCGGCTATCCAAATACTTTATCCATTGTTATCCCTTCGAGACTTATTATATTTTCTTTCATATCCCTCTTTCGGAATCAACAACAAAATTGAGGATTGAGCGGGGAAATCAAAGCGAGAAACAAAAGAAAAAAAAAGAAGAAAAAGAAAAGAAAAAGGAAAAGAAAAGAAAAAATCGGGAGAAGTCAAAATGCAACAATGAATAGAGACGTAGTCTGAACTACGTCTGACTTGATCCCGAAAGGGTACGTAGGCAGCCTCTTTGAGGTTCAGTCACAATAAAAGAAAAATCCAAAAAAAAAAATCCCCAAGAAGGAAACTGGGGCAGAAGTTATGGTTGTCGAATAAATAAGATTCCGAAAGTTGTAATTTTAACTCACGATGAAATACTTTTGAGCCTTTATATCCTTTTTTTTCTATCCAAAAGCCTGCATTACGGTCCAAAGGAAGACCTTCCGACCAATCGTCAAGAAATACCGAGTCAAACGAGCAAAGGTGAATCACATCAAGGGCAACACTCCAGTCCGAACAAAGGAAAATGAAGAATTCAAGATGATGAGAACCACCGCGAGACTCCAAGATGAGAGAAATCAAAATGAGAGAGTCTTATCGGTGAAAACCCGCACGGGCACCGTAAGGCGACGGTGAGTTGAAAGAAAGAAAGACCAAATGAGAGAGGCTTGTTGGCGAAAACCCTACGGGCGCTGCAAGTCGACTAAGGATCAGATCAAAGAAATGAAGTATTGAAGACCGGTTTCACAGCAGAACTTTGCAACAAGAGTTGAACATCAACTTTGCCATACGGAGAAGGCCAAAAGTGCATGTCAAGGTCGCTAGAGTCGGTATTCGAAATCCGTTAGGTCATTCGTCTGTAGGTTTCTTGTTAGGAGTAGTATTTTCCTTTCTCTTCATTCTTCACACTTTGTTTTACCCTCCTTCTTATCGAGTCAGTCAGGTCATAACAAGTATAGAAATGATTCCAAAATTTGCCACCAAGCTTTCCAATTGCACAAGATGGGATTTAGCCAACACGACAATTGTCGTAGGTCAGGGAATGACGAAGCCAGTAATTTAAGCCCACAAGAGCAACATGTTCAATGAAGATCATGCAAGACCCAAGGGTCGGCAAGGTTCCAACTCAGAGGAAATATAACAAATGGAAGTACGGGGTTCGAACAGAGAGGGGGTATATCTTCTGACAAGAGAAAGACCAAAGGTTGTCAAATGGAATCATCAAAGGGATCGAGATCGAAGTTTGTGGTATCCGTCAAGAAAGGGACAATACATACCTAAAGAGAGTTGGATTTTGAACAAAGAAGAAGTGAAAATGGATAGTCGGTGAACAGGCAAGGCGCTCGGGTGGAAAGCAGTCGCCATCAAAGTTCAAGGCCACAACCAACCACCGCATTAAACTAACAGATTTTTCTTTGATTTGAAATAGGGGCATAAATGTTATTGGACCGATAGAGCCAACAGCTTCCAATGGGCATAGGCTCATTTGGGTTGCGATGGGTTACTTTACCACATTGGGCCAAGGCAAAGGGAAAATTTGCGCCAAATTAGCAGGGACCATTTGTAGTATCGCGGGTGTTGTCCAATGGGGCATTATATTTGACAGATGTTGAAGGAAAGTGCGTAGAGACTGCTATCAATTCAGATGCAGTCAAAAGATACTATGTATGATTCCTTTTCAATTATGTGTTTTGTATTTTGTTGTGATTTTGGAATTGAAATGACGAAGGCGTTTTATTCTCTATCCAAACACTTTATCCATTGATAACCCTTTTGAGCCTCAATGAATATATTCTTTCATATCCCTCTCTCGGAATCGCTCTAGCGCAATAAGATCGAAATTGACAAAATGAAAAAAATGAAAAAATGATGATGAAAAAAAGAGAAAAAAAAAGAAGAAAAAGAAAAAGACAAAGAAATCGGGAAAAAGTCAAAAAGAAATCCATCTAACTAATGAAGTTGGATGAACTACGTCTGACTTGATCCCGAAAGGGTACGTAGGCAGCCTCTCTGAGGTTCAATCACAATAAAGAAAAAATCCAAAAATTCCCCACATATTGAAACTGGGGCAGAAGTTATGTTTAATAATTCCGAGAGTTGTAAATATTTTTAACCCTCGTTGAAATTTTGAGCCTTTATATCTTTCTTTCTTAACCCACCCAAAAGCCACGTTACGGTCCAAAGAAAGACCTTCTGATCAATTTTGAAATGATAACAAATACAACGAAGGAGGAGCGAAGCGTCGGATAATACCCGTGGTACAGAAAACAAAATACAAAAGGAAAAAAATGAAAAAAGAAAATATAAAAAATGAGAGAGTCTCATCAGTGAAAACCTTAGCCGGCACTGTGAGGCGATTGTGAGGTTGAGAGAAATAAAATGAGAGAGTCTCATCAGTGAAAACCTTAATCGGCACCGTGAGATGATTGTGAGGTTGAGAGAATAAATGAGAGAGTCTTATTGGTGAAAACCTTTCGAGGCACCGTAAGGCGATCGTGAGGACTATCAGAAAAGAGAAAAGGCAACAAAAAAGAGTATCGGTTTTGGGTCAAAGGAAATTCAGAGTCAGAATAATGATTGGAACGAACTGGGTCGGAGTTTAAATACATGGCATGGTCGGCGGAATCAGCCAACAAATACCCAGATAAGTTCCGTCATCTCTCCAAAATACCCTTACCTTTCTTTCATTTTTTCTGCATTTCATTGTTTACCTTTTTGAGAGCTAACTACCAGCTCCCGATAACGGAAGTTGAAATAACACTGGATCAGAAAGGATGGAAGATTGGGGAAAGAAATAAAGAAGCTTGGCAAACATGGCCAAAGGAAAAGAAAACAAAACAAAAATGGAGAAATGAGAAAAATACAAAAAAAAGAGTCTGCAAGGGACGAGAAGTCAAAAGCCATGCAACATGAGAAAGCAAAAACAAAGGAAGCAATAAGAAGTGGGGACGGCAGATGCCAGTTGCCAGCAACTTATATCTAATAAATTTTGTTTCATGCAGGAACAAATTGTCACTAATCACTTTAAAGTGAATGTGACCAATGTGGAAAATTTAAAATACCAAAAGAGAAAGTCCGCCGAATAAGTGGAGAAATTCACAGGCGAGATATAAGTTGGTAAAAGAAAATACCAAAAAGAGGAAGGTAACATCTTTTAAAATCCACTCCCCGGTCCTCAGGCTGAGGGAATATTCTGCATTCGCATTGCACGTTTAAATTCGTTAGGCGCCCACCTTCAAATACGGGAATATTTTCTCGCATTCGCATTGCACGTTTAAATTCGTTAGGCGCCCACCTTCAAATACGGGAATATTTTCCGCATTTGCATTGCACGTTTAAATTCCGTTAGGCGCCCACCTTCAAATACGGGAATATTTTCCGCATTTGCATTGCACGTTTAAATTCCGTTAGGCGCCCACCTTCAAATACGGGAATATTTTCTGCATTCGCATTGCACGTTTAAATTCGTTAGGCGCCCACCTTCAAATACGGGAATATTTTCTGCATTCGCATTGCACGTTTAATTTCCGTTAGGCGCCCACCTTCAAATACGGGAATATTTTCTCGCATTCGCATTGCACGTTTAATTTCCGTTAGGCGCTCACCTTCAAATACGGGAATATTTTCTCGCATTCGCATTGCACGTTTAAATTCCGTTAGGCGCCCACCTTCAAATACGGGAATATTTTCTGCGCATTCGCATTGCACGTTTAAATTCCGTTAGGCGCCCACCTTCAAATACGGGAATATTTTCTGCATTTGCATTGCACGTTTAAATTCCGTTAGGCGCCCACCTTCAAATACGGGAATATTTTCTGCATTTGCATTGCACGTTTAAATTCTGTTAGGCGCCCACCTTCAAATACGGGAATATTTTCTGCATTCGCATTGCACGTTTAAATTCCGTTAGGCGCCCACCTTCAAATACGGGAATATTTTCTGCATCGCATTGCACGTTTAAATTCTGTTAGGCGCCCACCTTCAAATACGGGAATATTTTCTGCATTCGCATTGCACGTTTAAATTCTGTTAGGCGCCCACCTTCAAATACGGGAATATTTTCTGCATTCGCATTGCACGTTTAAATTTCTGTTAGGCGCCCACCTTCAAATACGGGAATATTTTCTGCATTCGCATTGCACGTTTAATTTCTGTTAGGCGCCCACCTTCAAATACGGGAATATTTTCCGCATTCGCATTGCACGTTTAATTTCTGTTAGGCGCCCACCTTCAAATACGGGAATATTTTCTGCATTCGCATTGCACGTTTAAATTCTGTTAGGCGCCCACCTTCAAATACGGGAATATTTTCTGCATTCGCATTGCACGTTTAATTTCTGTTAGGCGCCCACCTTCAAATACGGGAATATTTTCTGCATTCGCATTGCACGTTTAATTTCTGTTAGGCGCCCACCTTCAAATACGGGAATATTTTCTGCATTCGCATTGCACGTTTAAATTTCTGTTAGGCGCCCACCTTCAAATTCGGGAATATTTTCTGCATCCGCATTGCACGTTTAAATTTCCGTTAGGCGCCCACCTTCAAATACGGGAATATTTTCTGCATCGCATTGCACGTTTAAATTTCTGTTAGGCGCCCACCTTCAAATACGGGAATATTTTCTGCATCATCATGGTTTATATATTTAAAAGCCCACACTGGGGCAGAAAAAGAAAAAAAAGAGGTAGTTTGTTGTTTTGTTTTGAGCAGGTTCAGCTCGAGATCAAGAAAAAAAACAAGAAAATCAACAAAAAAGAGAGTCATCAAGAAAAAACAAGAAAATCAACAAAAAAGGAAGATTCTGCATCACCGGAAAGGGAAGAAGAGCAAAAGCTAGATTAGGAACAATTGTAATTGTAGGATCATAGCTTAGAATAGCTTCTTCATTTTACATTTTACCCCCCCGGTGTAATAAGGAGGTCAGCAAGCAGTAACCGCAACAGCAGCAACAGTAACAGCAAAAATCGCAGTTTCATTGGTAGTCCCAGCTACCAAAATTTTCCGAACTACATTGACCTGATTCCCTTTTAGCCAGGGATATGTAGGAAACCTCTTGAAGCAAAGGTTCGGTCAAAATTTTGAAAAAAAAAATAAATAAAAAAAATGCTTCTCACGGAGTGCTCAAACGGGCAAAAATCGCTCGTATCCGCTCACTTGTCTTTGCACAGAAACTCTTCGTGTTTACGCGCAAAGAGGATGTGAGCACGTGATTTTTGCCCTATATGAGAATTACTCCCAAAAATTCAAAATAAAAGAGTTTTGTGTTGTTTGCAATTGTTGTGAATTTAGTGTCATTTTTAAAAATAATGACAATATATATATATATATATCGCATTTGCATTTAGGATTTAATTCTACAATTAGGAGTAATTAATTTTATCTTACAAAAATGAAAATCACAAAAATAGGCATTTTTTGCATTTTAGCCTTTAATGTCCAAATTGTGTGATTGTATTTTAATTACCATTTAAAATTAGGTGACAATTATTATTATGATATTAGTATTTCAAGATAATTTTAGTTTTTATAAATTAATCTTAGTATATTGGGCTTTATTAATTAGGAAGTTGAATAATGGAGAAGAACAAAATGGAAAAATTTGGATTGGGCCATCTTGCAAATTAAGTTACAAGCCCAATCCTAAGAACCCTTACCCAACCCAAAACCCCTTGGCCCAAGAAGAAAATTTCAGATTTTTTTAGCAAAAAATAATCATAATTACATGACATAAAGTAGTGGGGGGCAAGGAAATCAAGGAAGAAAACAAGGAGAGGAAAACATGGATTAGTGGGTTTTCTTTAAATTAAAAAAATATTTTCTTTTTAATAAAAAATCTGAAAATTTTCGAAATTCTTGCCTATAAATAGAAGAGAAGATTTATGAAAAAGAGGGTGGAAAAAAGAGAGGAAAAATAGGAAGAGAAGTAAAAATAAAAAAAATTCCCTGCTGTAGTATACACTCGATATACATTCTGGACACAGAAGTATACATGGCAAAAATTTCAATTTTTGAGAGTTTCTTTTGAGAGTTTCTTTTGAGAATTGAAAAGAGTTCAAAGATAGAAATACAAAACAAAGAGAAAATCTAGAATATATTTTTCTTTTCTATTTTTTACTGGTTTGTTTTTGTTTTTCTCCGTATTGCTGGGATTTTCGGGATTGAGGTGTTGAAGCTACTGCTGGTTGTTACTGTTGTTGTTGATGTATTTTCACCGCCTTGTTGATTTGCCATTTTCCCATTCCTTTCAAAACCAGGTACACTTCTCTACAATTGAAGTTGTATTGATGATTTGGATGAAATAAAAATGAAGATTCATTTTAAGTTTTCGTGTTAACAAATGTGTACTGTTAGCTTAATAGTTGTAGTGTTAGTTTGAATTTGAAGTTTATTTGTAGTGTATTACAATAGATTGCAGAGAAAAAAAAACAAAACACAAAAAATGTAATAGCTTAGTGATAGAATAAGTAGTATAATAGTAGTATCGTAGTAGTAATAGCATATCACTTAGTTTAATTAGGTAAAAACATTAAAACATAAGTTAGCATATCATAAGTTCCCAAATCGTTAACTGTTCTTCCCAATAGTCTCATAAGCCATGATCACGTAGATAATCATCTGGTGTGGATCTACATTTTAGTATAAGTAAGTTTTAGAAGATAAAAGACATTAGTTCAAGTCAAGCGTAACTGATTTAATAACGTTGTAATGAACTAAGTCATTGTAAAATCCACTGTTTGGTCCTGTTTAAACCCTTAAATCGCTTAGATATAGAGACTCATATAGTTATTGCTTACATAATTAGTCTGCTTCTGTGAATCTAGGTTCAAATCTGATTGAGTTTTAAAAGGGAAAATAATTAGATATCGAAGCAATTCAATTAGGATGAACTGGTGATGATGAGAGGTATAGCTCGCAATGAAACTGGTAATATAGCAAATATCTGTGATTAATCGTTTAGTTTCTCTTTTGATGCTGTGAATAATTAGTTAAATCACTTTAATTTCCTAGGTAAGTAGGTTGTGTTCTAGAATACCTCCTTAGCAAATAATTAGATATTAGTATAAATTCTTAGTTTTGAGCGTATAGTGATAACAATGGATTGAGCTCTTCATGTACATAGTCCATTAACTTAAGACTACTGTTTTTGTGTACTGGTTTCCTTATTAATAAATAAAGGTGATTTGATTTCATTTCCAATTCTGAGTATTTATTTCTTTATATGAATTTTGTGTTATACTCTTTGTTATTACAATTTGGTTCGGACTCTATGTGTAACGTGGGCCTGAACTGCCATACGAAACTGACTGGTCCATTGAAAGAAAGCCTGAAGACCGCCTGGGCTTTAAGGCCTGGGCTTCGGCCCATTACTGATCTAATTAATTGACATGAAGGTCCAGGCCCAAATAACAATAGAAATCGGTAGGGCCGGGAATGCTTAGTATTAGGAAACGATTAAGGAAAAAACACAATTGGAGAGACGTAGTATACACTTCTTAGGATCGAACTTTAAAATTGAATTGGGACGATCCTCGCCCAACGTTAATCAAGCGGGGCCCCCATTTAGTAATAAGATAATAAAGTAGACTCGGGAAAGCTAATAGCGAATTCCATAGCTTCTCCCAAAAGATTTAAAAGCCGATAGACGTTATTTAGGGCACGATTTAACGTACTTTCCTATGAACGAGTGTGCACTTGGTGCGACTCAAATCCAAATCCCGACAAAGCTGAAATACACCGAAAGTCACAGGCGTACTGGTTGCGGTGTGACTCGAGGCGTGTTTTCACGATGCCGCAAATTCTCTAAAAAATAATACTTAATGTAAAAAGCACTATATGTTGTTAAAATCTGTAATTAAGTCAAACAAGAGTCGGGAACGACAATTGAGCGACCGTGCTAAAACCACGGAACCCGGGAATGCCTAACACCTTCTCCCGGGTTAACAGAGTTCCTTATCCGGATCTTTGCTTCGCAGACATTTTTAAGAGTCAAAATTCCTCGGATTCGGGATTAACCGGTGACTTGGGACACCATTATCATTCCCAAGTGGCGACTCTGATTAATCTCAATAAATTGATCCCGTTCCGACTGTCCTTTAATTGGAAAAACTCCTTCACTGGTTATTATTATATCCCTCTCTGGGGATGTAGTATTAAACAGTAGCACATTTACGTTTATACGTTATGTGCAGTGAAAAAAGGAGGTGTGACAGCCTTGAGCTTCCCTCACAAATTGACCTCCTCGTGTGTAGAATCTAACCAAAACCACAAGGAATACATTAAAATAAGCTAATGGAACATAACCCAACTGAAAAGACTCAAAAAACACCCAAAAATACGAAGTTGGCAAAACTCGAGCCCCGGGTCCGCTTCTCGAAAAATTATAAAACTTACATCACCGGAGTCCTCGTCTTTCCACAAGTCCGTACATGTAAAATTCATCAAAATCGGAGCTCAATTGGGCCATCAAATCCCAAATTTTTATTTCAAAAATCAAGCCCTAGTTCTTCCAATTTTTACCAAAATTTCCAAGAATTCAAGGTTGATTCTGCAATAAAATGATGTTTTAAGTCACGAGACTCGCCTCCAATCAATTCCCGTCGAACCTCCTTTCAATATCTACCGAAACGCTCCCAAGGTGTGCAAAAAGGGAGGAAAGGTGAATAGGCTCGCGGATGAAATTTCATTAAAAAGACTTATGTCCAGATGAATTTTCCTTCTATGTGAACACGGGACCTCTCACGCGTTCGCGATGAACAGACTTTACAACAGGCCAATTTCCTCTACGCGAACGCGTACCACAAGACACAAACGCGAATGCTTCAGTTTCTAATACTACGCGAACGCGACACCCTCGACCGCGAATGCGATGAATAAACCTGACTGGGCCCCTAGACTTCTTCTACGCAAATGCATGGTTCCCCTACGCGAACGCGATGACCAACAACGCAGGCTTACGTGAACGCGTTCCATGCCACGCGAACGCGAAGGTCAAGCATCCACACCTACGCGAACGCGACAATACCCACACAAACGCGAAGGCCAAAAGTGGCATACAACAGCTGCTGAATTTTTGCAACACACCTAGTCCAAAAATGATCCGTTTGAGCACCCAAAATTACCCCCGAGGCCCCCGAGACCTCAACCAAAAACACCTACATACCCCAAAATATCATATGAATTGTTCCAATCATCAAAACACGTCCAACCACACAAAGATCATCAATTCACCACAGATTCAAGCCGAAGTTTATCAAATTCTTCTGAAATTCAAATTCGATCAAAAACCCGACCAAACGACGTCCGAATGACCTGAAATTTTGTACACATATCCAAAATCACCTAACGAAGCTACTGCAACTCTTGGAATTCCATTCCGACCTTCGGATCAAAATCTCACCTATCAAGCGGAATCCGCCAAAAGTTCAAACTCCGCCAATTCAAGCCTAACTCTACACTGGACCTCCAAAATCGAATTCTGATCGCACTCCTAAGTCACAAATCATCCCCCGAAGCTAATCGAACCACTCACACACGAGACCTCTAACTATATAGTCAACTTTCAATTGACTTTTCCTAAACAAGCTCCCCTCCAAAAGGCTAAGTGCCTCATTTCCAACTAAAACCAATCCAACTCTATCCGATCAACTCAAATACTGATATGAAATCATAGAGGAACATAATATGGGGAAAACGGGGCAGTAACTCACGTGAAGACGGGTTGGGTCGTCACATCCTCCCTAACTTAAACCAACGCTCGTCCTCAAGCATACTTAGAGTTGTACTATAAGCCAACCAATAGCTGAATGACCTTACCAAGCATACACCTGGGGTGATTACACGTCACCCTATCTCACATAGGTTTGATAATACAACACAATTTAAATTTCACAGTCCACTAAACCATAAACCATAGAACCACATTGCACTTTCCAAAATCATGCCCAGAATAAACCCGAACCAGCTATAATAACCCACACCTACAACTTCAGGTGAAATCATAAAACATACCACACAATCCAACACTCTGAAACGATAGTCTCTGTCCACAGCAGTTGCCCACAATACTCAATTACCGATAAGAACCTCTTATTAGCAAAAGTATTATTCCAACACTTTTATATATTCCCAATGCTAATTAATACACGCGATAAACCACAACCATTCCTCAGATTACCCATACACGAAGCCATTTCCCTTTTGACCAATGCCATAGCAGATTTTTGGACCAGGCCTCGATTTAATCCTTTTAACAAGCTAAAATTGCATTTGTTCGAATTCATTAGTGACTCTAATGAGCATCTCGAACCCAACACACCACTCTGGTGATATGACACCTCAACACATGCCTAATCCACAACTTACATAATCCACGTACTAATGAAGGGCGGTCTGAACATACCCAAATTATGACAAATGACTTAAACAAAAGAGTTGTAACTCAAACTCCTTAGTACCATCACAACACAAGGCTGGGATCCTGTCCCACATCATAGAAATAAAATACCTGAATCTACCCCGAATGGTCTAATCCCTACATAGCAACAACAACAACAACCCAGTATATTCCCACAAGGTGAGGTCTGGGGAGGGTAATATGTAGACAGGCCTTACCTCTACCTGAGAGGGCAGAGCTAATCCCTACATAGCCTCGCTAGAATATGTGGTCTTATCCAAACATTATTACACATGAAACACCTCAAGTCGCTATACTTGAAATTGACAACCACGCACGATGGGTATCGGGAACCCAGATAAATCATTATATCCATGGTGAAGCAAGTAATATACACCATATGATCATGATAGGACACAACCGATGCGCCATTCGTCGAGCAACACCCAATACGGACTTTTCTTAGAAACCAGGAAACAAGGTATACAAGACGACATATGGAAACTATTCCCATCATTACATTATTGCGGTGTGCAACCCGACCCAGATAACATTCCCATGGTGGTGTGCCACCCGGTCCATACATACTCATAGCAGCGTGCCATCCGATCCACACATAATCATGGTGGCGTGCCATCCGATACATATATATATCTCACATAAGGAGATGCACATCGAGCCAAATTTGCTCATTATAACAGAATACCGAGTACCGGTCATAAGCATATTGAGTGCATACAATACCCACATATAGCATTATAAAATACAAAACTCAAGCGTAACTGAGGTTTTCCTCTCAACTTCCACTATGAATCCCGATATTACCGCACTATATGTGCCCATAGTCCGTAAATCATAACGTCTCGCAACGCAGAAAACAACTCATAGATCTCTCTAGATAGCTGATAAGCTCAGCAACGGTTAAGTCAGCCTATCCCTCGACAATGCAATTCGGAGCCAACCGAGTCAACTCATACTGGATCACGCATCCAAAAAGAAAAAGTCCCTCAATACCGAAACTGAATCAATGGTAGAAACCTCTGCACTGACATCCGCCACGAAGGCCCCATCGATAAGGAAATATTTGCCAACCATTCACTGGTCTTTGGAATACAAACCGCTCTGCTAGAACATAATCTGATGCACCTTGCCACGCAACTTGTGGAATTTTCCGACATAACCCATAGCACAATATTTCAGAATAACCCAACACTGAGACAACCAGTATACACCCCAATATCATATCCAAAACCTAATATACCAAGCAAAGAAGGATCTACTGGGGCCTTCAAATCCCAATAGCCGCTAAAGGATGCCGAATACGCACGATCCACAACTACGACATAGATTGTATTTGACAACTCCCAGCCTCCAACTCCATATAACACACGAATCACTGCACCTGATCCCAATTCCGCAACATGAATACATACAACAACAACTACTACTACCTAGTGTATTCCTACAAAGTGGGGTCTGGGGAGGGTAATACGACAAGCCTTACCTCTACCCAAAAGGGCAGAGAGGCTATTTCCAATCGACCCCCGGCTCAAGTGAAAGGGAAGAGAAAGAAGAGAAAAAGAAAAGAAAAAATAAAAGAGCATTAGTGACTCCAGCAGAAAATGCATAAACAGATAACTACACATAAAATCATAAATTAAAAGGCATGTAATAACACCTAACAGTAACTACCATAGGGAGCACGATACAAAACGCATGAATACTTATTACATCTCAAATACTCAATCATTCCACGAAAGATATTCCAAAATTTGCATGTGCCATCAAGAAACTCTATTATCAACAGTCGATTCCACAAGAAAATGCCGCAATACCACCAAAGTTTTATCATTCTACATCACCTTGCCTCTTTATCTGAAAAATAAACCCTCGCCAAGCCATTAGAATAGAAGTACCATTTTCCTTAATCATCTGAAGATCGATTCTTAAATTACCCGCAACTGCCTGTGCTGCTTAAGAATTTAATGACTTTCCATTATGAACTAAACTGCAACCTTACACGCACAAACCCCAATCCTCCACAACATATCGTATATACCGTATCATACTAGTATAACATGAGAATTCCATCTCCCTCCCTAACCACAAACATCTACGTACACTACTAGTAGAGAACTCTCCATCAATCCCATCTCGAGGAGACATCACTTCCCATTCGATGCTTTGCATTCCCAAAGAAATATATATACATCTTCGAACCACAGTGAAAACTCAACAAGAACACTTCTGCCAATTCCATTTGTACAAGCTAAACTGCCAGGATTGAATCCTTCTATCCAAACCAATCTAAGCAAGCTAATCCATCTATCTAATTTCTCCTTTTATTCATCATCCACTTGATTTCTCCCTCTCTGTAGAATCACAATGCTTCGATCCAGGCTTACCACATGAGACCCGCACATAAGACCATACTGTCTAATACCTATGGCCACTGAATACTCTCTCGGTCGTTCCCAGAAATACCACATTCCAGAGTACCTTACCCCGAAGAACTTCCTACGAACAAGAAATTCGATACATAGAATCCCGTAATTAATATAAAACACCAGAAGTCTAGATATTTTCTAATGGAGACGCAGTCTCTAGCCACATACACAACCTTAAGACACCAGAGTATTACATGCAAAAATATTGAACACAATAAAACTATTATCGAGAGTCATTCACTCTTATACCACTGTAAATTATCTGACTTAACGAACAGAACTACTCGTGCCTTATTAGCACTTTGACACGGCAGAACACGATCTCATACCCATATAAACAACCATATTCCTTTTCTGTACACTGAGCATCCTTTACCAACAACAGCTCAAAACACCCTATTATTTCCACACATCTACGAAGCATCGCATAACCTTTATAAAAAAAAATTCCTCACACGTGCCATCCCCGGCTCGATTTCTGCAACCAGAACTGACCCACCAGCATACCTTGAAATGGACCAACATAGCACATAATCGTGCAACCAGTTAATCAGTAGCAACCTCCCCAACTTGGCTAGAAGCCATCTATCAAGACATATTCAATAACCCATAGTACTTTTACTCTAGTGATGCCACAATATTATAGTGAGATTAAACTCAAATCATCTACTAGTATATGAAAATACAGATCATCTGGTACTGAAATCCTCTACACACCTCGCATTCATCCCCACATCAGCTGGGTCCATTCTCTTAAGCGACCTAAGTTCTCAAATTTCAACACATACCCTTCAATTACACATGAGATATTCTAACATACACACAAGGTTCATACAACGCAAGAAAACTCCGCAGGAGATAAACCACCCGCGTCTCCTTAATTTAGTATTTCAGCACACCTTCCACCATCATGCGCATAACACAGCCAATTTAGTCTTCCTAAGTCTGAATTCATACCGCCAGATGTAGTGCACTATACTTATCAATTAAGAAGTACGAAAATATTCTTCACACGCTCATAACTAGGGGCTACACAATAGATCACAATGGAAAACAAACACTTAATAGTATCTATTACCAGCAGACTCCTTCGTCACTACCAAGATCACGTGGGAACGTCTCGCATACTGACATACTTATCACATGGATATCCACAAACCGTTCTGGCTAATTAGGACAATACTAAACATAGAAGTTCAAGACACTTGCTCACATGATCAACACCTTGGTGCTCAAGCCATTGGCAAATATCCGGCCTCAAGTCCTCCAGACTTGCCCAACATACTCACAAAAATTACTTCTCGCCTCTCGATCGGGAAATCACAAGCCATCAAGGCACATATACTACTAAGCGCTCACATGCGCATATAGACGTGGAAGGAATTTCAAGAGTTATATCTCAGGCTGAATCAAGTACGCACGATAAGAATTCCAAGAATAGGAAGTTTTTTTCCCTAAAGGTTCTGCAGCCTCCCAAGGATAAGTACAGACATCTCCGTACCGATCCATGAGACTCTACTAAATCGGATCATGACTCTCGAGACCTGGTAACCTAGGCTCTGGTACCAACTTATCACGACCCAAACCTCGGTCGTGATGGCGCCCAACACCTTGTTAGGTAAGCCCGACCTTTAGAACATTTTCAACCCAAGGTACAAAGCTTCTTATAAGTTATTAGATTTAAAATATCAATTAAGCAAAATCTTAGTCTGTGGTAGTTTTGAAAACTGTGTGAAAACCATAATAAATGTCAAAATAGCCCATATCAGATCTGGCGTCGCAAGTCAGAGCCTCTAGATACAACTGAACAACATCATATGCATAAGAGTAACTAGATGCAGAAGAAAAGGGAAAGACAAGAGGAGAATTCAGGTCCTGCGGACGCCGACAGCTACCTCGATGACTCCGACAACTGAACTAGGCAACAACAACAACCTCGGCTATGCCTCCGGGATCCCTATATCTGCACATAAGGTGCATGGAGTAAAGTGAGTACTCCAACTACATGATCCATTTAAGCACCCGAAATTATCCCGAAGCCCCCGGGACCTCAACCAAAAACACCTACATACCCCAAAATGTCATACAAATTTGTTTCAATCATCAAAACACGTCCAACAACACAAAGATCATCAATTCACCACAGATTCAAGCCTAAGTTTATCAAATTCTTCCGAAACTCACATTCGATAAAAAACCCGACCAAACGACATCCGAATGACCTGAAATTTTGCACACATATCCAAAATCACCTAACGAAGCTACTGCAACTCTCAGAATTCTATTCTGACCCTCAGATCAAAATCTCACCTATCAACCAGAATCCGCCAAAAATTAGTACTTCGCCAATTCAAGCCTATTTCTACACCATACCTGCAAGTTCAATTACGATCATACTCCTAAGTCACAAATCATCCCCCGAAGCTAACAGAATCACTCTCACACGAGCCCTCTAGCTATATAGTCAACTTTCGATTGTCGTTTACAAAACAAACTCCCTTCCAAAAGGCTAAGTGCCTCATTTCCAAAATCCAACTCTATCCGGTCAACTCAAATACTGATATGAAATCATAGAGGAACATAATATGGGAAAACGGGGGCGGTAACCCACGTGACGATGGGTCAGGTCCTCACAATTATATTGTGTTATATCGTTTGATGAATACAATGTTTGGATGGATTGTGTCGTGTTAGTGTCATTTTATGGTATCACGTACCTGTGATATGATGAACAAAGCAATATTATAAAGAAAAATTATAATACAGTATATAAAAAGGTAGGATAAATGATAAAATAAAATTATTTAATAATAATGAAGGGTGAGATTGAGAGAAAAATACAAGGAAACGACGCGATCACACCAAATCGGTCGTTAAATAAAGTGGCACAACTAGAAAGAAATTAGAGAAAGAATGAGTGGAGAAGAGAATAGAAATCTTATTATTTCATATAACACTAATTACATTGTTTGATCTATCTATACATGTAGTTAATTAACTAATAATCTGAAGTTAACTAATAATTGGAAATAACTAGTAGATATCGTGAAATGACTAAATTGCCCTTATACATGAATGTCTAAGTTACCCCTATCTCAATAATTTAAGTAACAATAAAAAAATATGTTTAAAATAATAATACGATATGATATAATATTTACCATCCAAACATTCTATAATTTGTATGGCGCTTTTTTAATTCGAGACATTTTAGAATATTGATATCATGCTATTTTACACTTTCAAAATTTTCAAAGAATTTAAATTCTTTGAACTATTTGCAATTAAAATTTGTTGTGTGATTTCTTCTAAACCACTATATTAATATTCTCTTTCATCATTGTTAATATGTTACATATATAAGTCAATTAGCATCTCAAACTTCGTTTCAAATGCTATCACATAAAGTGAAATAGAGAAAATAGTACTCCATATATTTAACTATATAAAAAAAATTCTTATAAAATTTTCATCTTGCCAACATATTCTTGTTATCTTAGAAATGTTATGACATACAGAGTAAAAAATCTCGCGGTACTATTTATCTAAATATGACAAGAAAATCTTTTGTCTAAATTTTGTACTATTTATTATCAAATCAAACATCGCTATACAGAATAAAGTAGAAAACAAATACTACTAAAGATTTTACAAATATAATTTGTTTATTATTGTTTCCTGGGATCTACCTAATGGAACATGTGGAAGAAAGAGGGAGGAAATGGACAAAAGAGAAGAGGTGGTAAGACTGCAAAAGGCAGAGAGTGTTAATGTGAGGTTCAACTTTATTTTATTTTTTATAAGTAAAGGTGTGAGTTAGAGTGATGCAGACAACACACTAACACATTTCTGAACACTACTTCGAGGGAGGGGACAGCCCTACAAAAGAGTTCATCCCACGGCGTTTCCTCTATCTTCTTTTCTTGTTAATTAATGGATTAAATTGAGCAATTTTTTTTTTTAAAAACATTTTTAAACAGTTAAACAAAGTAGTATATTTATGTGACACTTTTTGTTTATAGAAATTTAACTCGACTATGGGTGCCCTCTTTTTCACCATCAGACACCAAGGGATCGTTTGGTTGGAATATGATTTACGTAGGTATAAGTTGTGTTGGTGTAAATTATATTGGGATAAACTATAATGAGATTAGTTATGATGGGATTGTTATTTATTTATTGTTTGATATATTATATTAAGAATGACAATTGCATAATTTCTAAGAAGAAGGTATAAGTTATACCGGTGTTAATTACCCCACCTTTCATAAGCTATACATTATCCAAGTGTTAAAATTAACACCGAGATAACTTATACCTGGTCTACTAACCAAATAGAGTATTATGATGGTATTAAATTTCTATACCACCCTTATACTTTCTTATACCTCATACCACACGACCACTAAGGAGTCGTTTAGTATGAGGTATAAGTAGAAATAATGACAGGATAAAAATTTAATATTTCCTTCGGTCCAAATGACCAATTTGTTTTTTTATTTTGGTCCAAAATAAGTGTCCATTTATATAATCAAGAACGTTCCAGCTCACATTCTTTTGAAGTTGAGGATTTCGCTTATGATGTAGTCAGTGAGAAAATACAAATGAAAAATGGTGGGAAGTGAAATTTTGAATGAGTTCACTTTACTAACTTTGTCTCTCATTGGTAGAAGGAAAAAAAATCTTTGTGTATGTAAAGAGAAGCTCATCTTTTAGCTCTTAAAGAGCTAAGAAGAAGACAATCCTCGCGCCGTCGTTGTTGTCGCTCGGCTTGACTTCGGCTTCTGATTGATTGACGAAATTCTTTTCAAATAATGAATTAATTACAGAAAATTCAATCCGGAATAACCCATGACCCGCGACCCGGTCCAATCCGGCACATTTTTCTTTTTCGAATTATTTTAAATCCGTTTTACATTTCCCGCAATATTTTCTACATCTATGGATGTTCTGAAACAATGTCACCTGTTCCAACAACCATGATTGTTCTGAAAGGTCGCAAACCTTTTCAGAAACAGTACCAAATTGGCTATAAATATACCTTTAAATCCCAAAATATTTACTTACGATTTTTTTTATAATCTTCTTCTACTTCAGCACAAAAATTCCAGTGGTTTTGCAGCCTTCGAGTGGTTCGCTGTTTGTCGGCGTTTTTGGTATCAATACTTTGGTGAGTTAAATCATTCCATCCTAGGAGGATATATTCCAAAACCTTGGGTACTTGAGGAGAATAATTTTCAGTGGGCTCGATTTGTTTTTTTTTGTAAGAAAGATAACATATTATAAATAAACAGTTTACAGAAAGTTTGATGTTGGATGCATACGCTGCATCTGATTAACAGCTACTAACTTACACACATTAACTAAACCAAAATTACTACTACTAATACAACTACTTGATATATGATATATCCAATTGGTTACATAATCTTCTACTCAGCATCTCTAACTCATCTTGCTGATAAGAAGGGATGACAAAACTTGGAGGTCTTGAAAAAATTACAGTATTCACCTCCACTTGAGTTGCTTCAAACTTAGCTAAACAGTCTGCCACACTATTTTGTTCTGTAGAGATTAGCTCCATTTTTGGATTAAGCATCTTCCTGAGTAATAACCTTGATATTGCAATGGAACTCTTGAGTAGTTGCTGCAACTTGAGTGACATTTGAGTGTTTGTAGAAGGAGATAAGGGAGTAGGATTATTAATAATAGGAATATCTATATTAGTAGATATGTTAGTAGATATATTAGTGAATATTTTGGCCAGTTGAAAAGATTGATAAGAATGGTTTTGGTTTGGCCTAGTAGTTGAGATTGAGTGAGTGTTTTGCCCTATGTGCATCTGATCATTTTCTAGGGTTGGAGTGTTGCAATTAATGAGGGAAGAAGGAGGCGTAAGTATTTTAGGAAAATGATGGTCGAATAAGGTAGAATTAATAGAAGGGAGAATGGTGTGAACATGCAAGTGTATAAGTATTAATTTGTCTTGCATGTGTGAGTGTGTGACGTGGCTCTTTGCATGTTGTGAGTGTGTGACATGGCTCTTTGCATGTTGAGAGATAGAAGTAATGGTGTGGTCAAGACTTCTAATTGGACCCCCACAATTAGGTGCTTGATTGCTAGTTGAAATTTGACTAAGAGTATCGTCTTGTCTAGGAGTAGTATTAGTGTGCTTTAAAGCATTGAAATGATTACTATCACCCTTTAATAAATCAAACTTATTATTAGTTACAACAACAATTGTTTGATCATTAATAATAGAGCCCTTTTTAATAGGGAAACGTGTATGATTTAAAAATAATTGAGTAAAGGAGAGATGATTAGGATTAACATTAGCCAAAGACTTTCCCTTACAAGAACTTACCTCTTTACGTGCTTGCTTTGCATTTGCAACCTTGGAGGGTAATTGAACTAATTGCCATGAAGTTTGTGTATCAATTGCTTCGTAGTACAACTTTTGTATTAGCAGTTGATGTTCCACCTTACGCCCATAAACCTTGATAATCACAGCATGTTCCCAATGTTTATAGAGTCGATGTTTTTCCTCTACTGTTAATGGAATAAAAATAGAAAAATCAGTAGGTGCTTCTATTTCTTCAGTATAATCAGAAGAGTCCATCCATGTAGTAGGGTAATTAAACTCTATATGGTTAGGGCTATTATTAGTTAGAGTTTCAAGATAGGAATTTGAAAGATTTGAAATATCAATCAATTAAGTTGGTGAATCTAGTTGCATAGCCGTATTCATAGTTATAGATTTTAAAGATGGATTGTCAGGTGGTTTTGATGGTATTGATGGTAAAGGAGGTGGTTTTGGTGGTATTGATGGTGAAGGAATTGAGTGGTTAGAGTTTGGGAGTGTTTTCTTCATAGAGAGAGATTGGACAAAATTAAAAAACCCACACGCTAAGAATAGTGGGCTCGATTTGTTGCTATAATGTTGCAAATTTTTTTTGAAGTTTATATACTTTTTTTCAGAATTTATTTCTACTAACTTTCTATTTATGTTTTCAAAAAGATTACTGTTTTATTATTTACAGCAATACAGATTAATAATAATCCTAAGAAAATTATATTTATTATATTTTGTATCCTGCCTGAATTTTACTATTCTGATTTGAAGATATAAAAACTTCATCAGATTTTTGAAATTCAGAAAACGATTTTAAGAACATAAAAACTTCATCGTTTTTGTAAAATAGTATATAAAAACTTCATCGTTTTATTACATAATATTTATTGATTACATTTTTATTTACTGTTTTACTTTGGTCATTAATTGATCTCTTCTGTTGTTGACAGTAAGAAATGACAAATGATAATAGAAATACTTCTGCGACTGTTGGTGCAACGGCGATAGGCTCGTCAAGTCGCAATGTTGTTCCTCCGGCCGCGAAAATGGGGAAATTTTTAGAACCAACTTCAAAGGATGACAGCAAAGGGTGTTCTTCTGGTTTACCACACTTAGTATATAGAAATTCACTAGTGAATAGCCTCTAGTGCATGTTGCGGACATGCCGGACAATGAAAAGTTCATTGTTGTTGAGGCATGGAAGCAGGCAGATTTTCTTTGCAAGGGCTATATCTTAAGTGCTTTAAAGGATGACTTGTACAATGTGTACAGTATAGTGAATACTTCAAAAGAATTATGGGACGCACTTGAGAAGAAGTACAAGACAGAAAGTGCATGCTTGAAGAAGTTCGTGGTTGCCAAGTTTTTAGACTATAAAATGATAGGCAACAAAACTGTGGGAACCCAAGTTCAGGAGCTTCAACTTATTTTTCACGACCTTATTCCCGAAGGTATGATCGTGAATGAAGCATTCTAAGTAGTTGTTATGATTGAAAAATTGCCTCCTTCGTGGATAGATTTCAAGAACTATCTGAAGCACAAGCGCAAAGAAATGAAGTTGGAAGATCTTGTGATACGTCTAAAGATCGAAGAAGACAACAATACAACCTAGAAAAAGTCTCGTGGAAATTCAACGATCATGGAAGTTAATATTGTTGAGGAGACTGCTCCAAAAAGTAAGAAGAGGAAGAGGTCTTCTGGAAAAACTAAGGAGCAGAACAAAAAGAAATCCAAGGATAGCTGCTACAATTGTGGAAAAATTGGTCACAAAAGCCCTGAATATCATCTCACGAAAAAGATAATAAGAAGGGACAAGCCAATATAGTGGAGAAGAATGATGACATTGATGATCTTTGTGCAATGCTTTCGAAATGCGACCTAGTTGAAAATCCGAAGGAGTGGTGGATTGACACTGGAGCCATTCGACATATTTATGCTGTCAAAGAAGCATTTGTGACTTACTCTACTGCTAGTCCCGAAGAAGAAATTTCCATGAGAAATAATGCAACAGCCAAGATGAAGGTTATGGGAAGATATTCATGAAGATGACTTCCGACAAGGTGTTAACGCTCAACAACGTTCTTCATGTTCCTACTATTAGGAAGAATTTACTTTCTACTTCTTTACTTGTAAAGAATGGATTCAAATGTGTATTTGTTTTTTATAAAGTTGTTGTAAGTAAGAACGGAACGTATGTTGGAAAAAGGCTACCTCACGGAGGGCCTTTTCAAACTCAATGTATGGTTGTTAACAGTATGAATAAAATTTCAGTTTCTTCTTATTTATCCGAGTCAAATGATTTATGGCATATTCGTTTAGGACATGTCATTTGTAAAACCTTGCGGAAGTTAATTAATTTAGGAGTAGTGCCTAAATTTGAGTATACTAAATCGAAATGTCAAATATGTGTTGAATCTAAGTTTGTAAAATATCCTTATAAGTCTGTTGAAAGGAATTCAAATCCTTTAAACTTAATTCATACTAACATTTGCGATATGAAGTCGACACCATCCCAAGGTGAAAAAAGTACTTTATTACTTTTATTGACGGTTGCACTAGATATTGTTATGTTTATTTGCTTAGTCGTAAGGATGAAGCAATTGAACCATTTAAGCAACACAAGAATGAAGTAGAAAATCAATTGAATAAAAAGATCAAAATGATTAGAAGTGATAGAGGTGGAGAATATTAATCTCCGTTTGCAGAAATATGTTTGGAATATGGAATTATCCAGCAAACTACTGCACCTTACACACCTCAATCCAACGGAATTGCGAAAAGGAAATGATGAATTCTTTATTAATAAGTTTCGAATTACCACATAGTCTCTGGGGGAAGCTCTCCTTATAGCTAACCAGATACTCAACAAATTACCCCACAACAAAATTCAATATATCCCATATAAAAAATGGAAAGGAAGAAAACCCAACTTGAAATATTTCAAAGTGCGGTGGTCTCTAGAAAAGGTACAAGTTTTTTTACCTAAAAGGGTTAAAATAGGACAAAAAATAGTAGATTGAATTTTCATTGGATATGCTACAAACAGTAAAGCATTTCGGTTTTTGGTTGATAAGTCTGATAATTCCGAGATACATGTTAATACGGTAATGGAATCAGATAATTCTGAATTCTTTAAAAGCATCTATCTCTATAAAACTAAAAGCGAGTCGTTAATTGAAAGACCTAAACAACCTCGGGAAGAACCAAATGAAAATATTTCAAATATAGAAGATCCAAGGCGTAGCAAAGGTCAAAGAACATATACTTTCTTTGGACCAGATTTTGTGACATTTTTGCTTGAAAATGAGCCTCAAACTTTTAAAGCAGCTATGTCGTCTTCTGATTCAACATTTTGGAAAGAGGCAGTCAATAGTGAGATTCAATCAATTTTGGATAACCATACATAGGAATTGGTTGATCTTCCTCCAGGAAATAAGACCTTAGGTTCGAAATGGATCTTTAAATGGAATATTAAAGCTAATAGCACTATTGAAAAATATAACGTAAGATTTGTTGTCAAAGCTTATAGACAAAAGAAAGGCTTTGATTACTTTGACACTTACTTGCCAGTAACAAGGATAACATCTATCAGGGTGTTAGTGGCACCAGTGACGGTGTATGGTCTTGAAATTCATCAAATGGATGTTAAAATAACTTTCTTAAATGGAGAATTGGAGGAAGAGATTTACATGGAACAACCTGAGGGTCTTGTGGTTCCTAGTAAAGAAAAGAAAGTGTATAAACTTGTTAAGTCGCTTTATAGACTTAAACAAGTGCTCAAACAATGGCATGCAAAATTTGACCAAACAATATTGACAAATAGATTTTAAATCAACGAGTGTGACAAATATATTCACATTAAAAATACTCATGTCATGAAGTCATTGTTTGTTTATATATTAGTTATATGTTGATAATAAGCAAATGGAAGATATAAATCCTACAAAGCGCATGTAGGCTAGCAAATTCGATATGAAAGACTTATGAGTTACCAATGTGATCTTAGGAATCAGAATTCACAAGACTTCACAAGGTCTAGCATTACCACAGTTTCACTACACTAAAAAGGTACTCGACAAGTTCAAGTATTGAATTTCAAAATTTCCAAGACTCCAATTGATGTGAGTTATGCACTTCAAAAGAATGAAGGTAAAATTGACTCACAACTGGACTATGCAAGACTATTGAAAAGTTTGATATATATCATAAATTGTACGCGTCCATATATAACATGTGCTATTAGCAAACTGAGTCGGTTTAGAAGTAATTCCAATCAATATATTGGATAACAATGAAAAGAGTTTTGGGGTATCTGATACATACCCAAAATTTTGCTTTGCATTGTAACAAATATTCTTCCGTGATAAAGGGATTTAGCGATGCAAATTGGATCTCCGGATCATCAGAAGTTAAATCAACGAGTGGATGTGTTTTGACAATTGGGGAGGGGGAGTAGTATCTTGGAAATCATCCAAACAAACGTGCATCGCCCGTTCTACAATGGAATCTGAATTCATATCTTTAGATAAGGCCGGTGAAGAAGCTGAATGGCTCCGAAATTTCTTGAAAAGATATTCTATTTTGGACCAAACCTTTGGCACCTATTGGTATACATTGTGATAGTCAAGCGGCAATAGTTAGGGGCAGGGAGCGTTATGTATAACAAAAATATCGTCATATTATATGGAAACACAATACCGTTAGACAACTACTCTCTAGTGGTGTTATCATAATTGACTACGTAAAGTCAAGAGATAACGTGTCGAATCCACTTACAAAAGGTCTATCTAGAGGGAAGTTAAAAGATCATCAAAGGGAATCTGGTTAAAGGCCTAGGACAAGTCATCATGGAGGTAACTCTACTTAGCAGAGTGGAGATCCCAAGAGCTAGGTTCAAAGACATCAAACAAAGTTATGAATGATGGTTCAACATTGTCAACTAACTCAACCCATTCTCGTGATGAAGACGATGTTCAAAAATGAGGTGAAGAATTTAAGTTTTTTTTATGAGTCAATAAAGCTTAAAACATTTTAATGATTTGCTAAGTCTGGCAGGATATGACCGGATAATGTGTCTTTAGGATTACATGTTTAGGAATCACCTATGTGAGTGTGAAGTGTAAGCTGCTTCAAAGAGAATGAAAGTAAATGCCCATTCTCTAAGCACTCATGAAACCAGGTGGTGTTCATGGCTGAAACGAACATAACCGCGAGAACCATATATGGTTAAGAATTGATTTTGTGACTCATGTTATCTAGGTATACGACAAAGCTTGACGGTTCAAACATATTAAATCAACCGATTGACCGAGTATATCCGATATATGTTCACTACAGAAAGTTCAAAGGGAAACCTACGTATCTAGATGCAATTAATTATTGCATGTGAAACACACACACGTCCGTGCATTCCTTTGAGTTTATAGCCATTCCCCTTTCATGTGGGAGATTATTGGATTTTGTTGTTTAATAACAAAAAAATGTGAATGAAAAATGGTGGGAAAACAAATGGAGGGAAGTGAAATTTTGAATGACTTCACATTACTAATGCACTTTGTCCCTCATTGGTAGAAGGAATGAAAATCTTTGTGTATATATATATAGAAGCTCATCTTTTAGCTCTTAAAGAGCTAAGAAGAAGTCAAGCCTAGCGTGTCGTCGTTGTCGCTCAGTCAACTTGGCTTCGGCTTCGATTTGAGATTCGGCTTTGGATTTGGACTTGGATTTGTCAAAGATCGATTGGTTGATTAATTGGATAAAATTCTTTTCAAATATTTAATTAATTAATTAAAAAAATTTAATCCGGAATAACCCATGACCCGCGACCCGGTCCAGTTCAGCCCGTTTTTCTTTCCCAAATTATTCTAAATCCGTTTTATATTTCCCGCAATATTTTCAACAACTATGGTTGTTCTGAAATAGTTTCATACTTGTTCCAACAACCATGTTGCAAACCTTTTCAGAAACAGTACCAAATTTTGCTAAAAATATACCTTCAAATCCCAAAATATTTACTTACAAATTTTTTTGATAATCTTCTTCTTTCTTCAACACAAAAATTTAAGTGTATTTTGCAGTCTTCGTATGGTTCGTTGTTCATCAGCGTTTTTGGTACCAACACTCCAGTGAATTAAATCGTTCTATCCTGAGAGCATATATTCCAAAACCTCGGGTATTTGAGGGGAATAATTTTCTTAAGAACACAGTGTGTGTTCAGTGGGCTCGATTTGTTCCTATAAAGTTTCAAAATTTATTTTGAAGTTTAAATACTATTTTTTAGAATTTATTTCTACTAACTTTCTGTTTCCATTTTCAGAAAAATTACCGTTTTATTTATTTACAGCAATACAGATTAATAATAACTAAGTTTCGTTAATTTTAGTTTGTTTTCCAAAATTATCCTTATGTAATGTACGTATCCTAAAAAGTCACTTACTCATCACATTTGAGAAGTGAAGTAAGTGCTACTATAAGTTCTAGATGAAAATAGTTAGTGTGACTAAGCTATCATTCATTAATAATGGCCAACTTGCTTTGGGCATATCCATTAAGGAAATACTAAAATATAGACGAAATAATTAGTGTGACTAAACTACCCTTCGTTAATGAAGGGTAGTTTAGTCACACCAACTATTTTCGTCTAGAATTTAGTATTTCTTTAATGGATGTGCCCAAAGCAAATTAGTCACTTATTGTTATTGTGAACCGGAGGTAGTAACACATTAATACTTTGTTTGGTTAGCAAATTTGGGCAAAGTTATCTCGAGATTAAAATTAATATCAGAATAAGTTATACCTTGTAGGGTGTGAAATAGTTAGTGTCCGGATAACTTATACATTCTTCTTAAAAATTAAGCAATTGCCATTTTAATATAACATACCAAAAGTGAATAAAAAATAATTGCAGAATAACTAATCATAGCATAACCGATATTCAAACCAAACGAACCCCGACAGTTTAGAGTTGGATCTATTTCTCCAACAGTAGGTACATTCTATTTTTCGCGCAAACTATTTACGTACAGTTGAGAATCTTTTAAAATATAATTTTGTTTATTAATTCCAAATGTCAGAAATAGAGTGCAATAACAAATAGTATAAAATTTTGAAGATTAATATTAGACATAAGAAGTGAAACTCTAGCAAATACCTTGCAATTGGGTTGTTGGAAGAACTTTAAAGAGGTATGCATATCCATTTCCAATTATAAAGGAACGAAAATCTAGAGTGCAATTTTGAATGCTCATTGACTAGTAAATGTTTAAGTTTTTAGCTTTTTCTGGTCATTGCAATGGCCATAACTTAACTGCAAGAGTTGGCCCAACTTTTATTGAATGCTTCGAACGAGGATGCAGCAATTTGAGATGTGCACTGTATCTAATATTATTGCCTTCTATAGAGTTTAGTCAAATCAGACCTCTTTCCTTTATTTTATTTGTTAGGGTGGGGAGGTTAGGGTGGGGAGATGGGTCCAGAACCTAAATATTATATTTTTGGCCTCAAAATACATTAATAGGTGTAAAAAAATAAATTACCTTTTTATGTATAGCATGCCTTGACGGTAACTTTTGCCGTTAAGGTATAGCGTCTTGTGTTTAGACGCTATATCTGACTGACGATTTGACCTGACAGCATAGCGTTTTGATTTTATACGCTATATATAACGTTAAAAAAAATGCTATATCTTGATTATGAACCCACCAATAACTTAACTGACATAACATTAATTTGAATTAGTATAGCGTCTATTTAAAGAACGCCATACGTCAAAAAATTTCTACATCCCGGGCTAGCTATTTCCTATATATAGATTTCAGAAAAATCCGTTCACAAAAATTTCCAACTCCTCTTCAGTATTTTCTTGTTGTTAGATTCTTATGCATTTTTTTCGTAATGTCTGAAGAGCGTAGAATAAGAGTTTCATTATATTGGGGGAGTGAGGTTGTGATGGAGAATAACTCTAAGAAGTATAGTTTATCTCTACAGGGTCATGTTAAATTACCACTTACAATAGAGTACGATAAATTGATATTGTTGATATACAAAAAAAAAAGGGTGTGAGGAAACGTTCAGTGATACTCAAAGCAACCGAAAGATATCAGTATTTCGTCACTCTGCAAGGGGCTGCTTTTTACTCGGAGTTAAACATCTACGGTGATGAAAGTTTGACGAATATTTTGAGGACTCTAGATGACTACTAGGAATAACTTGTAATCAAAATGCTGGATATGTATGCGAAGGTCGAAGAAGTTCCAAACAGTGAGGTTGTGGGACAGGTTCCGGATAACCCCCAGTCATCGGGTGGTTATTCTGGAGGTATTTTTGCTGGACAGGTTCTGGATGAAAGAGTTTTCCTTGACGTAAACTTATCCATGCCTGCTTTACAAATTCACAAGATGAGTGGTAAGCTTTAATTTTCCTTTGTGTTTACGATGTTACGTTTTTGTTGTATTGAATTTGTATTAACGCTCATCTCTTTAATAGGGGGTGCATGCCGGATACTAATTTTACAAATTGTGAACCCAAGCACAATTTTGGTGTGTTGGATCATGGTGGTCCATTTGGGAGCCATCACCTAAATGAAAATGTACATCATGAAATTTCATCACATCACGTCTTGTTAGTGAAGTGATACAGCTATATGAAAAATATTTATTAAATTTAGTAGCTTATTGTTTTATTGATGGTGCAGTGAAAACGAGCAAGTTGAACCAAATGTACTCACTCAATTGCCCGAAGATCACGTATTAAATTGGGATATGGTAGATGCACAGAGTGAGGAAGAGAACAATGATTACGACAACATTGCTGATGAATCTGGAGACGCGACACCCTTTCCTCGTGAGGATGGTGATGAGAAGGATGAGAAGGAAGGACCTGATTTGACGAGAGAGTATGCTCCACCCCCTAGATGAAGAGTGTACGAGTCCCAAGTGTCGTTTCATTCAAGAGATATTCCTTACCTTGATAACTTGCCAAGCACACTGGATGTGGAAGCTCTCACAAGGGATATTGATGAAATTTAGACAATAATATGGGATGAATCCAGACAACGGTACGGGCAAAGGGCATGCTTTTTCCTGATAAAGCACGCCTAAGTAGGGCTTGTAAAATGCAAAACATAAAAGAGTGTCGTGAGATGATGGTATGTGAGTCAAGTCTGGTTATATAAAAGGTTTTTTGTCGCACGTGGGTTTGGCCATGTCATTGGATGTTGCGTGCGAGCAAGAAGAAGATAGGTCTATGGAAAGTGGGTAAATACATTCCCACCCACACATGTGAAATTGATACATTCAACAGGAATCACTTCAACTTGGATATTGACTGATTTCTCTTATTCTTATTCCACACATCGAAGAATCCATAAGGTATAAAATCAAAGAGTGCATTACAACAATCCACCGGGAACATGGACATACCATTACTAGAATAAAGGCATATCTCGTGCGCAAACGAGTGTTTGAAATAGTCTATGGTAATTGGGATAAGTCATTTGTAGATCTGCCTAGGTACATGGCTACACTGCAGCAGTTTAACCTCGGGACGGTTGTTGAATGGAAGCTTGCGCGGAGTCAGGGTAAACCGAAATATATATTCAATTACGTGTTCTAGGCGTTTAAACCAGAAATTGATGATTTTTCACACTGTCGGCCCGTAATATGCATATATGGCACTCATGTTTATGGAAAGTACGATATCAAGCTACTGATAGACGTGGCAATAGATGCTAATGGACATATATTTCCTCTAGCTTTTGTTATTTTTGCTAATGAAAGTCAAGAGACGTGGACTCTATTTTTGAACCACTTGAAAGAACATGTTGTCAAATAATGTTCTGGTATCTGTCTAATATCTTATCGGCATGATGGTATTTTAAGTTCTGTGGAGAACTTGCCTGCATGGCAAGAACCTTATGCCTACCATCGTTACTGTGTTAGGCGCCGTAAAGACAATTTTCAGAAGGCATATCCCAACAAGGATCTGCATGATTTAATGTGGATGGCAGCAACAAACCACCAACAACATAAATTCCGGAGACACGTGGAATATATCAGGCAAGAAGACGAGGCAGCCTATCATTGGTTAATGCAATATGACCCTGAAAAGTGGACTTTGCATGCGGATAGTTGCAGACAATGGGGAACTCTGACTATAGATGTGTCAGAGTCTTTCAATAGGTTATTGAAGTCGGTAGGAGGATTGCCTATCACAGCCATGGTGCGAATGTCATTCAAGCAGATGGCAGAAAGGTTTATTGAAAGGTTTACAACTGCAATATCATTGATGGAAATGGGTGTACAATTTATGCCAGTGCTGATGAAGAGATTTAAAAAATACAGACGGCGAGCTCATTGGCATTCATTTTTGCAGTATGACAACGAAAGAAATATTTTTGAAGTTCGCACATTATCAATCAAATCGGGGTAATAATGTACATACTGTAAATGAATCTACAAGATTATGCTCTTATAAAAAATGGTCCATCTACCACATGCCTTGCTCTGCCATCAAGTATTTTTTAACAAGTTGGTTTAGGTGCAACCAACTATGTCGATCAACAATATAGTATTTTGAAGTACCTAAACACATATAGTGGACAATTACAGCAGTGGGTGCTTAGCATTATTGGCCGCCTGAACCATTTAAAATGGTGTGTAACAAGTCTTATTTGCGCCGAATATAGGTGAAGAAGAGAATGCGTATACGGAACCAAATGGATGTTAGTGATACCGTTTATGCGCACAGATGTGACATATGCTCGCAAACAAGACACGACCATTGAAAATGTCCTTCGGCTGGTTCGGGTGGCAATAATACTCAAGCTCTTGGTGGTCAATCTTCTATTATGCCTAACTATCACTGAGTTTATGTTCTAATAGGACGTTGCTATATTTATATTGCAAGTCTTATGAAATAAAATTATGTTTGTTACTTATGAGTTGAAATTTTCCATTTCAAATTTTTAATGATATTTTAAAAAGTTATATATTCGGAAGAACTGGAAACAACATTAAAATATTATAAGGCTAATTAATTTAATTTTAATTATGGTTGTTTTTTATATATAAGTATTATGTTATCCAACTGACATAAAGTTGTTTCGTACCTGTCGAAACCTTTAACACGCAAAGCATAACGTGATCAAATATTATATTATTTGTGTATATAGTGTGGTCAAAGAGTATGTTATGTGTGTCGTCTTGTCGAACTGAAAAGGCTCCCCAACTGACATAAAGTTATTTCATACCCGTCGGAACTTTTGACATGTAAAGAATAGCGCGGTCAAATATTATGTTATGTGTGTATATGGCGTGGTCAAAGAGTATGCTATGTGTGTTGTATTGTCGAACTGAAAAGGCTACCCAACTGACATAAAGCTATTTCGTACTTGTTGGAACCTTTAACACGCAATGCATAACATGGTCAAATATTACTTTATGTATGTATATAGCATGGTCAAATAGTACGTTATGTGTGTTCTCTTGCCTATAAATAACGAGCTAATTATACATATTTTCTGGACTCAATAATAACTAATAGCAAATCTTTCAAGAAAGGAGAGTTTTTTTAACGCACAAATGGCTCAACCTCTTTATGTACCAATGTGAGATGTGGAAAAAATGCATGATGCAAAGATATTGGGACCATAGTGAAGCTGGATGCCGCTACTGGCACTGTATGAACAAGTTTTATAAGGTTTCCAAAAAAACTACTTACGATTTTGAGGTATGGCTTGATGAACCCTGTCATCAGGAATACTATAAGGAATTGTTGCAGCATCTTCATAATGTGTGTTCATAACAGTGGGAACGTGAAGAAGAACGTAAAAAAGTGGCTGCGAAGTTGAAAGCAAAACTTAAAGAGGTAGAAGAAGAAAAAAATAAGGTGGAAGAACAGTTTAAGTGGTTGGAGCAGAGAATAATGGGCGGCAAGGACTAAACAATGACATGTATTTGCTTAGTGTGTTACTTTATCTTTATGTTTTTCGTGTCGTATATTTTTATTTGTTGAAATTAATTTTAATTATGTTAAGTTGCTATGTTTATATTTCAAGATTTATAAAATAAAATTATGTTTGTTAATTATGAGTTAAATTTTTCCATTTCAGTTTTTTAATGATTATATATTCGGAATAACTGGAAATAACATTGAAATTTCATAAATCTGATTAATTTATTTATGTGTGTTGTCTTGTCGAGCTGAAAAGGCTGGCCAACTGACATAAAGTTATTTCGTACCCGTCGGTACCTTTAACACGCAAAGCATAGTGTGGTCAAATATTATATTATATGTGTATATAGCATGGTCAAAGAGTACTACAAAGGGTTGTTGAACGATCTTAATGATTTGTGTTTAAAGCAGTGGGATCGTGAAAAAAACTTAAAAAGAGCTTGTGGAGTTGAAACCGAAACTTAAAGAGGTAGAAGAAGAAAAAAATAAGCTGGAAGAACAATTTAAGTGGTTGGAGCAGAGAATAATAGGCGAAAAGGACAAAATATATTTGTTTATTGTATCACTTTATCTTTATTTTTTTCGTGTCATATATTTTTATTAGTTATAAGTTGCTATGTTTGTGTTCATGTTGTAGTATTAAACTAGCTATTTTTATTAGTTATAAGTTGCTATGTTTGTGTTTGTGTTCATTGTAATGGAATTTAAGTATTTGCGACTTGTGTTAGTGATGTAGTACGAAACTAGCTAATTAACGAAGAAATAAAAAAGTAAAAAACATATTATATAAAATATTATTTACATCAAATTCAATGTGTCCCGTATCCAGTGTGCTTCTATGTAGCCGTTGGCCTGAGGCGCATCGCATCCCGCCTGGGTACACTATCGGGATCATCATCATTAAGTCGCCTCCTTATAGCCGGATACGCCGCTGCATGATCATTTGTGGTGTTGACAGGATCTATAGAAAGGAACGTCGGTCTAGTAGAAACCTACATAAGAATAAAAAGTTGAGTATATCAAAGTATAAATAAGTCACAACAATTTAAATTATCATACCACTATCTCGTCGGGCTCCTAAATGTAAGTATCTCTCGCAGCAATGTCAACTTCGTGTTCATCATTAAAAAGGAAATTAACAAAGTTATGGAAAATAAAAACAAATTCTAATTCAATACTATAAAAACCATACCATTACCTGTGATGACGAACCATAACTCAGCCAGCGCCCACTATGTAAATCTTGGGTCGGCCTATCCTCAGCAATAGTAAACGGGCCTGGAAAGTATGTATCCCAATCCACTCTAGTAAGGTCATTGCCCGTGATTAATAATTGACCTAATGGGGTCACTTGTGAAGTCCCTAGAGTGAGATCCATCCCATGGCTGTACAATAGCATGTCCATCTCATGCAGGCCGCCCGGCATATCAACAGCAACATAATCAGTAGGGGCCTCAACGCCCCCTTGTTGTGGACTACCTCCTCTCTACCTACCGCCACATCGTTCGACATCCCCGCCTCCTCGGGAACCACCACCTCATCAGGCACCACCACCTCGTCGGGCACACCACCTTGTGCCACACCAGGGCCTCGCTCGTACTTCTCTGGCTCTATATAATCAGGCTTGTATGCCAAGCACTTATCCTCCCGGCTCACTGCAGTATTCGCACAACCAACTCTACAAATCGATGGTTGTAATCCTGCAAGGCGACCGCATGATCGCCGACATAATCATGCATCTGCAGTCCCATCTGGTAGACTGTATGTAGTCCAATAGCCTTCACAAAGTATATAATTTAAACTACATATATTGCACTAAAATACAATAGTATAATGAATAATAACAGAAAACATACCAGTGCCTCGTGTCGCCCGACGTAAGGAACGTACTGACCGACAGCCTGATGAATAGGGTTCTCGATAAAAATTAGGGTGACGTGCCGGTACCAGGACATTTACCTCTGAATAGCCATCTCCTCCATCTATGTAGGTGGGGGTGGAATTATATTATCTCTATGGTCCCAAATAAGGATCTACGCTGCTCACCATGCGATAAATGCGTCGTCCGCCCTACAACAATCATCTCTCTAATAACACGTAGGCTCCCATATAGGCCCCCTCGGTATATATTGCGAGCAACCAAACTACCAAAGTACCCGCTCCGAGGCATGATGCTACACAATATCAAGGCATATGAGTGGGGCAGTAGTGCTCCAAATCAATCGGCCCACCGAGCAATAAGCTTGTAGGGAAGCTATCAACTCATCGATGTATGACATCCAGATGAACTATCAAATAATAACATGAAATGTGCGCAACACTAAGTTAATCTATACTAGGTAAGTTTAGGTACATATTTACCTGTGCGCCTTCCAATATATCTAACACATCCCTGTAGAGGAGGGGATTATGATGAGCATCATACTCTCGTGAAAGTGTTCGGTTAAGAACCCACCTCCTGGCTAGAGGGAGAAACAGAGGTGTACATTAGGAGGTAATTGTGGTCGAGGTGGCTGAAACTGCAAGAATCGCTCCCAACCCAACCTAACATGCAAAGTTGACATAAGGCTTAAGATAAATTCTAACTAGGTAGAGTTAGGACTGATGACAAGATTATTTGAATATGTTGTCACGTGTACAAAAAATAACAAACATCTCTCTGAGTGCTCATGCTCGCCCGACGAATCTGCCTATACATGTAGCCGAGAACAATAGCACCCCAGCTATAATAGGGCTACTTATCTAGCAACTAAAGATGATGAAGAAATATCACGTTCGCAAGGTACCCCGACGTGTTCGGGAACAAGACACCTCGAAATAAAAGAAGCAACAACAACCTCGTATACTAGGTGATATGTACCTCATATGTATCATAAGTGATATCGGGGTGGAGTACCTCCAAAACTATCTAATAAGTTTCAAAGTCAACCGACTGGCACCCAACGATGCAGTCTCGTCATGTGTCCTGAAACTCGTGAGCTGCTGTAGCATGTCCAAAGAAGCATCACGCGCCATAGATCTCATGGCAATAGGCAGTGAAACGGCCATTCCATTAACGGGCAGGCCATACAAAACCTCCATGTCCTGTAGTGTGATGGTAGCCTCTCCAATGGGTAGGTGAAAAGTGTGCGCCTTCGGTCGCCACTGCTCAATCAATGCCGTGATCAAAGCCTAATCAACTTTTATCCGCCCGATCTCAATAATCCTATAGAATCTCGTAGGCTGGAGGTGATGGACTACACGCTCGTGGAGATCTCTCTGACTCCGAAAATCCCACATGTTGTCCACTCTCCTAGCACAAAAAGTCTGGGACAGTAACTCTCCCTCCCATGTATGGCGGACGTATGATCGCTCTGAAGCACTAATAGCTCACGAGAGTAAGGGTCGGGATGTATAGGCGGCATGTCCATGTCGTCAACTGTATATTCAACAGCATTAATTGTATGTTTATTATTTAATTGAACCAAATATATATTCCTAATGGATTGCAGGCTCGATATTTGAGGCCTAGTAGCACCAAACTATCATGAATATTTATGTGTGTCACATTATATTTTTGATTATTTTGTGTGTGTTTATTTTATAATTTAAATTCTTAATGGGTTTCAGGCTCGATATTTGAGGCCCAATAGCATCAAACTATCATGAATATTTATGTGTGTCAAATTTAATATTTTAATTAATTTGTGTGTGTTTGTTTTATAATTTAAATTCTTAATGGGTTACAGGCTCGATATTTGAGGCCCAGTAGCACCAAACTATCATGAATATTTATATGTGTCAAATTCAATATTTTTGATTAATTTTTGTGTGTTTGTTTTATAATATTAATTCTTGATAGGTTCCAGGCTCGATATATGAGCTCGGTAGCACCAAACTATCATGAATATTTATGTGTGTCAAATTCAATATTTTGATTTTTTTGTGAGTGTTTGGTTTATAATTTAAATTCTTAACGGGTTCTTGGCTCGACATTTGAGGCTCAGTAGCACCAAACTATCATGAATATTTATGTGTGTAAATCAGTAATTTTTTTTTATTATTTTGTGTGTGTTTGTTTTATATATTAAATTCTTAATGGGTTCCAGGCTCGATATTTTAGGCCCAATAAAATTTAATATTTTGATTATTTAATTGTACAAAGTATATATCTTCATCTACTAGTATAAGAAATACTTAAACTACAGAGATTCTATGCTAAAATACTATAAAATTTACTATGCTAATAGTTAAACTAAATGTAAACAACAAATATATTTTAATCACATAAAATTCATAAAAATACATATAACATACTTAGTTTCTCAAATAATACACAAAACAACATGGAAACACTAATATCTAGTTTTGGATACTACGATAAACAATTAAATCTCAATTTTACATTTATTTTAGAACACATTAATCTAATTCTAGATAAATATAACATACTAGTTTCGCGAATAAAACACAAAATAACATGGAAACACATTCAATCAATTAATATACATTTTCGATATAAAATAAATCGAAATACCTCAATGTAGTGAGTGTTTTGTGTGAAAATTTGAAGACGATGGAGTTAAATCGCAATAATACAGTACTCCAGTATGATGTAGGACCTACGTTCTTCACCTTTTGTGTGAGGGGAGGGGCCCACAATTTTAAAAAAAACATGAGCAATGCAGGGGGGGGGGGGGGGGGACAAGAAGCTATTAAAAAAATGGGGGAAGGGTTTCTGGTCGGGGGAGAAGACAGAGGAAATTATTTAATTAGGGGTATAACGTCTATGAAGACGTAGAGTATTAACTGAAGATGTTATATATGACAATCAAACCGTCAGTTAGGTACAATGTCTAAAAATAAGATGTTATACCTTAACGACAAAAGTTACCGTTAAGGTATAACGTCTTGTATTTAGACGCTATACATAGAAAGGTAACTTTGTTTTATATCTATTAATGTATTTTGAGTCCAAAAATATAATATTTAGGTTTCAAACTCGGGGGAGGTGGGGTGTAAATGTGTAGGTAGATGAAGAAATGGAACTATTTATTCTTTTCCATTTTCTTTTGTGTGTCTGTGGGGGGGGGAGGGGGAGTTCATTATTGTAGAGGATATGAGTTAAGAAAATTATAAAAGAAATTTATACAAGTTTCTATGTACAATGCTAATCTATGTTTGGTTAACAATTAGGAAAAAAATATTGTTTGGTCAAATTTAATAAAATGATCAATTTAAGACCATATTTCAAAAATAATTTTTTAGTAACTAATTTAATTTTATTATCAATCACTTCGCACCCAAAACGAGAGAGAACCAAATTCGAAGATCTCATCAAAAAGGAAAACAAAGAGAGATCTTTTACCGCTTTAGGCTCCCATCAGCTCCCAACGGTAACTTCCCAGCAGCCAGCCCCCCCCCAGCTCCCCAACCCTCCTCCCCCCTCCTCCGGTGACCCCCTCCGGCGATCCCCTCCCCCCCCGGTGACCCCCCCTCCGGCGACCCCCCAGTAAGTGTCTCTCTCTCCTCTGTTTCTCTCTCCTTTCTGCACTACCCCAGCCCCTACCCCCTACCTGCCCCTTGTCACCCATAACCCCGGTGACCCCCTTTCTCCGGCGACCCCCTTTCTCTCACACCCCCCTACCCCACCCTCTTCTTTTTTGTGACTTTTAGGCAACCCTCCCCTTTCCCGAGCTAGGCAGCCCCCCCTCGCTTTTTTGAGGGTTTGTTGTGTGTGTGATTTTCAGGTACTAGCCACGGCGGACAAGGCAAGCTTTCGGCGTGAAGAGCAAAGCATCACCGGACGAAACGTGAAAGAGCTAGCGGTAGTTGATATCGGGCGAATCAAAGCGTACTTCCAGGTTTTTCCATCGGGAGTTGGTACCTCCCGGCCTCGTATTCACTCTGTACACCTTTTTACGTTTCTAGCTAAATATCCTGTGTGCGGTTTACTTTGCCGATTCCTAACTTACATTAGTTTGCGTATTCCGCAATAGTACGTGTGTGCATCTGTCATCCGTAATCGATTGGAGGGATAGCGGCCGCGACGGGGGATGGTAGTGTAAGGTCATGTCCTCGGGGGCGGGGGTGTTGGCAGGGGTGAGTAGGGGGGCTGGGAGTGGTTCTGCGGGTAGGGCGGGAGGCAAGGGTGGGAAGAGGGTAGCGAACGCTTTTAGATTAAGGATCGGGTCGTGGAACATAGGCACCCTGACGGGAAAGTCTATTGAGTTGGCGAAGGTTCTTCAGAAGAGGAGGGTCAACATAGCCTGTGTCCAAGAGACTAGGTGGAAAGGGTCGAAGGCGAGGAATGCGGACGGGTTTAAGTTGTGGTATTCTGGGGCCGTGAGAGGTAAGAATGGTGTGGGCATCTTGGTGGATAGGGATCTAAGGGAGTCCGTGGTTGAGGTTAGGCGAGTGAATGATAGGTTAATGTCTATTAAGTTGGTTATTGGGGGTTGCATCCTCAACGTCATCAGCGCTTACGCACCGCAAGCGGGCTTGGATGAGGAGGTTAAGAGGCGCTTTTGGGAGGGCTTGGACGATTTGGTGAGTAGTATTCCCCAATCTGAGAAGTTAGTTATTGGAGGGGACTTTAATGGTCACATTGGGGCTGATGCTGGTGGTTATGGTGAGGTTCACGGCGGCTTTGGCTTTGGGGTTAGGAACGGAGGAGGCACTTCACTGCTTGATTTCGCTAGGGCTTCTGAGCTCCTAATTGCGAACTCGACATTTCAGAAGAGGGAAGAGCATTTGGTCACCTTCAAAAGTTCGGCGGCGAGGACCCAGATTGATTACCTCCTTCTCAGAAGGAGCGATAGAGGCTTATGCAAGGACTGCAAGGTTATTCCGGGGGAGTCCCTTTCGACTCTTCATAGACTCCTAGTGATGGATGTCGGCCTCTGGGTGAAGAGGAAGAGGAGGAGTGCTCGGGGGCGACCGCGAATTAGATGGGGTGCTCTAACTAAGGAGAAAGCCCAAGAGTTAGAGAGGAGGTTAGTTGATGGTGGAGCTTGGAGAAGTTCTGGGGAAGCGGGCGCAATGTGGTCAGAGACGGCGAACTTGGTTAGGGAGGTAGCACCGGATGTGCTCGGGGTAGCCAAGGGCTATTCAGGCAGACATCAGGGTGACTGGTGGTGGAACGATGTAGTCCAAGAAAAAGTGGAGGTAAAGAAGGCGGCGTTTGCTAAGTTGGCAGGGAGCACTAACGAGGATGAAAGGAGAGTGAACGGGGAGACCTACAAGGTGGCGAGGAAGGAAGCAAAGCTGGCGGTTACGGAAGCTAAAAACGCGGCGTTTGGTCGCATGTACGAGGAATTAGGGGAGAGAGGCGGGGACAGGAAGTTATTCCAGTTAGCTAAAGTAAGGGAGAGGAAGGCGCGGGATCTAGACCAAGTTCGGTGCATCAAGGACGAGGATGGTAGAGTTTTGATGGGTGAGTCTCAGGTCAAGCAGAGGTGGCAGACGTACTTTCGAGATCTTCTTAACGAGGAGGGGATCGAAACATAGAGCTTGGGGAGCTGGGGCATTTAGAGAACCATAGAGACCTTGGGTACTGCCGTCGCATTAGGGTGGAGGAGGTCATAGGGGCTTTGCGAAGGATGAGTAGGGCCGAGCGACCGGGCCTGACGAGATCCCGGTGGAGTTCTGGAAATGCATGGGTAGGTCAGGAGTGGAGTGACTCTCTAGGTTGTTCAATGCGATCTACGGGACTAAAAGGATGCCGGAGGAGTGGAGGTGGAGTACGGTGGTGCCCTTGTACAAAAACAAAGGGGATATCCAGTGTTGCAACAACTATAGGGGTATCAAATTAATAAGTCACACCATGAAGGTCTGGGAGCGGGTGATCGAGGCGAGGGTGAGGGAGATGACATCTATATCGGTGAACCGGTTTGGTTTCATGCCGGGTCGCTCCACTACAGAAGCTATCCACCTTGTCAGGAGATTGGTGGAACAGTTCAGGGATAAGAAAAAGGACTTGCACATGGTGTTTATCGACTTGGAGAAGGCGTATGACAAGGTCCCAAGGGAGGTGCTATGGAGGTGCCTGGAGGCGAAGAGCGTGCCGGAAGCCTACATCAGAGTAATCAAGGACATGTACGATGGAGCTAAGACTAGGGTTAGGACGGTGGGCGGTGACTCAGACCATTTTCCGGTGGTTATGGGGCTCCATCAAGGATCGGCGCTTAGCCCTCTCTTGTTTGCCTTGGTGATGGATGCTATAACCCGACATATTCAAGGGGATGTGCCTTGGTGTATGCTATTTGCTGATGACATAGTATTGATAGACGAGACGAGGGTCGGTGTGAATGAGAGGCTAGAAGTATGGAGACAGACTCTCGAGTCTAAGGGTTTCAAAATAAGCAGATCCAAGACTGAATACTTGGAATGCAAGTTTAGCGCCGAGCCGAGCGAAGTAGGCGGGGACGTAATGATTGGAGCTCAGGTCATCGCTAAGAGGGACAGTTTCAGATATCTTGGGTCGGTGATTCAGGGGGACGGAGAGATTGACGGGGATGTCACTCATCGTATAGGAGCGGGATGGTCGAAGTGGAGGCTTGCATCGGGAGTCCTGTGTGACAAGAAAGTGCCACTGAAACTCAAGGGAAAATTTTATAGAGCTGTGGTTAGACCTGCCATGTTGTATGGGGCGGAGTGCTGGCCGGTGAAGAACTCTCATGTTTAGAGAATGAAGGTTGCGGAGATGAGGATGCTCAGGTGGATGTGTGGACTTACCAGGTTAGATAAGATTAAGAATGAAGTTATTCGAGAGAAGGTGGGGGTGGCCCCGGTGGATGAGAAGATGCGTGAAGCGAGGCTCAGGTGGTTCGGGCATGTGCGGAGGAGAAGTCCTGATGCCCGGTGAGAAGTTGTGAACGACTGGCGGTGGTCGGCGTGAGGAGAGGCAGAGGGAGGCCTAAGAGGTATTGGGAAGAGGTGATTAGGCATGACATGGCTAGGATGCATATTTCCGAGGACATGGCCCTTGGATAGAAAAGTCTGGAGGTCTAGTATCAGGGTTGTAGGATAGGGGCCCCTAGAATTTTTTGTACTCCTTCCCCGGGGTTGGGTAAGGCTTGTCAGGGCGACTCATAGATGATTCGTGCATTGGATTAAGTCCCCCTTATGGTAGTTATTTATGGTAGTTACTGTTTGATATTACTGCATGTCATTTTATGTATAATTCTTATGTTTAGATAACTATCTATGCGATTTCCGCCGGAATTACTAATGCTCTTTTGTTTTTGGTTTTTGTTGTTGCTTTCCCTTTCCTTTTCTAAGCCGAGGGTCGATTGGAAACAGCCTCTCTACCCTTTGGGTAGGGGTAAGGCTTGTCTACATATTACCCTCCCCAGACCCCACCTTGTGGGACTATACTGGGTAGTTGTTGTTGTTGTTTGTTGTTGTAATTTAATTTTATTAATCACCAACGCAAATATTAAAAATGTCATATCTAAGCCAATAAAGCTATCTATCTAATAGTGGATAACATTGTCTAACATAACCTCAAATTCAACTACCGGTATATTTCAAAAGTTAAAACTCCTAAGATGATGGACAATTCAAAGAGAGGCTCGCGCACAACATACATAAGTTATGTCTTCGAGAATGTTCTCCTAGTGCTTGCTCCTGTGTTCCACTATCCTAAGATTCCTCTCAATCCATATGTGATAACTGGTCTCTGCATACACCAATTTAAAGACCTGGTCCTGTTGGGATTTTTCTTTAGCACATTCGGTAGTCCATCAACTAAATTCATTCCAGTTCATAGTACTCACTTCCTGCATCTTTATCCACTGCCGCATTTTGTGTTAGATTGCACTTGTATAGGCACATTGCACAAAGAAATGATCTTGTGTCTCCTCCTGTGGTTGGCTTAATACACCTTGCGTATTTACATTTATTTCCCATTTGCTTAACCTATCAGTAGTCAGAATTCTGTCATGCATCATTAGCCACGTTTTAAATTCTGCTTTTGGACGTGCTGCATTATAAACCATTAGGCTCTTCCAATCAACTCTTGGGTAGTCCGCAAGCAGGTTAAAGTATTTTTGCCGCATGAGGATCATCTTGGACATCTGATCATACTGCGGATTCCCTATGGACCCTCTAGCTTCAAATATTTTTCTCACCATCCAGTATGCTTGCTGGGGTATTGGTACATTAGTAAATGTTGGCTTTTGATGTAGTGTGTGTAAATTCACCTAATCCAAAGTTTATCTTGTTTGAGTCAGGTCCCAGCATGTAGACAGACCTTATTCCCAGGAAAATAGAGCATTCTTTGTGATTACATTAGTTCTTGAATAGACATAAGATTGACATATACCCTCAACTATTTTTATCACCTTAGGATGGATGATAAATAGTTGTTCCCAGAAAGCTTTGATCTCAAATAGCACACTTTGAATTAATTGGACCCTACCAGCATAGGATAGCTATCCACGAAGAGATTCTTGTAGTCATTTTGTCTATTAAAGGTTGCCACTGCATGATACTCATCTACTTTATAGACAAAGGAACCCTAAGATATTTGAAAGGAAGGCCTCTAGCACCGTATCCCAAATGAAGTTGAATCTTTTGATGTTTTGCTGTTGTGACTCCTCAAAATACACTGCACTTTTGTTCTAATTTTCTTGCAAGCCAGATACTTTAGTGAACTACAGGAACTTTTGGTATGTTGCACCCACTGATACTACATCACCTCTAGTAAAATGAAATAAGTCATCAGTAGAACATATGTATGTTATCCCTAGTTTAGAACATCTATAGTAATATTTAAACTCTTTACAAGCCTTAAGATCTTGCAAACTCCTGCCAGATATTCTATAACCACTGCAGATAGGAAGAGTGACATTGGGTCACCTTGATTGAGACCCGTGGCATCATTAAAATACCTTGAGTATTCACCATTAGTTATAATAGAGTAATTGATAGTTTGTATTCATTCCATGACCCATGAGGTGAATAGCTGCGGAAATCCCAGGTCTTCTATAACATGTTTCAAATAAAGCCACTCAACAGAATCATAAGCCTTATAGAGATCAATCTTGACCATGTATCTAAGAGAGTTATGTTTTATAGAGTAGGCTTTAACCAATTCATGTGCTAGGATTATATTATCTGCAATCTTTCTACCTGGTATAAACCCAGCATGTGAATCACTAATAATAGTAGAGATGACAGCTTGTAGTCTTGAAGCCATGATCTTAGAGATAAGATTATAGAACAGTGCAACATGTAATTGGTGTGAATTCGTTAACTATCTTAGGCTTAACTTTATTGGGTACTAGTTAGGGCTGCTTATCGGACGGATTGAGCGGTTATTTACTCTTAACAGTTTGGCTTATTGATCTGTGATGACCCGACTGTCTGTCTTAATAATGAATACCTTGATCCCCAATTAACTGCTTTCCCTAAGTTTATTTATGCTATTTTGGTTTGCCGGGATGTTCGGTGTTGGGTTTCAGTGAGTTTTTGGACACGTAGTCCCTAAATAAGAGCTTAAGCGTTGAAAAATGGTACGTAGTCAGAACAGTACGAAGACGACCTCAGAATGGAAATCTGAGGGTTCAGTTAGCTCGGTTAAGTGATTTCGGGGTTGGAAGCCTGTTCGGAATGTATTTTGAAAGTCCGTAGCTCATTTAGGCTTGAAATGCCGAAGTTTGATTTTTGAAATTCCTGGTATGATAGTGAGTTTTTGATCTGAAGGTCAAATTGGAATTCTGGAAGTTGCAGTAGCTCCTTCATGTCATTTGGGATATGTGTGCAAAATTTAAGGTCATTCGGACATGTTTTGATTAGGGTTTTGATCGAAAGTGTATTTTGATAAAATTTGAAGTTCTTAGGCTCAAATCCTTGTTTTATTCGAGTTTCCAGCGTTGTTTTAGGTGGTTTAAGGATTGGTACAAATTTGAATGAAGTTTTAGTTGTTATTGGTGCTTTTGGTTGAGGTCTCGAGGACCTCGGGATGATTTTGGGTGGTTAACAGAGAGATTTTTGAAGTGTTGTAGCGGGTGATTTCTTCTCTTCTGGTATTTTCGCTTCTGCGGCTTCGAAATCGTAGAAGTGGAGACGCAGAAGCGTCCATTCCATCGTAGGAGCGGAATTTGGTCTCCCTCAACTTTTTCGCAGGTGCGAAAGATTAACCGCAGATGCGGTTATGCACCTGCGGCCCTGGGTCATTTATGAAAATCGAAGAAGCGGTAAGTATTTTGTAGAAGCGGCAACCGCATGTGCAGTTTAAGACCGCGGAAGCGGAACCCTCGATTTTAGTGAATAGCTATATAAGCATAATTTGTTTCATACAAGTGGGACCACAGATGCGGTCCCTTGTCCGCAGAAGCGGAAACCACTGTTCAGATATAAAGATTTCGAGGGTTAGTTTTCAGAAGTTAGAAAAATCAAATTGAGCTCGGGGAAGGACGATTTTGAGAGGGTTTTGAAGAGGAAATTATTGGGTAACATTTATTTAATCTCTTCTAGTTATATTTCATCATTATATAGTTAAATCCATCATTAAAATTTGAATTGAGGATAAAAACGTTTGGTAAAATGGGGTGAAACTTCATAGGCTAAATTATTGAGTTTTGAGCGGTGTTTGACCTTTGATTTGGGAGATTTATATATGGTTAGACTCGTGAGAGTACGAGGGTTCATAAAACGTAAAAGTTATTCGGTTCTGAGATATTTGCTTGAAGGGCATTTTGGTCATTTTACCAAATTTTGCGACTTGTCTTTGAATTTATTAGTAAAATCAGTTGCTTCAGATGTTATTTATGATATGTAATTGATTTAATTGATTTGGTCCATTTGGAGTCGGATACTCGTGGCAAAAGTGTGATTTCGAGCTGATTTTGGAGTTGGTTCGAGGTAAGTGGCTTGTCTAACCTTGTGTGGGAGACCTTTCCCCTTAGGATATGATATGTGGTAATTGACTGCCTTGTACGTAAGATAACGAGTGTGTACTTGAGCTAATTGTTGAAAAATCCAATTTTTACGTAAGATAATGAGACTGATTTTTCTTCATATTTGCGTTGTGTTACCTGCAGTTATAACCTGTGTTTGATTAGAAAAACATGTTTAGTTAATTTAACTTGCTTAATTATTTAAGTTTCCTTGTCTGTACTACGTGAAGCATGCTAGTCTAGTACTTCCCGATGTTTGTCTTTTGTATTTCATTTTTGAATATCTTCCCTATTGTTTGTTTACTCTGGAACTACGGGTTCGATTCCCGATATATATCCCTGCACTTTTACTTTAAGACTACGGGTTCGATTCCCAATAGACCCCCTACATATTTACTTTAGGACTACGGGTTCGATTCCCGATAGATTCTCCTGCACTTTTACTTTGGGACTGTGGGTTAGATTCCCGATAGATCCCCATGTACATTGATAGTTGGACTACGGGACGGTATCCCGGGAGATCTTTCAGATATACACATATGATGGACTACAGGAAGGTATCCCGGGAGATCTACTGGACAGTTGAGAAAAGGACTACAGGACGGTATCCTGGGAGATCCTCATTATTACCATTGGTATTGAGTTGTACTTATTCTGTGGTTGCTCCGTTCTTTGCGTATTTGATATTGCCTTGTTAGGTTGTTTTATTCCACTGCTGCACTCATTACTGTTTATTTTTCATACTGTTGGTTTATATTTTCTTGCTTAACTTCAGTAGAGCCCTGACCTTCTTTGTCACTACCCAACCGAGTTTAGGCTTGACACTTACTGAGTACCGCTGTGGTGTACTCATGCCCTTCCTGTGTATATTTTTTTCATGTGCAGATCATCCAGCTACCTTCACTCAGGCACATTATCCTTGAGGCGGGGAGAGCTACGGAGACTTCGGGGTATATCTGCATCGTCCGCAGACCGAAGAGTCTCCTTCCTTATTTTATCTGTAGTGTTTAGATTCTATCATACTTTTTATGAAGGCATTCTGGAGATTAGAGCATTACAGTATTTCTATTAGCCTGTGGTTCCCGTGAGTTTCTGGGTTTTGGGATCTTGTTGTAGACTTCCGCATTTCTTTTGAGTTGTATAGGCCGAGCAGCCTTATATGCAGTTATTATTTTAATATGTTTAGTTTTAATTAATTATCCCGCAAGTTATATTAAATTCCACATTGTTAGGTTTACCTAGTTGTAGGAACTAGGTGCCATCATGATATGTTCATGGAGGGTGAACTGGGGTCGTGATAAGTTGGTATCAGAGCTCTAGGTTCATAGGGGTCACGAAACACAGGCAAGTTATTTAAAGTCTCACTGATCGGTACAGAGACGTCTGTACTTATCTAGAAGAGGTTATGTAACCGTTAAGAAAATTTCACTTCATTTGATTCCCTGTCGTGCGAGATTTTTGACATCACAATCCTAAACTTCTGCCTTATATTCTCTCATAGATGGTGAGTACACGTGCTACTTGAGATGATCAGGCACCCGCGCCCCATGTTGCAGCTGTTAGAGGCTGGGGACCGGGTAGAGGCCGAGGATGCGCACGTGGTGCAGCGAGAGCACCTGCGCAAGCTGTCGGAGGTATCAATAAAAATACAGCCGGAGTTCAGGCACCTGACGCGCTTATAATTACTACTACTCCAGCCCTTTAGGAGACTTTGGCACAATTGCTGAGCATGTTTGGTACATTGATTCAGGTTGGATAGATTCAGGTTGTACCTACTACTTCACAGATCGGGATAGGGACCTAAACTCCCACCGCCCCCACTCTAGAGCAACGAGTTTCCATTGGTCAGGTTCCAGGTGTCATGGCAACACAGCCTGTGGTCCCAGTTCAGTGGATGGTGAGTACCTCTCACTGAGTAGAAGACAAGTGGGTCCAGCAGAGAGAGGATAGACGAGGTCATGAGGGAGAGCATAGAGGAGTGAGTAGACCTCGTGGACCGGGGAGATATAATAGTCCTTATTTTGGAAGCAGGGTGCGTCATGGTAGAGGTTTTGTAGGCCAACCATCTCAGTTTCCATCTTAGAGTTCCCACAGAGTTCCAGGTGTTCAGGGGTCTTAGAGTACCCATACCGCATAGTTCCCACTACCATGTCAGTCACGAGGTTTCTTTGAGTGTGGTGACATACACCATGTGGTGAGGTATTGTCCTAGACTTGGGAGGAGTGTACCACTACAGACTTCTCGGCCACGACGCACCCCGCAAAGTTCTTAGGCTATGGTTACAACCCAGTTGCTACCCCACCTACCCATACCGAGGTTGTTGCCTCTGATTCTGTCATCACATGTATTGTCATAGTTTGTTATATAAGTGTATTGGTTCTATTCGATTTAGGCTCTACTTATTCTTATGTGTCTTCTTATTTTTCTCCGCATTTAGGTGTACCTTGGAATTTCCTTGAGTTTCTCTGTTTATGTTGCTACTCCTGTGGGAGAATTCTCTTATTGTGGACCGCGTTTATCAGTCGTGCTTGGTTACTATTCATGGTTTTGAGACCAGAGCAGATTTATTATTACTCAACATGGTCAATTTTGATATTATCTTAGGCATGGACTGGTTGTTGACCCATTATGCTATTCTTGATTGTCACGCCAAGACCGTGACGCTGGCTATGCCAGGTATTCCGTGTATTGAGCAAAATGGTACATTAGATCACACTCCCAGTAGAGTTATCTCTTTCCTTAAGGCTCACGGTATGGTTGAGAAGGGATGTACCACATATTTAGCTTATGTGAGAGATGTTAGTGTTGATACCTATTCTGTTGATTCAGTTCCAGTGGTACGGTATTATCCCGATGTATTTCCAGCTGATCTTCTTGGTATGCCGCCCGATAGAGACATTGATTTTGGCATTGATTTATTTCTCGGTACTCAGCCTATTTCCATCCCTTCGTATCGTATAGCTCCTCCTGAGTTGAAGGAGTTGAAGGACCAGTTGCAGGAATTGCTTTGTAAGGGTTTTATTCGACCCAGTGTTTCACCGTGGGGTGATCCTATCTTGTTTGTGAAGAAGAAGCATGATTCTATGCGTATGTGTATTGATTATCGCCAGTTGAACAAAGTTACAGTGAAGAACTGTTATCCTTTGCCTCGTATTAATGATTTGTTTGACCAGCTTCAGGGCGCACATGTGTTTTCTAAGTTTGACTTGCTCTCAGGTTACCATCAGTTGAAGATTTGGGAGCTAGATATCCCGAAGATTGCCTTCAAGACTCGGTATGGTATTTACGAGTATCTTGTTATGTCATTTGTGCTGACCAATGCCCTAGCAGCTTTCATGCACTTGATGTACAGTGTATTCAGGACATATCTCAACTCGTTCGTTATTGTCTTTATTGATGATATTCTGGTGTATTCCCGGAGTCGGGAAGATCATGAGCAGCACCTGAGGACCGTGCTTCAGATCTCGAGGGAGATTAAGTTATATGCAATGTTCTCAAAATGTGAGTTTTGGCTGAGTTCTGTGGCATTCTTAGGCCACGTGATTTCGAGTGAGGGTATTCGGGTGGATCCGAGAAAGATAGAGGTCATGCAGAGTTGGCCTAGGCCATCTTTAGCTACAGAGATTCATAGTTTCCTTGGTTTGGCGGGCTACTAACGTCGCTTCGTGGAGGGATTTTCATCGATTGCTGCCCCTATGACTAGATTGACCCAGAAGGGTGCCCCATTTTAGTGGACAGAGGAGTGTGAGGCGAGCTTTTAGAAGCTCAAGACAGCTTTGACTACAGCCCTAATTTTGATGTTGCCTACCGGTTTGGGGTCTTATACTGTCTATTGTGATGCCTCGAGAGTTGGCCTTGGAGAGGTGTTGATGCAAGATGGTAGGGTGATTGCCTACGTGTCTAGACAGTTGAAGACCCATGAGAAGAACTACCCTGTCCACAACCTTGAGTTAGATGCCATTGTTCATGCCTTGAAGATCTGACGCCATTATTTGTACAGTGCGCCTTGTGAAATCTATACTGACCATCGGAGCTTGCAGCACTTACTCAAGCAAAAGGATCTTAATATGCGTCATAGGAGGTAGTTAGAGTTGCTGAGGATTATGAATACTATTCTGTATCACCTTGGCAAGGCCAATATGGTGACGGATGCCTTGAGTCGCCGGGCGGAGAGTTTGGGTTTGGCATATTTACTAGCTTTAGAGAGGCCTATGGCGATGGATGCGCAGGATTTAGCCAGCCATTTTGTGAGATTAGATCTTTTGGAGCCCGGTCGGGTTCTAGATTGTGTGGTTTCCCGGTCTTCTTTATTTGATCATATTAGAGAGCGGCAGTATGATGACCTTAATTTGTTTGTCCTTAAGAACAGGGTCCAGCGCGGTGATGCCAAAGATCTCACCATTAGAGATGATGGGGTATTGAGGATGCAGGGCTGGATTTGTGTGCCCAATATTGATGAGCTTCGAAAGTTGATTTTAGCAGAGGCCCATAGTTTGAGGTATCCCATCCATCCGGGTGCCGCGAAGATGTATCCGGATTTGAGGAAGCACTATTGGTGGAGGCGGATGAAGAAGGATATAGTTGGATATATATCTAAATGCCTCAACTTCCAGCAGGTGAAGTATGAGCACCAGAGACCGGGTGGGGTGCATCAGCAGATAGAGATTCTGGAGTGGAAATGGGAGCGCATCACCATTGGTTTTATTTATAGACTCCTACGGACCTTGTAGAAGTTTAATGCCAACTGGGTCATTATGGATCGGCTGACCAAGTCTGCTCATTTCATTCCTATAAGTACCACTTATTCATCGGAGTGGTTGGCAGAGATTTTATATCTGGAAGATCGTCCATCTGCGTGGTATTCCAGTTTCTATTATTTCGGACAGAGGTACTCAGTTTACATTGCGGTTCTAGAGAGCCGTACAACAGGAGTTAGGCACTCAGGTGGAGTTAAGCACAACATTCCACCCCCAAATGGACGGACAGTCTGAGCTCACTATTAAGATTCTTGAGGATATGCTCTGTACGCGTGTGATTGAGTTTGGACAGTCTTGGGATCATTTCTTTCCATTGGCAGAGTTGCTTACAACAACAGTAATCAGTCCAATATTCAGATGGAGTTGTATGCGCCTTTATATGGTAGGAGATGTAGATCTCCCATAGGTTGGTTTGAGACGGGTGAGGCCAGGTTATTGGGTACAGAGTCTGTTCAGGATGCATTGGAGAAGGTTAAGGTGATTCAGGATAGACTCCATACATCCCAATCCAAACAAAAGAGCTACGCGAACAGGAAGGTTCGGGATGTTTCATATATGGTTGGTGAGCGAGTTCTGTTTCAGGTTTTGCCTATGAAAGGCATCATGAGGTTTGGGAAGAAAGGAAAAATGAGTCTGAGGTTTATTGCCGCTTTTGAGATTTTTGAGGCGAGTTGGGGAGGTTGCATATGAGCTTGTCGTGCTTCCCAGTTTGGCCGGGGTTCATCCGGTATTTCATGTTTTGATGCTCCGGAGGTATCACGATGACCATCGCACGTGTTGGATTTTAGTTCAAGCCAGTTGGACAAGGATATATCTTATGTTGAGGAGCCAGTGGTTATATTGGACGGGCAGATCATAAAGTTCAGGTAAAAGAACATAGCTTCAGCGAAGGTTCAGTGGTGGGGTCAGCTGACCGAAGAGGAGACCTGGGAGACCGAGCAAGATATGCGCATCAGTTACCCTCATTTTTTCAATACTTCAGGCATGTTCCATATGTTGAGGACGAACGAATGTTTAAGTGTAGGAGGATGTGATAACCCGGCCGGTCATCTTAAGAATTAATTCCTCGATCCCCTATTAACTACTTCCCTAAGTTCATTTTTGCTATTTTGGTTTGCCGGGACGTTCAGTGTTGAGTTTTAGTGAGTTTTGGCACACTTATTCCCTAAACGAGAGCTTAAGTGTTGAAAAATGGTCTATAGTTGGAACAGTGTGAAGACGACCTCAAAATGGAAATTCGATGGTTCTGTTAGCTCCGTTAGATGATTTCGGGGTTGGGAGCGTGTTCAGAATGTATTTTGGAAGTTCGTAGCTCATTTAGGCTTGAAATGCCGAAGTTTGAATTTTTGAAATTCCCGGTCTCATAGTGAGTGTTTGATTCGAGGGTCGGATTGGAATTTCAGAAGTTGTAGTAGCTCCGTCATGTCATTTGGGATGTGTGTGCAAAATTTCAGGTCATTCAGACATGTTTGGGTTAGGTTTTTGATCGAAAGTGTATTTTGATAAAATTTGAAGTTCTAAGGCACAAATCCTTGTTTAATTCGAGTTTCCGACGTTGTTTTAGGTGGTATAACGATTGGTACAAGTTTGAATGAAGTGTTAGGTATTATTGGTACTTTTGGTTGAGGTCCCGGGGCCTCGAAATGATTTCGGGCGGTTAACGGAGAGATTTTTAAAGTGTTGCAGCAGGTGATTTCTTTTCTTCTGATATTTTCACTTCTGCGGCTTGGGAACCGCAGAAGAAGCCATTCCATCGCAGGAGCGGAATTTGGGCTCCCTCAGCTTTTTTGCAGGTGCGGAAGATTAACCGCAGATGCGGTTACGCACCTGCGAGACTTTTATCGCAGATGCGGCCCTGGGTCATTTGTGTGAAACCGCAAAAATGGTAAGTATTTCGCAGAAGCGGCAATCGCAGGTCCGGTTTAAGACCACAAAAGCAGAACCCTGGATTTTAGTGAATAGCCACAGAAGTGGCATTTGTTCCACAGATCCGGGACCGCAGATGCGGTCCCTTGTCCGCAGAAGCGGAAACCACTATTCAGATATAGAGATTTCGAGGGTTAGTTTTCAAAAGTTAGAAAAATTAAATTAAGCTCGGGGAAGGACGATTTTGAGAGGGTTTTGAAGAGGAGATTATTGGGTAACGTTTCTTTAATCCCTTATAGTTAGATTTCATCATTATATAGTTAAATCCGTCATTAAAATTTGAATTGAGGATCAAAAAAATTGAAAATATTGGGTGACACTTCATAGGCTAAATTATTGAGTTTTGAGTGGGTGTCTGACCTCTGATTTTGGGAGATTTTTATATGGTTAGACTCGTGAGAGTACGAGGGTTCAGACAATATAAAAGTTATTCTATTTCGAGATGTTTTCCTGAAGGACATTTTGGTCATTTTACCAAATTTTGCGTCTTCTCTTTGAATTTAATAGTAGAATCAGTTGCTTGAGATGTTATTTACGATATGTAATTGAATTGAATAGATATGGGCCATTTGGAGTCGGATACTCATGGAAAAAGTGTGATTTTGAGTTGAATTTGGAGTCGGTTCGAGGTATGTGGCTTGTCTAACCTTGTGCGGGAGACCTTTCCCCTTAGGATATGATATGTGGTAATTGAGTGCCTTGTACGTAAGGTGACGAGCGCGTACTTGAGCTAATTGTTGAAAAATCCATTTTTTACTTAAGATATTGAGATTGAGTTTCCTTCATATTTGCCTTGGTTTACTTGCAGTTACAACCTGTGTTAGATTAGAAAATAATGTTTAGTTGATCTAACTTGCCTAATTGTTTAAGTTATCTTGACTATATTACGTGAAGCATGTTAGGCTAGTACTACCCGATTCTTGTCTTTTGTACTTCATTTTTTAATATCTTCTAGTTGTGGTTGCGCATTTATGTTGGAACTACGAATGTGGGATTTCGGTAGCTCCCCCTTGTTTGTTTACTTTGGGATTGTGGGTTCGATTTCTGATAGATCCCCCTGCACTTTTACTTTGGGACTGCGGGTTCAATTTTCGATAGATTCCCCTACATATTTACTTTGGGACTGCGGGTTCGACTTCCGATAGACCCCCATGCACTTTTACTTTGGGACTGCGGGTTTCTCAATAGACTCCCCTGTACACTAATAGTTGGACTACGGGAAGATATCCCGGGAGATCCTTCGGATATACACATATGGTGGACAACGGGACGGTATCTCGGGAGATCCGCTGGACAGTTGAGAAAAGGACTACAGGACTGTATCCCGGGAGACCTCATTGTTACCATTGGTATTGAGCTCTACTTATTCTATGGTTGCTCCGTTCTTTGTGTATTTGATATTGCCTTGTTTAGCTTGTTTTATTCCACTGTTGCACTCACTATTGCTGCTTATTTTCATACTGTTGATTTGTATTTTCTTGCTTAACCTCGGTAGGGCCCTGACCTTCCTCGTCACTATCCAACCGAGGTTAGGCTTGGCACTTACTGAGTACCACTGTGGTGTACTCATGCCTTTCCTGCGCCTGTCTTTTTACATGTGCAGATCCTCCAGGTAGGTACATTATCCTTGAGGCGGGGTGAGCTATGGAGACTTCGAGGTATATCTGCAGTCTCCGCAGACCGAAGAGTCTCCTTCCTTATTCTATCAGTAGTGTTTAGATTCTATCATACTTTTGATGTAGACATTCCGGAGATTAGAGCATTACGGTATTTCTATTAGCCTGTGGTTCCTGTGAGTTTCCGGCTTTTTGGGATCTTGTTGTAGACTTCCGCATTTCTTTAAAATATTAATCGACTTTTATGTCCTTAACAATCAATACACCCTGCAACTCCGTTAACTGAACAATGAAGTATTTGTGCTTCTGTTCTAATCAAGGTGACTGTATAATAATTAGAATCCTACAAAATCCAAATTATTCCATTAAAAGCATGGCTATAATTCTGCATTGTATCCTAGCCAGGGGAAATATGACTACTTATTCTACTTACATTGTGCTCTTTACCTCTAGTCTCAACAATACCAGCTAGCTTTATATTATTTTTCAAGTAATTTTCTTGCTCCTTCTGCTTGTACCATTTATTCACGCCCCTAACATTCCAGAATAATCAAGTCATTATATGTTATGATTGTCCTCTCCTTTATCTAGAGGTAGAGACTGACTTACGCCATGACCTCTCAGTTAGGTCTATGTTAGGTCCAAGTGTATCAATTTTGCTCGTATTGTCCTGCTCATATACACTCCCCTTGTTTCTATTATTACAGGTACTCATCTCCAAATTAGGGTTAGCTACAAGTCCCGTTCCATTGGTTTTCGCATGAGAGTTCTCCTTGTTTGGTTGTACCTTCTAATTAATTGATGGAGAATTAGTTTCTTACTTATCCCAGTGGCCCTCTGTTATGAATCAAAATAGCCGTGATTTCACATTTGGGCTTTTGGCAAATTACATATGGGAATCTGGCTGAAAATAGAGCATGTGCCCTCTGCCGCTGTGCGTGACAGAGACCAAGGAAATCAAGAGATAAATAATACGTTTCTTGCATTGTAGAGTTAGGCTGAATTTTGTAGAAACTTCTTCTCTCTAGTCTCCATCTCCCTCTCTGTGGCTCTATCTTCTCACCCCTTTTTTTCTGTTACTATCCTTAGTTATTGTTACTTTAAGGTGTAATTCATTTGTTATCATTATTAATATATCAATTTGTTATTTCTATATTTGATCGTGGATATTGGATTCATAACACCCTCATTGTTGATCCGATTTTCATTGAACTCATTGTCACCCCCCGCATTTTCGGTGTCATCATAAATTGTTCCTGTGGTGGATTCAAAATTCCGGCTTGTGTTATAGTACTTACTCAGCTCACGAAAATAATTTTGGGTGGTTTTTTCGGTTTTCCTCGCCCACGACCTCGCTTTCTTCCCATGGTAGCCACACCAACCAGCATACGTTAACTAACGTGCACTGAGAGCAAGAGAGACAGCATGAGAGAGAGAGTGTAGGTGTTGTTTCAACGAAAAATGATTTCTTTTTACAGTTGGTCAATCTATTTTTCCCTTCAAGCAAAGCTTTAGCTTTTTAATTTTGTTTTCCCAAGTGAAATTCAGGCCTAAGGTGACGTTTAAACTTTTTATCAAAATTTAAGGTCTAATGAATTAACCTAAGTTTTTGCTTCTTCTTCAGGATAAGCCTAATAAAGTAGCCATTAAAACCCAAGCAACCAGTACTTGACAATGTGCTTGAAAGCAAAGGAGGATTGCCATATGGTGAGTTAATGGGTTAGGGGCGATGAGGTGGTATGCCATGTGGCATTCACTTCAAATATCATAGTCACGTAGAATTAGATGTCCTTATTGAACAAACTTATCAAAAGAGAGATATATTTGAACCAATAATATTACGGCATGAATATATTTGAACCTAAAGGATAAGCGCATATTTAAATATTTTCTCATGATACATGATTATATTTGGCCATTTTCCGTTCTTTAAATTAGATGCCGCTTTCGCAAGCTATTCATTAGCAAGTGATTGCATTCTTATCATCTTTAAATCTTAATTTGTAGAAGTTTTTCTTATATTTGATTGATTAATATAAGTATTCATTTTGTTCATGACTAATTTGTTAGATGCTATGCCTTGTTGTATATATAACATCATCTTCTTTGAATACTAATCACATCACTTCTTTGTTCATTGTTTTATTGCATTTATTCATGTAGAGCATATTAAGGACAATTCTCATAAAAAATGTAAATATGAGGCTGTTGAATGTTGAAGAGGGTTTTTTGAATACTCTGCTTTTACCCTCGTGTTTGCTTAAAATACATACAATAGAGGCGGGGTGTTCAAACCGAACCGAAAAATCGCACAAAACCGAAAAACCAAATCAAACCGATTAAAAAATCCGACTAAGTTTGGTTTGACTTGATTTGGTATTGAGTAAAAAAAATCCGAACCAAACCGTCATATAAATATATAAATTTTATTTATATTTTTAAGACTTTATAGTGAATTTTCTTTAGAAAATGTAGAAATATTTGGAATCCTCTCATGTATTAACCTTGAAAGCGTAATTAACGAAAAATTGTAACTAGACGACTAAGAAAATAACTATCATGTGTTACTAAAAAAATTCTCCCATTAGAATATATTAATAGATCATATATTTGTCAATTTTTTTCATATTTACTAAACATATATTCACTTATCAAAGATCTATTTATAATTTTAACAGAGTAAGAATAAAATAATATTCATGTAATAAAAAAATCCAAAAATCCAAAAAACGGATAAAATCGAACCAATCTAAACAGATATAATTGGCTTGATTCGATTTTCATAAAAATCGAACCAACCCCGTCTGTATACACCCTCTAAACGGAGGTGTCAAAATTAGTTCCGATTTAGACAACTCACACATGAAGATCCAATATTGGATAACTTGAGTGAGCAACATAATTTAATGTGGGTCTAACTTGGTTTGAAACGTCAAAGTTTGAAGTAATATGGATATAAAAGGACAGCCAACTTCAAGATTTAAAGTTCCAACCCGTTAATCAACTCACATTTGACCTGACCATAATTGTGGGTGGAATAGGTTCTTTAATATGCTTCTAGTATTTAAAATTCATTGGTCCAATTAATTTGGGTTCGAGTACGAAAAGTGGCCGTACAACACTTGGAAGTTCTCTATTCTTAGAACTCGAATCTAGAACTTTGTAACAATGGTAAAGAAATTCCAACAATGCACAGTTTAGTGGTAGAATAAGTCATAATAACCTGTAGTATTTTACTCAATTTTGACATGACCCGACGTATTTTGAGAAATTTAAAAATTTGAACTTATAACTTTTACATTCCTTTGGTGCTCATGTTATTGCGTTACGTGTCCTAACAAATAATCCGTATGATGAAAAATATATTATTCTTTTATCAACTTATATGTGCTCTTTGTATTACGTTGTTTTCTTCTTTTCGTTCTTTTTAGTTCTTATTATTGCATAGAGCATAAATATATAACTATAACAGAAGTTCAACTACTAGTAATTTGCTACGTGTAAGGTTTAGGGTTGAGATTTCTCCACCCTCATATACAAGCGATAACTGTGAATGCTAGGACAAGTACTGCAACGGAGGAGAGAAAATCCTTTCATTAGATACTTCAACGTAAGATAGTTTAGAATTACAGCACTACTACTTGGTGCATCCTAGATGTACAAAATTAATTTTTGAATTATCACTCTGATTTTCGTTTTTCCTTTCCTCGTAATTGGTCATCCCAACGCCCAAAAAAAAATGTTAAATTTTTAACCGAACCATTGGTGAAACTAATCATAAAAAAGCACCATCTAAACTTAAGATGCCTAACTAAGGATATTTCTCTGCAGAAATAGTGTTTCCGGAACACTTCAAACTACATGCCCAAGAATTCTCATAGGTCATATCAACCCAGATTACAACATGAATGGATTCATGAAGAGATGCTGTATGTTTTGGGCCACGAAAATTGAGGTAACAACACTGGCAGTGGCAGGTATATAACTCAGGGGCATTTGCATCTATACCCGTTTTTTTTGTGTCACGTTTTAATTTGTGTCTGTTTTGCGAAAAAAATTGCATGCGCACCCGCTTTTTCGCATAACTTCAGCATACAGGACTGAAGTAGCAAAGGCAATCACGCAAAACTTCAGCATTCTAATAGCCGGGCCTGAAGTTGGCGAACGTCAGCTCTAGAACTGAAGTTTTCATTTTGTAACTGGCGAGTTTCAGCTCTAGAGCTAAAAATTTTAAAACCCTTGAGTATGTACTGCTGAAATTTTTAAAACCCTTCGAGTTTTTAAAACTTGATTACTTTACTTTTCTTTTTCCCTAAATCGTGCTCTAGAATAATAGACGAGCGCCACACCATCTTCTGCTGCAACTATGTGCATTATGTAGAAAAAATATCTGCTAGCATCCTAAAACATTTCACAAAATAAGGAAATGAGTATCAGGCACTATTAAAGAGAAGAAATTATCTTATATGCTCGCCGCATCTCCTTATCTGATTCAAATTCAACAAAAACAACCACGTGAAGCCACAGAAGGAGAGATATTGTTACATTACATTCCGGAGAGATGGAGGTCACTGGGAGGAGGAGGAGGACGGGAGTTGTTTAAAAAATGGGTACAAGTTAAAAATTTTTAAAAAAATGGGTATAGCTTAAATGAGAGCAACCAAATAAGACACCCGGACAATTTTTAATATAAAATATGATTCATGAATTATTTCCTAAGAGATTTTTACCTATATGTACTACATTAGAAACTCATTTCCTAATGTGTCAAGAGCCCGTGGTCGACGGGCTTGTACACAGATTATTTTGCTGAATACAGTTTAATTGGCCAATACGAGAAATCTCGGCACTAATAGTTGCCTGTAAAAATGGTTTCTCGCATTTGTGGTAGCTCAATATCTAAACGAGTTGCAGAAACAGACCTAGTACACGTTCCTTGGACAGATGACACCGCTGGAGAGTAATTTCCAAATCTTAAATATTTAGATATTGCATTACTTTGAATATATATCGATTATTTGTCACCTTATTCCCCTCATTTCTCACGGAAATTTGATTGGTTTACCCCCTCCCCCCCGTCCCCAGGGGAGGCTCCAATCCCAAATCACAGAATTTGCTATTTTCGATCTATTGGTTACTCAACTCCAAGTCCCAAAACTAGTATACTCCAGTCTCTGCAATCTCCCGCCATACAAGGGGGAACTGATTACTCTAGTAAGTCACCAGCGATTAAGGTAACTTAAACTGATGTCAGGATGTTAGGTAACTTAAACTCATGGAACCATTTTCAGGTCCAGGTGAGGTGGTGGATTCAACGAGGTCAATTTCCTGAACTGTATGGTGCATGGACTTCAGAGAAAAACTAAACAGTAACTCTAATGACCTCAAAGGCTTATTAACGTCCATTAGAGACGACATGACCACATAAAACATTATTCAGGAATGCAATAGATGTGTTAAGAAGAAACCAGAGGAAGTCGAGTAACATTCTTCTCCCACCCTTCCATATGTTACATCTAACAAAAACAGCAATGTCTGTAATTAACCAAGCAACCTTGGTTTGGACAAATTAAATCTTTTCTATTCTGGAAGTTCCACTGATGAGGGCAGTAGAAGGGACGTTGATTATACATAATGCAATCTTTCATCATTTAGTGACAACGACGATAATCGTGAAACTTATCGTGATATGTAGATCTATTACATACATTTTACATTCTAGAACAAGCTAAAATAACCTTGGAAAAATACAAATTCCATCATTTAGGTAGCTGTTAAATTTCAGGCTTCACCTTAACATCTCCATTTGGTAACAGACTTTGTGCTTGAGCCAAGCGTTTTGCTTCCTGCTCATACAAAAACAACATAAAATGTTTGCTATGACAACCAGAAGCAAGCAAATAACATAGGCAAAAGTTTCGAGAACAGCTCTATGGTTGAAGCATATCAACTACTCAGCGTCATAAAAATTTAAACAAGACAAAAAGTATATAGCAGTCTTTCACAAATACGTCTCAATGATGGATCAATCTCACAGACATTCTATCATGAAACCTTATAAGACAAATCCTTTTGATAAGCAGTGAATGTTCCATGAAATAACACTGCAATGCTGTCAAGCTGCACAAAAAGCTGTACACTGAAATTCCAGCACTGATTTTGTCCAACTATACTTTCCAGAGGGCATAAATTCCTAATATTCCTCACTTACGAAATATGATCTAAGCACACAATCTAAAACTTATAGAAAACCAGTTAATTGTTCCACAGGAAAGGAGGGGAGCATACTAAGAGCCCGTTTGGATGGGCTTGTTTTATGTGACTTTTAAGCCAAAATAGTTTTTAAGTCGTAAGTTAGAAATTCTAACTTTTGGCTTTTGGCTTGTTTTTGTCATTTTAGCTTAAAAACAAGTGCTGAAAAGTACTTTTTTACTTTATCCAAACACTACAAAATGGTTTAAAAGCTATTTTGGCTTAGAAGCATTTAAAACAAGCTAATCCAAACGGACTTTAAGAACCACCACCACAACCTACCTTTCCAAACTAAAAACAAATAAATATATCCGCAATCTAATAGCTTAAGCTCTTAGATGATGTGGTCACACAGTTTAACATGCTATCTATGTAGACAACCTGGGCTCAAGTCACATCACTACCCATTACTGGAGAGAACTTTGGTGTGCTTGGCACCCCAGAAATAAAAAAAGAAAAGAGAGAGTCAACCCTGCATGGGGGTGTGTTGCAAAAATGCATCCTCTATCTAACAGCTACAACTTTTAGATGAGGGTGTGACCAACACACACGTTTTTTACTATGAAAAATAACCGCCTAGCTTCAGGCATTTTCCTTGTGCTCTACATCTGAAGACCCGTCAGAAAGATAATTTACATTCTTTTTTTCCGGCACATTATAAGGCATCATCATCCTTAGATGGAGTCTCAAACATTCCCAAATAATCCTAGAAGAGATCAGGTCTTCACTAACCCAGTCAATGAGAGGACTTGCACATTTCTAGAAAAAGGTCATCTACATCTCCTAAATCAAGTAATTTGTGCTGAATCTATAAGATGGTCACCAAAGGAGCATAAACCTTTCAGCTATTCATAGATAAATGCTCACAATACTAATTTGAAATGCTCATAACATTTGCAGTGTTGAACAAGCAAATGAAACTTACGGCTGCAGAAGCTGCACGAATCTCCCTATAAGCTTCCACTTCCTCGGGGAAAGCCTGTTCAAGCTCCTCCAGGAGATGCCCTCGCAAACCCTGTGACAAAAGAGAAAAGAAGTTATACATTCCAGGCTTTTCAAAATTGGACGGAAAACTCCAGTAAAACAAAGGAAAAGGCCCTAGAATGAAAACCACAGTTGAAGGGATCCAACAATATAAGCAGTCGAAGAAGTTAGTTGTAGACGAGTAGTTTCTGTCATATAATCAGCAGGAAGGTCAAGGTTAGCATTAGGAAGAGATTTTCCCAAAGAGAAATATTCTCATGACAGATAAAACAGTAAATAAGATCAATATAAATTTTCCCTAGGCAAGGGAAGAGGGGGTTTGGAGTGGGAGGGAGAGATAAGTAGCATATCAAAAGTTTTCCTCAAGTCAACGCTCTCAAATTGAACGCTGAAGACAAAAATGATAAAACCTAATGAGCGTTTTCCACCTTTTTCCTTATCAAAGCTGCACGGTAAAAGTTCTCAGTGAATATCTTCTAACAGGCATCATCCATGCAGCACTATAGCGGAATGAAGTAAATTTTTTCAGCAGTAATATAATTTTAAATTATACTCCTCGCTTCATTAACTGTAGAAGTATTTAGCTGTTGCAGGACTAGCTCTTTCCATTCGAGCAGTCACACCAACAACAACAAGAAGTAAGCGTCAACCGTAAACAAGCTGCACATGGCTATAAGAATCCCCACTATCCAATTTTTTTTCGAATTAAACTCATTCCATCATTCAATAAGTCTATTCAGTGAGCTTTAGATTAGCTCTAAGAGCTTCATATTCTTTCCAAACCTAAACATTCAAGCAGTTAATTTTTAATCAAGAAAATACAAATATAACTTCAAGCAGTTATAGAATTGACAAATAAATTAAATCTGAGCTATACATTTGGTCTAAGAGCATTGAGGGGATGCACAAAAACTAGAACGGGGATCAAACAAATCTTTTTCCATAAAGAGATCCAGAAAGCACGGAGTGGAAACTCAATGGTTTATTTTTATATGGGCACCATCGTCCATAAGACTGTCTAGAATATAGCTACGCTACGACAAATATATTGTATCATGTTTCTCCATTGCACATGTTAGTGAAAATGACTCAGAAAGAAGGGGCATTTCATAGGTCCTTAGTATTCGAACTAGAAGTAATATAAGTTTCCATGGCCATTTAATGAGAAGTGTACTTTTTGGTAAAGGCCTCCCCTACCTTCAATTCTTCTTAATCTTTTACCTTATTATTTCTATACGATAATTTTCTTGTTTATTTAACACTCTCGGCTACTTTTTATATCCAAATGACATACAACTGATCTTACACTCTGTCACCGGTCATTTTCTCCCTCAGGATCATTAGGTAGCTAAAACAAGCACAAAACACAATAAATTGTTCAAAATAAGGTTCAGGTCAAACTGATACAGCCAAATACAAATCAACATTTCTAAGACTTCCAGGAACCAATTAGGCCAAGGTACGCTCTGAACAGTATTAAAGGCATTGAAGTGAAAGATAACCTTGAATGCATCTGTTTTCCCCTTGGTGACTTGGTTCTTGGCAATGCAACTATTCAACACATCCCTCGTAAATTCATCTGGATTCTTCCCATCATCAATCAAGCTATAACAAAAATTACCACATCTGAATACCAAAATTAAAACATAATAACAAAAGAAAGTTTATCATAAACAAGTATATTACTTGAGAACCTCCATAGGCACTTGAATATTGCATTTTTCTCCCAATTTCGCCATATTATCCAGCTCCAGCACAAGATTATTCCTAAAAACAAAAAATTAAAGCAATAAAGAAAAGGCACATGAATTTAAGATTATCGACAAGTACAAAGCTAAAAGAGAATTATACGTACAGACGTTGAAGAAGGGGAAGTTGAGAGGAAACATTGTAAGAAGAGACGGTAAGATAAAGCTGGTGGAGAATTCCTAGGGTTTTGTCGATTGAATTTATGACTTGATTGAGATTTTGTTTTGACTCCTCGGCCGGTGAACCGGCGGTGGAAGCAGCGGCGGCCGTCGAATCGGCGGGTGATGCGTCATTGGATTTAGGGTTTATTAATCCGTTGCCGCCGGCAGAGTTATTCTGCGATGAGTCCATGTGGTTATGTTCGGATTTGCAAAACCGATCAGCGGATGGACGCAAAGAGAACTGCAAATTGGAGAATAGAGCTGAACCAGAACTCGACAACTAATAGATGGTTTTGCTTTGCTAGTCACTTTATGTCGATGTGTTACACATATAGGTTTGGCTTTAGCCCCAAAAAAAAAAAATGGGTCGGTGAATCAGCAGCCTTCGTAGATTGAAACACCTTTTTGAGCACAAAGCCCCCAGTACTTCAAACGTGCTTCTCTCCTTCCTTCAATCAAATCAAGATTAACCTGTAACTCTTCGTTGTTCGAATCTTCCGTTGCTTGAACACATCTTATATTCGGTTCTCCTATTTCTATTGGAATCGGAGCTTCTGCACCATAAACCATCAAAAATGGTGTTTCGTGCGTACTTATTTTCGTAGTTGTTCGGTAAGCCCACAACACAGCTGGTAGAACTTCAGGCCAGTTGCCTTTTGAATCTTGCAACATTTTCTTTAAATTATTGATGATTATCTTGTTCGTAAATTCTGCTTGTCCATTACCCACCAGATGATATGGTGTTGATGTTATTCTTTTGATTTGCCAACTTTGAAAGAATTCTGTAATTTGTGCTCCTACAACCCAAAGGGTCATCACTTATTTTATTAATCATTTCGAGCTTCTGAGGCCTTGAAAACCTCATTCTATGTTTGCCTCGATTTACGTGCACAATCCGAGCATGTAGCCGGAAAGATTTTGTGATAGAAAATATGAATTCTATGAGAAATTTGGATAAAATGATATTAATATTGATATGGTTGACTTCGGTCAACATTTTTGGTAAACGGATCCGGACCCGAGATTGGATGGTCCCGAGAGGTCCGTAGGAAAATATGGGACTTGGACATGCGTCCGGAGTCGAATTCCGAGGCCTAGAGCCCAAGTTATGAATTTTTCTATGAAATTGTTTTTGATGTAATTGTTAAAGGAAATGAATTAATTGACCTTGGTATCGGGCTCGTATTTTGGTTCAGACGCCCGGTACAAGTCTTAAATATTATATATGTGATTTCTGTAAAGTTTGGTGATATTCGGATGTCGTTTGAGATGTTTTGGACCTTGAGTCCCAAGTTTGAAAGTTTTGAATACCAAAGGTATGAAAATCATGAATTTGAGGCTTGATTTGATGAAAACGAGGTGATATTGGCGATGTGATCGCACGAACAAGTTCATAATGTGTTTTTGAGGTTGTGTACATGTTTGGTTTGGAGCCCGGGGGCTCGGGTAAAGATTTGATAGGCCGTTGGATTAAATTCTGAAATGTTGCACTGCTGGTTTTTCACCCAGCTGTTGGCTTCGCAATTGCGAAGTATTTCTCGCAATTGCGAAGGGGGCAGTACAAGGCAGGGCTCGCAAATGCGAAGCCCCATTGACCCAGCCTTGTTCGCAAATGCGAACAATTGTTCGCAAATGCGAAAGTCCCCAGGGTCTGCCTATGTTCGCAAATGCGAACAAAAGTTCGCAAATGCGAACACTGCCCCATACTGCCTTGGTTCGCAAATGCGAACCATTGTTCATAAATGCGAACACTGCCTTATTCAGCCTATGTTCGCAAATGCGAACATTAGTTTGCAAATGCGAACACTCCCTTGTCTGCCAGTGTTCGCAAATGCGAACAAATGTTCGCAAATGCGAACTTCCCAGCCTTTAGCTTATTTTTCAAACTCCAGAAATTGGTCGGGGTTCGCAATTGCGAACCCATGTTCGCAAATGCGAACACGGAGACCTGTAAAACACGATTTTCAGTTCATTTCTTCACTTTTTACAAAACAAAAACACCCGTTTGCGATTCTTCACGGATTCCTTCTTCATCAAAACAATTGTAAGTCACTTTTTACTTAATTCTTTCAATTCCTAACATCATTAAACATGTTTTTCATTTGAAATCAAAGGTTTTCATGGTGGAATTTCTTGTTTTTGTTAGAAAATAGGGTTTTTCATAAATTGGGGAATTGGACCTCGAATTGAGGTCCGATTTTGAAACAAATCATATACATGAACTCGTGGGGGGATGGGTAATCGGATTTTGGTCCGAACCCCGAGTTCCGACCATGTGGGCCCGGGGTTGAAATTCACTATTCCGGGCAGAATGTTGTAAAAGTTGTATTTGGTCTTAAGAATTAGTTTGTTGAGTAGTATTGATGATATTAAATCAATTGTGTATAGATACGATTGGATTGGAGCTAATTTGAAAGAAAAAGACATTTCCACGGATTGAATTGTTCATAAACATTCGAGGTAAGTGTTTGTTCTATCCTAGCTTGAGGGAATAAGATTATGTGTTATGTGTTATGTGATCGAGTGCGGTGTATGGGCGCTGTGGTGACGAGCATCCATACACTGGCGTCTAGTATGATCGTGAGTCGTTGAAAATGCTTATTTGGAGATATATATTCATAGATGAATTGTTGAACATTTGTCAGGTTGTAGAATTGTTATTGTTCTCCCTTGTCGGGACTTGTTGTGAAGATGATTATTGGTTGCCCTTGTTGGGACAGTTTATGAATTACTGCTTCTTTCTTTGCCCTTAACTGTGATTGTTATTTGGGTGAGGAAGAGTGATAATGCACGAAGGGTGATGCCGTGCCATGTTTATTTATTTATGCACGAAGGTTAATGTCGTGCCATGTTTTATTGATTATGCACGAAGGATCATGCCGTGCCATGTTATTGAACCATGTACGAAGGATCATGCCGTACTATGGATGTGAGGATGAGAGTAAAAGCACGAAGGGTGATGCCGTGTACTTTATTTGCTTATTTGGTGAGGATGAGAGTAAAAGCACGAAGGGTGATGCGGTGCAACTGCTTGCTATTCCTTGACTTGATATTACTTGTGTTTACATTATACTTTGTTTTTCCTTGTGAATTTATTAACTGTGGTTAATTGTTGAATTCTTTGAGATATTCCTTATTGTGTTAATACTTGGTTATTTATTGTTATTTTGTAGTATACATATATATATTGAATTGCACAGGTTTATGTGGGTGTCTGGTCCTAGGCTTGTCACTACTTCGCCGGGATAGGCCAGGCACTTACCAGCACATGGGGTCGGTTGTGCTGATGCTACACTTCTGTGCGTTTTTGCACAGTCCAGGTTACGATCAGGAGCAGCAGCAGCAGTAAATAGATTGCGTGGGAGTTGATCACATTTGAGACCGAGGTAGCTTGCAGACGTCCGCAGGCCCGGCGTCTCTCTCTTTATTTATGATATTAGTTGTAGTCTCTTTGTTCCGAGACAAACAGAATTATGTTATATTTCCTTCAGACTTTTATGTGTAGTATTCCATAGTAGTTCGTGAGTTGGTGACTCCACGTCTTGGGTAGAGGATCTCAGTATGATTTTCACTTTGTAATTAGTTATTTCTATTTCGATAAAGTATTCCGCATTTATTTAATTAAAATTGTGTTAAAAACAGGATAGTATGAATACAGCGGCTTGCCTAGCTACCACGAGTAGGCGCCATCACGATCCCGATGTTGGGGGAAAATCCGGGTCGTGACAAGTTTGTATCAGAGCTCTAGGTTACATAGGTCTCACCACTCACGAACAAGCTTAGTAAAGTTTGAGAGGTAAGTACGGAGACGTCTGTACTTGTCCTCCAGAGTTTATTGAGTTAGGAAAGAGTCTCTCATTTGTTCTTTCTTGTCGTGCGACTTGTTCCTCAATTATTGATTGAATTTTTATTCTGTCCTTTCGCAGATGGTGAGGACACGCACTTTTTCGTCCGCTGACCAGCAGCCCGAGTCCCAGGCAGCCTCCGTGAGGGGCCGAGGCCGTATTAGAGGCCGTGGTAGGGGTAGAGCTCAGCCTCAGGCCGCTACTCCAGAGGTGGAGCCTTCATATTGAGATTGGCAAAGAGGTTCCAGTCCCAGCAGCTCCAGTGGGCCCAGCTCAGGTCCCAAGAGAGGCTTTATTTTCCCCGGATCTTCGGGAGGTATTGGTCAGGATAGCGGGTTTCGTGGACAGCGTTGCCAGAGCAGGCTTATTACCAGCTACACCAGCCGCTTCTCGGGCTGGAGGAGGGGCCCAGACTCCTGTTGCTCGTACTCCGGAGCCAGTAGCTCCTCAGCCTCAGGCACCAGTGGTTCAGCCAGCTGTGGCCACTCAGTCAGGTACCACAGCTCGTGCAGGTGATGGAGCGGCCATGACTTCTGATTCGTTATGGAGGCTTGATCGGTTCTCCAAGCTATTTACCACTACATTCAGTGGAGCCGCATCAGAGGATCCTCAGGACTTCTTATTCAGTTGTCATGAGATTCTAAAGACTATGGGGATCGTGGAGACAAACGGAGTTGACTTCTGTACCTTCAGGCTTGCAGGATCCGCCAAGACTTGGTGGAGAGATTATTGCTTGACTCGACCAGCAGGGTCCCCAGCTTTATCATGGGATCAGTTTGCGGAACTATTTATGGAGAAGTTTCTCCCTGCTACTCAGCGGGATGTACTTCGGAGGCAGTTTGAGCGCCTCCATCAGGGCACTATGACGGTTACACAGTATGAGACGAGATTTGTCGATTTGGCTCGTCATGCGGTGGTGATACTTCCCACAGAGAGGGAGAGGGTCCGCAGGTTTATAGATGGGCTTAATCAGCCAATTAGACTCCAGATGGCTATGGGCGTGGGGAGTGACATATCATTTCAGGAGGCAGCCAATGCAGCACGCAGAGTTGAGATGGCTCTCGCTAGAGGAGGCGGTTATTCTTCGGATAAGAGGCCTCGTCATTCGGGTAGGTTTGGTGCTTCTTCCTCTGGTAGCAGAGAATCCTTTGATAGAGGCCAGTCCTCCAGGCCTTTTCATTCCGCCCTTCAGGCTTCACAGGGTGGACCAGGTGATCGCGGTTCTCATGGGGGCATTATTCAGACCAGCCTCCTATTAATGCTCAGCCTCTTCAGAGTGTTCGTGGAGGCCATTCAGGTCGTTAGGGACAGCAGCCCTATCAGTCTAAGAGTTGTTACGGTTGTGGTGACCGAGGTCATTTTATCAGGTATTTCCCTTTAGCAGCGGGAAACTCTCAGCAGCGAGGTCCTCGTCCTATGATTCAGGCCCCAACAGACCTATAGCCTGCCCTACCAGCCAGGAGCAGGGGTAGGGATCGTAGAGGTAGAGGTCGAGACCGTAGAGGTGGAGACCGGCCCGCCAGAGTTAGAGGTCAGCCGGTGGATGACCGTCCTAGAGACATAGCTCAGAGGGGTGGTGCCGATCCCCGATTTTATGCTTTACCTGCCTGGCCAGAGGCAGAGGCATCAGATGCCGTGATTACAGGTACTATTCTTGTGTGTGGCAGAGGTGCTTCAGTATTATTTGACACTGGATCTACATATTCCTATGTGTCTTCCTACTTCGCACCGTATTTGGCCGTGCCCAGCTATGCTCTGGATATTCCAGTTTATGTGGCTACACCAGTGGGTGACTCCATTGTAGTCGATCGGGTGCATCGTTCGTGCGTAGTTATATTTGGGAGTCTTGAGACCCGTGTTGATCTGTTGCTTTTGGATATGGTAGATTTTGATTTCATATTGGGGATGGACTGGTTGTCCCCATACCATGCTATTCTGGATTGCCATGCTAAGACTGTGACCTTAGCCTTGCCAGAATCACCCCGATTAGAGTGGAAGGGTACCTCAAGCCACTCCGTTCGCACTTTTATTTCCTATGTTAAGGCTCGACGCATGGTCGAAAGGGGTGTCTAGCTTATCTGGCTTATGTTCGTGATTCCAGCGCAGAGGTTCCTTCCATTGAGTCAGTCCCTATTGCACGGGAGTTTCCTGAGGTTTTTCCTTCGGACCTGCCGGGCATGCCACCCGACAGGGATATTGATTTCTGTATTGATCTGGCACCGGGCACTCAGCCCATCTCTATTCCACCCTATCGTATGGCCCCGCCGGAGCTAAAATAATTGAAAGATCAGTTGCAAGACCTTCTTGAGAAGGGCTTTATCAGGCCCAGTGTTTCCCCCTGGGGAGCAACTGTATTATTTGTAAAGAAGAAGGATGGCTCGATGCGGATGTGTATTGATTACCGGCAGTTAAACAAGGTGACTATCAAAAATAAATATCCACTTCCGCGAATTGATGATTTATTTGACCAGCTTCAGGGTGCCAAGGTATTTTCAAAGATAGACTTGAGGTCGGGCTACCATCAGCTGAAGATCAGAGCAGCTGACATTCCTAAGACAGCCTTTCGCTCTAGATATGGGCATTATGAGTTCTTGGTCATGTCCTTCGGGTTGACCAATGCCCCAGCAGCATTCATGGAGTTGATGAATCGGGTATTCAGGCCTTACTTAGATCTGTTCGTGATAGTCTTCATAGATGACATCCTGGTGTACTCCCGCAGCCAGGAAGAGCACGAGCAGCACCTCAGAGTGGTTCTTCAGACTCTGAAAGATAACCGACTATATGCCAAATTTTCTAAATGTGAGTTCTGGCTGAGTTCGGTAGCATTTCTGGGTCACATTGTATCAGTGGAAGGTATTCAGGTAGACCCAAAGAAGATTGAGGCAGTCCAGAATTGGCCTCGACCAGCTTCAGTGATCGAGATCAGGAGTTTCTTGGGATTAGCAGGTTACTACCGTCGTTTTGTAGAGGGGTTTTCTTCTATTGCAGCCCCGATGACCAGGTTGACCCAGAAGGGTGTCCAGTTTCAGTGGTCAGAGGAGTGTGAGGCGAGCTTTCAGAAGCTCAAGACAGCCTTGACCACCGCACCGGTGTTGGTACTACCTACAGGTACAGGGCCTTATACAGTTTATTGTGACGCATCTCGTACAGGGCTTGGAGCGGTATTGATGCAGGATGGTAAGGTTATCGCTTATGCTTCGAGGCAATTAAAGATACATGAGAAGAATTATCCAGTTCATGATCTTGAGTTAGCAGCAGTGGTTCATGCCTTAAAGATCTGGAGGCATTATCTATATGGTGTGACATGTGAGGTGTACACTGATCACAAAAGCCTACAGTATTTGTTCAAGCAGAAGGAGTTGAATCTACGACAGCGGAGATGGTTAGAGTTGCTAAAAGACTATGATGTTACTATCTTATATCACCCAGGTAAGGCCAATGTGGTGGCCGATGCTTTGAGTAGAAAGTATGCCGGCATGGGTAGTCTTGCATACATTCCGGTCAGTCAGAGACCATTAGCTCTAGATGTCCAGGCCTTAGCCAACCGGTTCGTGAGATTAGACATTTCTGAACCTGGCAGGGTGTTAGCCTGCACGGTCGCTCGTTCTTCTTTATTAGAGCGTGTCCGTGAGAGGCAATTTGATGATCCTCATTTGCGTGAGTTGAGAGATACAGTACAGCGGGGAGGTGCCACACAGGTAAATCTAGATGATGATGGGGTATTGAAATTGCAGGGTCGAGTTTGTGTGCCCAATGTCGAAGGAATTCGAGAGTTGATCTTAGCGAGGGCCCACAGTTCGCGGTATTCTATTCACCCAGGCGCCGCGAAGATGTACCAGGACTTACGGCAGCACTATTGGTGGCGCAGAATGAAGAAAGATATCGTTGCGTATGTCGCTCGGTGTCTAAATTGTCGGCAGGTGAAATATGAGCACCAGAGACCTGGTGGTGTATTCCAGAGGATTGAAATTCCCGAGTGGAAATGGGAGCGGATTACTATGGACTTCGTTACTGGACTTCCTTTGACTCGGAGGAAATTTGATGCTATTTGGGTCATTGTTGATAGGTTGACCAAGTCGGCACACTTTATTCCAGTATCTGTCTCCTACTCGTCGGAGAGGTTAGCGGAGGTTTACATTAGGGAGATTGTTCGTCTCCGTGGGGTGCCAGTATCTATTATCTCTGATCGGGGTACGCAGTTTACCTCGCGGTTCTGGAGAGCGGTCCAGCAGGAGTTAGGCACCCAGGTTCAGTTGAGTACAACATTTCATCCTCAGACGGATGGCCAGTCCGAGAGGACTATTCAGATTCTAGAGGACATGCTTCGAGCCTGTGTTATTGATTTCGGAGGCTCGTGGGACCAGTTTTTGCCATTAGCAGAGTTTGCCTACAATAACAGTTACCAGTCTAGCATCCAGATGGCTCCGTATGAGGCGTTGTATGGTAGGCGATGTCGATCACCGGTTGGATGGTTTGAACCGGAAGAGGCTCGGTTGTTAGGTACAGACTTAGTTCAGGAGGCCTTGGATAAGGTCAAGACAATTCAGGAGAGATTGCGTTCAGCTCAGTCCAGGCAGAAGACTTATGCGGATCGTAAGGTTCGAGATGTAGATTTCATGGTTGGCGAGCGAGTATTGCTCCGAGTGTCGCCTATGAAGGGCATGATGAGTTTCGGGAAGAAGGGCAAGCTCAGCCCTAGGTATATTGGTCCATTTGAGATTCTAGACGAGTGGGAGGGGTGGCTTACAGACTAGCTCTGTCGCCTAGCTTATCAGCTGTGCATCCAGTTTTTCACGTATCTATGCTTCGGAGATACCACGGCGATCCCACTCATGTGTTAGACTTCAGTACTGTCCAATTGGACAATGATCTATCTTACGAGGAGGAGCGGTGGCTATTCTAGACCGGCAGGTTTGACAGCTGAGGTCGAAGAGTTATCCTTCTGTGCGTGTTCAGTGGAGAGGTCAGCCTCCTGAGGCATCGACCTGGGAGTCCGAGTTCGATATGCGGAGTCGTTACCCACACTTGTTTCCTGACTCAGGTACTTCTTTCTTTTGTCCGTTCGAGGACGAACGGTTGTTTTAGAGGTGGAGATTGTGACGACCCGAAGGGTCATCACTTATTTTATTAATAATTTCGAGCTTCTGAGGCCTTGAAAACCTCATTCTATGTTGCCTCGATTTGCGTGCACGATCCGAGCATGTAGCGGAAAGATTTTGTGATAGAAAATATGAATTCTATGAGAAATTTGGATAAAAATGATATTAATATTGATATGGTTGACTTCGGTCAACATTTTTGGTAAACGGATCCGGACCGAGATTGGATGGTCCCGAGAGGTCCGTAGGAAAATATGGGACTTGGACATGCGTCCGGAGTCGAATTCTGAGGCCGAGAGCCCAAGTTATGAATTGTTCTATGAAATTGTTTTTGATGTAATTGTTAAAGGAAATAAATTAATTGACCTTGGTATCGGGCTCGTATTTTGGTTCGGACGCCCGGTACAAGTCTTAAATATTATATATGTGATTTCTGTAAAGTTTGGTGACATTCGGATGTCGTTTGAGATGTTTTGGACCTTGAGTCCCAAGTTTGAAAGTTTTGAATACCAAAGGTATGAAAATGATGAATTTGAGGCTTGATTTGATGAAAACGAGGTGATATTGGCGATGTGATCGCACGAACAAGTTCATAATGTGTTTTTGAGGTTGTGTACATGTTTGGTTTGGAGCCCGGGGGCTCGGGTAAAGATTTGATAGGCCGTTGGATTAAATTCTGAAATGTTGCACTGCTGGTTTTTCACCCAGCTGTTGGCTTCACAATTGCGAAGTATTTCTCGCAATTGCGAAGGGGGCAGTACAAGGTAGGGCTCGCACATGCGAACCCTGATCGCAAATGCGAAGCCCCATTGACCCGGCCTTGTTCGCAAATGCGAACAATTGTTCGCAAATGCGAAAGTCCCCAGGGCCTGCCTATGTTCGCAAATGCGAACATTGTTCGCAAATGCGAACATTCCCCAACACTGCCTTGGTTCGCAAATGCGAACCATTGTTCGCAAATGCGAACACCGCCTATACAGCATGTGTTCGCAAATGCGAACTTCCCACCCTTAGCTTATTTTTCAAACTCCAGAAATTGGCCGGGGTTCGCAATTGCGAACAAATGTTCGCAAATGCGAACTTCCCAGCCTTAGCTTATTTTTCAAACTCCAGAAATTCGAGGTCCAATTGGGGAATTGGACCTCGAATTGAGGTCCGATTTTGAAATAAATCATATACATGAACTCGTGGGCGGATGGGTAACCGGATTTTGGTCCTAACCCAGAGTTCCGACCATGTGGGACCGGGGTTGAAATTCACTATTTCGGGCAGAATGTTGTAAAAGTTGTATTTGGTCTTAAGAATTAGTTTGTTGAGTAGTATTGATGATATTAAATCAATTGTGTATAGATACGGTTGTATTGGAGCTAAATTTGAAAGAAAAAGACATTTCCACGGATTGAATTGTTCATAAACATTCGAGGTAAGTGTTTGTTCTATCCTAGCTTGAGGGAATAGGATTATGTGTTATGTGTTATGTGATCGAGTGCGGTGTATGGGCTTTGGTGACGAGCATCCATACACTGGCGTCTAGTATGACCGTGAGTCGTTGAAAATGCTTATTTGGAGATATATATTCATAGATGAATTGTTGAACCTTTGTCAGGTTGTAGAATTGTTATTGTTCTTCCTTGTCGGGACTTGTTGTGAAGATGATTATTGGTTGCCCTTGTTGGGACAGTTTATGAATTACTGCTTCTTTCTTTGCCCTTAACTGTGATTGTTATTTGGGTGAGGAAGAGTGATAATGCACGAAGGGTGATGCTGTGCCATGTTTATTTATTTATGCACGAAGGTTAATGCCGTGCCATGTTTTATTGATTATGCACGAAGGATCATGCCGTGACCTGTTATTGAACCATGTACGAAGGATCATGCCGTACTATGGATGTGAGGATGAGAGTAAAAGCACGAAGGGTGATGCGGTGTACTTTATTTGCTTATTTGGTGAGGATGAGAGTAAAAGCACGAAGGGTGATGCCGTGCAACTGCTTGCTATTCCTTGACTTGATATTACTTGTGTTTACATTATACTTTGTTTTTTCTTGTGAATTTATTAACTGTGGTTAATTGTTGAATTCTTTGAGATATTCCTTATTATGTTAATACTTGGTTATTTCTTGTTATTCTGTAGTATACATATATATATTGAATTGCACAGGTTTATGTGAGTGTCTGGTCCTAGGCTTGTCACTACTTCGCCGGGATAGGCCAGGCACTTACGAGCACATGGGGTCGGTTGTGCTGATGCTACACTTCTGTGCGTTTTTGCACAGGTCCAGGTTACGATCAGGAGAGGAGCAGCAGCAGTAAATCGATTGCGTGGGAGTTGATCACATTTGAGACCGAGGTAGCTTGCGGACGTCCGCAGGCCCGGCGTCTCTCTCTTTATTTATGTTACTAGCTGTAGTCTCTTTGTTCCGAGACAAACAGAATTATGTTATATTTCCTTCAGACTTTTATGTGTAGTATTCCATAGTAGTTCGTGAGTTGGTGACTCCACGTCTTGGTAGAGGATCTCAGTATGATTTTCACTTTGTAATTAGTTATTTCTATTTCGATAATGTATTCCGCATTTATTTAATTAAAATTGTGTTAAAAACAGGATAGTATGAATACACTGGCTTGCCTAGCTACCACGAGTAGGCGCCATCATGATCCCGATATTGGGGGAAAATCCGGGTCGTGACATCTTATGAACTGCGGATCATTATCGCACACAATTTCATTTGGTACCCCAAAGCGGCATATTATATTTCTCCAAAGAAAGTCTTTAACTTCTTTTTCTCGTACCTATTTAAATGCTCCTACTTCTACCCATTTGGTGAAATAATCAGTAAGCACCAGTAGAAACTTTACCTATCCTTTTGCCTGAGGTAATGGACCCACGATATCCATCCCCCATTTCATGGAGGGCCATGGAGCTATGACTGGGTATAGTAACTCAGCTGGCCTATGCATATTGTTTCCATACCTCTGACACTTATCACATTTAGATACAAAGTCGTTTGCTGCCTCATCCATTTTTGGCCAATAATATCCAGCCCATATTAATGTTTTTACCAGTGATCTACCTCCCGCATGATTTTCACAATGTCGTTCATGTATTTCCCTCATTACATACTCCGTCTGTGAAGGACTGAGACACCTTGCTAGAGTACCTCCGAATATTTTTCGATAAAGATTTCCTTGATGTAAACAATAACGGGCACCTTTCTTACGTAATGCATGAGCCTTTGTTTTGTCACTAGGTACGGTTCCATACTGCAAAAAAGCAATAATTTCATTCCTCCAATCCCATGTTAAATGATTAAAATTTACCTCATTCGTATCAGGTTCGAGAATGAAATGAAATAAATGTATAATCAAAGCATTTGCATCGTTTGCTATATCTGCCACAGATGCAAGGTTGGACAAAGCATCGGCTTCTGCATTTTCATCTCTTGGAATATGTGTTACCTTCCAAGTTTCGAATTATCTTACCAATTCTCGCACCTTCTCGAGATATTCCTGCATTCTGGTTTCTCTGGCTACATAAGTCCCCAGTATTTGATTTACTACCAGCTGAGAATCACTTTTGATTATGATTTGCTTGATGCCGAGTTTGAGTGCCAATTCTAAACCTGTAATCACAGCTTCATATTCTGCTTCATTATTAGTAATAAGGTGACATTTTATAGCCTGCCTAATTGTTTCACCCGTTGGTGGTATAAGAACAATTCCTAAGCCTGCCCCATTTACATTAGATGAACCATCAGTAAATAATGTCCAAATCCCCGGGTTTGCACCATTAAAAACCTATAACTCTTTTTCTGCCTCTAAATGTATCCCTTGACTAAAATCAGCTACGAAATCTGCAAGTACTTGGGATTTGATAGCAGTTCTAGGTTGATAAATTCTTTCACACTCGCTTAATTCTATAGCCCATTTTGCTAATCTACCTGACAGTTCATGTTTATGCAAAATATTTCGTAATAGAAAAGCTGTAACTACAACAATAGGATGACACTAGAAATAAGGCCTTAATTTCCTAGATGCCATAATTAAAGTTAACGCTAACTTTTCCAGCTGCGGATACCTTGTCTCAACATCTAATAATGTCTTACTTACATAATAAATAGGAGATTATTTACCTTGGTCTTCACGAACTAGAATAGCACTTACCACTACTTCTGAAACTGCCAAATAAATAAGTAACTTCTCGCCTCCCTTTAGCTTCGCTAATAGAGGACGATTTGACAAATAGATTTTCAAATCCTTAAGGGCTCGTGGGTAATCTTCATTCCACTCGAAATAATCCTGCTTCTTAAGTTCTGAGAAAAATTTAAAGCATTTTTCAGAAGATTTAGAAATAAACCTCCCTAGGGCTGCGATTCTTCCAGTCAATCGTTGAACCTCCTTCTTATTTGTAAGGATATTGGTTATTTCTTCGATTGCTTTAATCTGAGAAGGATTTACCTCAATACAACGATTAGAAATAAGAAAACCTAAAAATTTACCTGAGACTACACCAAATGCGCATTTTTCTAGGTTAAGTTTTATATTGTATTTACGCAAAATTTCAAGCGTGACACATAAATGAGAAATGTGATCAGTAGAGTCCTGGGTTTTGACGAACATATCATCTATATATACCTCCATAGTTTTTCCTAAATGTTCCTGAAACATTTTAGTGGCTAACCCTTGATAGGTTGCACCAGCATTTTTTAGACCAAAAGACATTACTTTATAACAGTAAGTCCCCAGGTCAGTAATGAAAGAAGTCTTTTCTTCATCATCGGGGTACATTTTAATTTGGTTGTACCCCGAATATGCATCTAAAAAACTTAGAAGTTCATGACCTGCAGTTGCATCTATCATTTGATCTATATGGGGTAAAGGGAAATAATCTTTCAGGCAAGCTTTATTTAGATCAGTATAATCTACGCAAACTCGCCACTTACCAATCTTCTTAGGTACGACCACCGTATTGGCTAACCAATCAGGATACTTTACCTCGCGGATTGACCCAATTTATAATAATTTTTTAACCTCATCTTGAATTACTTGATTCTTGAAAGCTCCCTGCTTTCTTTTCTTCTGCTTGATTGGAGCAAAAGATAGATCCACGTTGAGTTTATGCGTCATCACCTCCGCTGGTATACTTGTCATATCAGCATGGGACAAGGCAAAATAGTCCCCATTAATTTTTAAAAATTCAATTAACATACCTCGCATGTCTGGCCTTAGATTAATTCCTATGTAAACTTTTCTTTCAGGCCAATGCTCAAATAGTATTACTGCTTTGAGCTCCTCTATTGTCGTCTTGATGTTTTTGTTTTCTTCAGGTTCCTAAATGACATCAGATCTCGAGTCTAAATCCGTTTTTTCAGTTGAAATTTGATTGTTGTCGCCTCCAACTGTTCCTACAGTACGCGTATATATCACAGCGTTGATACTCCTGGTTGTTTCTTGATCTCCTCGAATTTGACATATTCCCCAAGGCGATGGAAACTTGATAACTTGATGTAGAGTTGATGGGACAACGTCCATATCAGAATCCATGGTCTCCCCATGATTATATTATAGGCCATTTCCATCTTAACTACCTGAAATTTAGTTTCTTTAATGACACCTGCAGCATAAGTTGTTAGAATTACTTCACCTATTGTTATCACGTTTGTATTGTCGAAGCCTGATAACGTATGTGCTTTGGGTATTATTCTAACTTCAGCTTGTATTTCCTGCAACACTCTTAGCAAAATGATGTTGACAGAACTTTCTGGATCAATTAAAACTCGTTTTACATTAGTATCATGTACAAGTAAGGATATAACCAGTGCATCATTGTGAGGAGTGATAATTCCTTCCGTATCTGCATCATCAAAACTCATACTTTTTTAAAAACAGGCTTTCAACTTCATCTTTTGACTTATGAAGATATACCTTAGTGTATCTAGAGAATTTATCTACAAAGGTGATGTAGTATTTCTTTCCACCTTTACTAATAGTGTTCTTGAAATCTGCTAAGTCTAAATGTACTAGTTCAAGCAGTTCTATTTTTTATTAGTTACATTCTTAAAAGGCTTTTTGGTATGTTTTGTTTCTATACAAACATGACACTTAGAAAAATAGTCAACATTAACTGCAGGAATTAATTCAATTTTTCTAAGTCATTTAGTAGAAACAATATTAATATGACCTAGCCTACCATGCCACAAATTAATACACTTAACAATATAAGCAAAATTGAAAGTACTAGCATCATCAGTAATCTCTTGAGCGATGTTCAGTACAAAAAATTCCCACTAAGGTAACCCTTCACAACAAAGTCTCCCCCACGAGAAATAATAAGTTTATCATATTCAAAAACAAGTTTAAGACCTACCTTGTTGAGAAGCGCACTATAAACTAAGTTTCTACGAAGGAAGGGTACATAAAGAACATTGTTCAAAGCTAAAGTTTTTCCAGAAGTTAATTTAAGAAGAGTTTTTCCTTTACCCATAACTCCAGCTGGAGTGGGGTTACCTATGTAGACACACTCACCATTAGAAGATTCCTCAAAGTCATGAAATAACTCTTTGTTGGCGCAAAAATGCCTTGAAGTGCATGTGTCCAGTATCTAGTCAGTCTTGTTAGCCACAATGTCTGCCTCAACAACCACAACAGGAATGACATCACCACCCTCAGTAAGGTTGGCTTGGACTAGAGCTTTTCCTTTATTCTTTGAGCTTTGTCCTTGTCTCTGGTTGCACTGAAAAGCCTTGTGACCAATTTTTCCGCAGACATAGCAAGGTCCTTTTGACTTTTAAATGTGGCCCTCCGGCTTATTGAAGTAATTCTGCTTCTTCATATGTCCTTTCTTCTGGCCTTTCTTCTGTTTTCCTTTAAACCTGTCTTTCACAAAAGTACTGGAAGATTCCACAAGGTTCACTTTAGAAAAATTAAGAGAGAGAGATTTCATCTTATCCTTAAGCCGTTCAGACTCCTCATCTTTGAGACGGTTTGCTTCCTCAGTCCTCATGTGACTGATTAGTTCTTGAAGAATTAAGTTTTTCTTTTTGTGTTTTAGTTGATTTCTGTAATCACTCCAGGAAGGTGGAAACTTTTCAAGCAAAACATTAGCATGAAGAATCTCACACATCTCCATGCGTTCAAAACGTTAGCGGTTAAGTTCTCATACTCGTGAACATGTTCCATGATTGGCTTATCATCAATCATCTAAAACTTGATCCATTTTCCAACGACATACTTTTTTTCTGTTTTATCATCCTTTTCAAATTTCTTCTTAGCAGCATCATCAGCAACAACACTATTAGCAGCATTAAAACTTTTAGCAACAATATTAGCAGGAGGATCGCTAAACAAAATATAATCAACTTCTAATTATTCAAAGAAAATTAAAAGTTTCTAGGACCAACGCTTATAGTTATTTCCATCTAAAGGCTCAAGTTTTGAGAGATCAGGAAGTGTTTTGTTCAAATTGGTGGCCAATAGTCAATATTATATGTAAAATCGCTTCAAATTGTAAGGAAAATGAGTAGATAATATTGACTAAGAACAAGAAAGAAAGAAGACTACAACTTGTAAAAAAATACTGTGTCATGGCAAGCCACTGCCTTGAAAGCAATTCGGCCCGATTGGATGCAAATCGTTAAGGCCGCTCGCTCCCCAAGGTACTACTACACCTCCAAACACGTGCACTTGTGGCTGGGAGTTTAGAATTTGCACAAAATAGTTGCCTAGGAAGAAGAGAAGATGAAGGTATTTTATGTGTTGGATATTCACGAAGAAGACTAGGAAGAAAGGAATGATTAGCTAGATGAATTCTTGGTTAAGAACTGAGTGATTATGAAGGCTATCCATAACCTATTTATAGGCAATTAAGGAGGTTGCATGTATGACAAGTGTCGAGAGACTTTTGACACTTGTCCCATTATATTAGTCCACTTGGCTCCAATATTGACAAGTCTATCTTGTCTTCCATGCATGAAGACATATGGTAGATTTGCATAGTCATTTGTCAAGGCCATTTAACACTTGGCTTTAAGGCTTCATGCAAAAGGCCACTTGAAAATAAATAGAACATTTAAAAAATAAAAAATAAAAACTTATAGCTGTTGGTTGTAAATGAAATTTCAAATTATCTTTGCATTATTAATAATTCCAACACCGATGAGAAAACAATGGATTTGATATCCATTTATATAGGAGGGCTATAGTAATTCTCTAATCGAGTCCAAGTGGGATTTGGATTAATGAAAATTAGGTTTCCATTACTTCCAAATTATTATATCATGACATAAACATATCATGTATGTAAGAATTAGCACTAATTTTTTCAACTCTCATTATGACGATAATTGATAGGTTATGCACTAAGTTCAAAGACGATAAACTACAACTTGTAAGACGGGACCAGTTATTCAATTTGTTGGTTAGACGCTGAATACAACGTGAGGAAGGGTTTAAATTTTTCCTGTTACTTGGAAGAGTACAGAAGGAAGAAACAACCTAATTGAAAAGACACCAATTCAAATTTTCAAACCAAAACATATTTGACACAATGACGACATTTTTTTAAGTGAAAGGAAATTGAGTAATTATTGGTACCCTCGTGTATACAAGTTACATATTTATGCATTTCACACTCCATTTATTAATGTCGTCTCTTATTTTATTTGATATTGGAAACGTAAAAGTAAAATAAACATATTGGTTTGACTCTATTTGGCCATTGGCTAATTGTACTTCATTCTAAAATAAAACCACTAGTTATACGAATTACTCCTTCCACATTCGTGCTTGTGATGTACTCCATCGTAATAGAGAATCTCAGCAGATAAAAGATTTGACAATTGTAAGTTTTCACCATATATTTTGTTTGAAAGAAAGCCTTTTCCACTATTTTCGCTATGGAAAAAACGAGTTGGTTTGGTAATGCATGTAGTGTGTAATTTTGGCTTAAGAATCTCAGTGTTAGGTAATGATCAAACACGAGCTAGCTAGGGTACAACTATTATTCATATCATGTATTTGTATCAAATTAATAGTATTATAATATATTATTTTACTATGGTTAAGTGCTATATTGAGGTGATTAAAATTTTATATTAATTGACTATGATTTACTGATACCAATCTATGTGAAGATACACGCACGTTAAATATTTATTGAATTCGTGTAGCTAGATATAAGAATGAGCAAGTAGATTTCAATAAATATTATTCTGCACCCGATATTTACACCAGATTAATAAACGTAACATGTATTTTTTATATATATATTTATCACTTTATCATGTTGGTTAATTCTTCCAGAAGGTTTTGGATTATTATTTTTAAAGATATCAATTACATTTCTTTAATGTCAGCAATTACGATAAAGAGAATGTTTGGAACTTCTATATATACATCATGCCATAAAACTTGATACCACCCTGTCTCATGAAAGAATATTTTTTAATTATTTTACCTTTATTAAATATTTTCTTAATTTATGTGTCATCTCTATCAATGATATTATCCATATTTTTACTAAATGTTAATGCAATTGATTATTAAGAGTAAAAAGGGAAAAATATAATCAATTTTGTCTTCAACTTCTAAAATAATCACGATACATATAATGAGACAATTATTTTTAATAATCACGACACATATAATGAGACAGAGAAAGTACTACGAGGTTACCAGAATGACTTATAGTTTTGACGAGGTTACCAGAATGACTTATAGTTTTGACTGGTTTACCAAATTTACAACTACTTCTAATTTTTTTTTTGCAGAATTGCTTTAGGGAATTCATATTGTCAATTCCAACTAATTTGAGATTAATGCATAGTTAAATGATTGCAGCTTTTTACTGTTTCCCTGAACCTTAATTTTGAATACATATTCAGTGGGTATATAACTATATGATTTCATTTATCCTAAGTTTAGTTGGGTATTCTGCTAGTTATTTTCTAACTGTTTGCCTGTTTGGTGTTTAAGTTTTTCACCCAACCTCTGAGATACTGCTTATATTTTCATGTCACGTCATATTAGAGCCAGATTATTTCAATTTCTTATTCAATATTTCAGATCTAATGCATTATTCTATTATTCTGGTGTGTATTTAAATATTAAGGTTTAAATTTTGATAGAAACAAATGGCCTAATACTGAGCGAACCATATTAGCAAATTGAAACTAAACATGCAATGATGTCGTCGTTTTGTCTAAACTTGAAGCACAGCATCATGGTTAACGGTGGCGGAGCTAGAATTTTCACTAAGGGGAATCAAAATATAAATAAATAAACTCATCAAGAAGTTAAGGGGTGTCATTATATAGTATATATACATATTTTAAAAAAACTACCAAATTGTACAGTGTAATTTTTCGACAATGGGGTGTCAACTCCTTTGGTGCACTTGGCTCCACCACTATTTGTAAGAAGCTCTGGCTATGGCGGAGATAAGAGAGAAGAGAGAATGAGATGGAGGAGAAAGCAGATACTCCATTCACTGTAAATGTGATATGTAGAGTTACCCTGCTTATGTTTGTGAACTATTTATAAAAGCTAACAACTAACTCGACTATTAATCTACTAAGTAGTTATAACTAACTATTTACTAACTATAATACAATTAAATAGTCTGGACCATAGCTCTCAACACTCCCCCTCAAGCCGAGGGATGAAACGCATTTTTCATTCCCAACTTGCTCAATAAGTAGTCATGATGTAGTTTGCACAGTGCTTTTGTCAATAAATCTGCAATTTGTTCTATTGTTCCAACATGCTGAGTTTGAATTAAGCCTTGCACGAGTTCCTCTCTTACAAAGTGGCAATCAATATCTATATATTTATATCTTTCATGGAAGATTGGGTACGCAGTAATTTGAATGGTTGCTTTGCTGTCACATTGTAAGGACATAGGTAGATTGATATCCACTTCTAGTTCTTTGAAGTGTCCAACCATCCACACAATTCAGCTATTGTAGCTACTATACTCCTAAATTCTGCCTCGGCTAAGCTCGTAGACATTGTCCCATGTTTCTTAGACTTTCAGGAGATCAGTGCTCCACCAAACTCCACCACATATCCAATAACTGATCTTCTAGACTCTACACATGCTCCTCAATCAGAGTCACAGTAGGCTATATGATGTTTGTAGCTCCCAGTAGGCATAAGCAGACCAAGTCCAGGTGTGGACTTGATGTATCTTACTACTCTTTTTGCAGTATCCACGTGAGAAACTTGAGGTGCATGCATATGTTGGCTAAGTGCCTGTACTACAAAGGCTATATCTGGCCGTGTCATAGTTAGATACAGAAGCCTTTCTACCAATCTTTGATAGCTCCCTTTATCTTCAAGTTGCATATCTTTGGAAACATTATGCTTTACCACTCGATCAAACTCGATAGATGTGAGATTACGATTAAACTCAAGAGGTGTGGAAGCTGGTTTTCCACCTGCTAGACCAAGTTCAGACACCATTCTAAGGCATACTTTCTTTGGAACATCAAGATACCCTTGTGAGATCTGGAGAATTCAATACCAAGAAAGTACATCAGCTCTCTGATGATCGGTGATAATAGGTAAATTAGACTATAATTAGGCCCTAAAGAATCACATTTTTGTATAGCTTTTACGGTAAAAAGTGATAACAAAATGCTATAATTAGTATTTTCCATGCTTTGAAGGCTATATCCATTAAAGAAGTATGTGGAGTACTTTTGGGATCAATTACGGAGAAAAGGAGGCCAATCATACAATATCCACAAACTGCACCACGCGAAGGGACAAAACCAGAATTGAAGTTGGTCGGCCGCTGTCCAGGCGTAACCGCAATAGAATACTACTGCTAGATTCTGAAGGCCACTCTAGCTGCGGTCCTGGCGTAACCGCGGTAGGGCCGCGGCTGGACGCATAAACTTCAGGGACCAAAGTGCAAAACACGGGATTTTAAGCCCTAAACTCTATATTGAATGAAGGAAGATGGCCAAGAAAGAGGAGGACGCCACTTTGGAGTAAAACACACACACGTGATCGTGAGGAAGTGGAGAATTCTAAGTTTTCTTCATCTTTTTCAAGTATTTTCAATTGATTCAACATTCATGCAATTGTTTGATTACATCATAAGTGGATAATCACCCATTATTCTGGGGTTGTGATTTAGCCATGAATATTATTGTTTGATATTAGCTTGACCTTGATTATAATTCACCAATATATGATTGTTTCTTTAATTTTGCATTTAATTGCTTAATTGTCTGGCCAACATTTAGATTTTATTTACTATATATTCTATGCTTGGGAAAGTCATATTTAGATTAGAGAAGAATTGAAGAGAGCATGAACTTAACCCTTAAGGGGGGAGCGGATTTGTGGTTATGATAGAAATATACCTAGTCACCGAGCTTAATTAAATATTGTAATCTTAATGTTTTCTTAATAGATTGATTTCATAGAAATATAGGTGTGAGTAGTACTTCGGGAGAAGGCTATGAGAGTATTTATCGATTAATTAGCAACCATGGGTAAATTATATGAAAGTGAGATTTAATTAGAACACAATACGAATGATGAGCTGATCACAACCCTGGAATACTTGTCTCTATTGAATACACAACAATCAATTCGTTACTTGATAATTCATTATTACTTAGAATCATAGTATAGTATAATCATATTATTGGACTTTGATTTTAGCTGGACTGAATAACAATTTTAGTGATTCCGTGAGTAGTTTACACAAGTCTTTGTGGGTTTGACACTCAACTTATCATTATATTTCTTGTCGACCATATATACTTGTGTGTGCGTTTGGGAGCAACAAGTTTTTCGTGCAGTTGCAGGGGACTTGAATATTAACTACTTGCTAGTTTTTGCTCTAATTACTTATTTCGTCTAGTCTAACGTTACTTTATTGTTGCTCAGATCTCAGGAACTTTGATTGAATGCATAGGGTCAGAAGCCAGGACAGACTTTAAGGCTTTGATCCTGAACCTGAGAGAATATTTCACAGGAGGTTGAGGGAAGCAAGGGACACGAATAATATTGAGGTACTTGTTCAATTTCATGTGAACATGGCAGAGGAGCAACCTATGGCTGTTTAGGAGGTGGAAATGCCCAACATTTCTAATGTCACCTCCAGTATCGTGAAGCATATGATCGCTGGGCATTTTGAGCTGAAATAGAGCATGATCCAGTAACTTCATACGAACGGGCAATTTATGGGTGTTCCACATGAGGATCTGCAGCAGTACATTCTAAACTTCTTGGAGATTAGTGATACTGATACTTATATCACTAACGGGGTCACTCCAGATTATGTGAGGCTCACACTTTTTCCATTCTCTCTATTGGGTGAAGCTAAGCGATCACTAAAGGCATAATCAACTAACTCTATTACAATATGGAATGATTTGGCGAGAAAATTTCTAGCAAGGTTCTTTCCTTTAGGCAAAACTGCAAAGATCAAAAGTGAAATAGTGGCCTTCATACAGAAAGCAGGTGAATTTTTATACTCAGCTTGGGAAAGGTTCAAGGGGATACTCTGAGACTATCCTCATCACAATCTGACGAATGAAGTGTTAACTCACACTTTCATAGAAGGACTACATTCTGAAACAAAGGTCATGGTAGATGTTGCACCTGGGGCTCAAGTGTTGGAGAAAATCTTTGACGAGAGATATGCATTATTGAACAAATTCTCCAAGAGCAATCCGGATTGACAAGGGGAGATGGGCAGGCACACAGTGCAAAAGTTTGTAGGGGTTCTTGAGTTAGATGTCATCTCAGCATTATCAGCACATATTGCTACACTAGCCAATCAAGTGAACCAGATGAATTTAAGTATCAACAAGCAGCAAACACAACCGGTACAATAGGTTTAGGCTTTTTGTGAAATAAGTGGAGAAGGTCACACGAGCGATATATGCCGCGCAAACCTAGAGTTTGTCTGCTTTATTGGTAATTAAAATAGTATCCAAACAAACCAATATGGGAACACTTACAATCCCAATTGGAGGAACCACCCAAACTTCTCATAGGGTAAAAACCAGCACACTCAGAATCAATACAGGCCTCAAGCACCTCAATAGTAATATAGACCACCTCAGGTTGAACAACAAGCGAATCCTACAAGTCACATTGAAGACATGTTAAAAAAGGTGATGGATGAACAACAATCTCTCTCTCAGAAAATGATGGCTGAACAGTAAGCCCTCGCTACAAAAGTGAGAAATTTGGAGCGTCAAATGGGACAGCTTGCTAGTTCTCAAAATACTAGACCAGCGGGAGCTCTTCCAAGTGACACTGAGCCCAATCCTAAAGCTCAAGTAAATGCGGTTACCTTGAGAAATGGAAGAGCATTAGAAGAAGTTCCAATGAAAAAGAAAGATACAGCTCATCCTAAAGGATAATTAGTTCCCAAGCCAGTTGAGGGGACTGAGAAAGATGATAAAGGACCCGAGACAGTAATTGAGATTAGGCCACTACCTCCATTTACACAAAGACTGTAGAAACAAAAAGATGATGCTAAGTACAAGAAATTCCTTGATATTTTGAGCCAAGTGAGTGTGAATTTGCCTTTGGTGGAAATTTTGCAGGAAGTGCCTAAGTACGTAGGGTATCTCAGAGATATTGTGGCAAACAAACGAAGACATACAGAGTTTGAAACAGTTGCATTTACTGAAGAGTGCAGTGCTAGAGTTAAGAGTAAACTTCCTCATAAGTTTAAGGATCCTAGGAGTTTCACAATTCCTTTGTCTCTTGGAAAATAAGAAGTTGGTAGAGGCCTATGTGATTTAGGGGCTAGTATAAATTTGATGCCATACTCTTTGTTCAAGCAACTTAGATTGGGGGCGATCAGACCTACTACAATCACTTTACAGCTAGTAGATAGGTCACTAGTCATGCCCGAAGGAATCATTGAAGATGTACTAGTTCATGTGGGAAAGTTTATTCTTCCCGCTCATTTTATTGTTCTTGATTACGAGGAAGATGAGGAAGTGCACATTATTTTTGGGCGACTATTCTCAACTACTAGTGGAGCAATTATTGATATAACAGCAGGAAAGTTAAAATTGAGAGTTGACGATGAGGAGGTCACTTTTATTGTGTACAAGGAACTTAAGCTTCCTAAGCATTATGAGGATTTGTGCATGATTACTGTGGTAGAATTGAAGGGGATAAAACAGGGTCCTTATGTGAATTATAGTGATTCATACGGTATAACTGAATTAAAGGAGGTAGTGTTTCCAGTTGAGTGTGTTAAGATGATTGAGAAAAGAGCCAGAGATAAAAGAGGAGACCTTCCGAGAGTGTGCAAAAAGGCTAAAATTTATGGGAGAAAGAACAAGAGAAAGCGCCTAGCCTGAGCAGAGTAGCAGAGTCGTGCCACGACTATAAATAAGACGTTGGTTGGGAGGCAACCCAACATGCATATCTTTTAGTTATTGATTTTTTGTTTTAGTGTCAAGTTTTGTGTTGTTTTTGTTTTACAGAGCAGGGGAAGTATGAGTACCCAAAGTTGAAGCTGATGAGAATGTTTGAGCTTAAGTGTGGGGTCGTCCCGATCCTTAATATTGAGGATCATGTCCGAACTAGGTCCGAGAGGGTCTCAGGGAGTATTTCTCACCCTTGTTTTAATATTTCTATATGATCATGCATCAAGGACTATGCATAATATAAGTGTGGGGTGGGAAAACTACTTTCAGACTTTTTCCGAGGATGGATCTTTTGGACAATTTTCTTGAGGGATAAAAGTCCGGTTTAAAAATACCAAAAAGATTTTTTTTGAATAGCTAGGTAGTTTTCCTTGGTTTTTCTTTAGGCACCGGTTCTTCTACAAGGATGTAGCTCGAACAGGGCATTTTAATTTCTTTTTAGGAGTAGTTTAGGAAGAAACTGAGTCGTTCTGAGATACTCATTGACATGATTGATGCTGGCACATTAGTCTATGACATACATTCTGTTTTCCCATGTACTTGATTTGAATTGTGAATCGTAAGTAAAGTAAATAGCCTATTTTGTGGTGCTTTTTCTTAGTTGTTTGACTCGTATGCCACATAGTGCAAGGTTGTTTAAAGTTTTCAATTATGATTCTTTCTTGACTTGAGAGTTGAACAAAACCGTCTAGATTAAGTCATGTGCAGCGTGTGTGAGGATTTTTGATTTTCTGTGCTATCTTATATAGTCTAGAACTTTCCCCGTGTGTTAATTGAAGCAAAATTGTAAGTTGTGCTAATCTAGGAGATGACGTAAGCATTTTCTTGCTTGATCATGGATGTGCTTGTCACATAAAAATAAAATTTTCAGTTGCTAGCGCCTTTGAGTCTATAGACCTTTCTTTGACACCCACATTACAAGCCATACCGTTATTTTGTTCTTAATTTGATATTCATTGAACATGTACCTCCTAAGGCACTTAGTCGCTAAAACAAGTAAGGATAGATATCGGGGAGCATCTTTTGAGTGGAACAATGGAAGGGCCCGTTGGTGCACTAAAATTGAAATTAAAGGTCACTAGCCGATGAACTTTATTGTATGGAGTGTGTGGAGAAAAGAAAAAAATTATAGTGAATGAATATAGAAAAAAATAAATACCTCCAGTTCTTATTGATTTTGTGCTAGTAAAAAATAGAGAAGTGCTTAATTGAAAAGAGGATTATGTTGTATGTGGCAAGTGGGTTGGTTGAGAAGAATATGAGCTTGAATTGTAAATGTAGTATATTAAAGTGCTTAGGAGGGTGAGTCACTATTTCTGAATATATCCTACATGTCCATTAGCCTACATTACAACCTAAAAGTCCTAATTGATCCTAGATTTAGCTAGCTTAAATTAGTAGAGATATAAACTATAGGCAAGCTTATGGTACGACCACAAGATGCATATGAATTCTTTGTGAGAGCGGGTGAATTTTGTTCAATTGTGTGATGTCCTTAAATTATATTCAAAAGTATATTTAAATGTGTGGACCAATTTATACTAATTCTTTCGTTTGTTAGTGAGGGCACATGATCTCATGAATGATTGTTAATGTTGTAAATTTTTTTTGTTGGGTAAATGCATGAATTGGGGGTGCTTAGTGGTTGCAAGTCGATTGTTGAGGTTGGGCAGTGACGAATAGGTTGCTGGAATTTATTGAATTCAAATATTTTACTTGGGTATGCTTAAACGGGGAGAATATAAAATTTTGTGTGTTGATGCTTGTGTGCCGATATTGATTATAGTCTAGGATATAGTGTGTGGGTAAAAGTTCAAGTACTCCTCTATAATTGGTACGTGTACGTAGTTGGGGGTTTTATAGATTGTCCAATTTCTCGAGGACGAGCAACGTTTAAGTGTGGGGTGTTGATTATAGGTGATAATAGGTAAATTAGAGTATAATTATGCCCTAAAGAACCACATTTTTAATAGATTTTATGGTAAAAAGTGATAACAAAATGCTCTGATTCGTGATTTTCATGCTTTGTAGGCTATATCCAATAAAATAAGTCAGTGGAGTACTTTTGGGATCAATTACAGAGAAAAGAAGGCCAATCATACAATATCCACAAAGTGCACCAAGCGAAGGGACAAAACCAGAACTGAAGCTGGTCTGCCGCTGCCCGAGAGTAATCGCGGTAGGACTGCGGCACAACATTGTTGCGGATTCTGAAGGCCACTATAGCCGCAGTCCTGGTGAAATCGCAGTAGAATTGCGGCAGGATGTATAAACTTCAGGGACCAAAGTGCAAAACCCGGGATTTTAAGTCGCAAACCCTATATTAAATGAAGGAAGCCGGCCAAGAAAGAGGAGGACGCCACTTTGGAGTAAAAACACACACAGGATCGTGAGGAAGTGGAGAATTCTTAGTTTTCTTCATCTCTTTCAAGTATTTTCAATTGATTCAACAATCATGTAATTGTTTGATTACATCATGAGTGTTAAACACTCATTGTTATGGGATTGTGATTTAGCCATGAATATTGTTGTTTGATATTAGCTTGATCTTGATTATAATTCACCAATATATAATTGTTTCTTTAATTCTGCATTTAATTGCTTAATTGTCTGGCCAACTGTTAGATTTTATTTACTATAAATTCTATGCTTGGGAAAGCCGTATTTAGATTAGAGAAAAATTAAAGATAGCATGATCTTAACCCTTAGGGGGAGCGAATTTGTGGTTAGGATAGAAATATACCTAGTCACCGAGCTTAATTAAATATCGTACTCTTAATGTGTTCTTAATAGATTGATTTCATAGAAATATAGGTGTTAATCTATTAAGAATATGTGAGTAGTACTTCGGGAGAAGGCTATGAGAGCATTTATCGATTAATTAACAACCATAGGTGAATTATATGAAAGGGAGAGTTAATTAGAACACAATATGAATGATGAATCGATCACAACTCTGGAATACTTGTCTCTACTGAGTACACAACAATCAATTCGTTACTTGATAATTCAGTATTACTTAGAATCATAGTATAGTATAATCATGTTATTGGACTTTGATTTTAGCTGGACTGAATAACAATTTTAGTGATTCCGTGAGTAGTTTACACAAGTCTTTGTGGGTTCGACACTCAACTTATCATTATATTTCTTGTCGATCATGTATACTTGCGTGTGCGTTTGGGAGCAACACTCTCCCAGATCCTTCATTTTGAATTTTTTCTGTAACTCTTTTCTGACCTAATTGATAAGATGTAGAATGCTACATGTTACCAACAAGTCATCCACATATACTAAAATAAGCACCAGTTCAGTACCTATCATTTTAGTAAAGATAGATTAGTCATAGTGACTTTGCACAAACCGCAAAGCTAGAAGTGCTTCATATTTTGATTGAGATTTTATTGTCTAGTGTTTGTTCTATCCCATACAAAGCCATGTGAAATTTGCACACTTTATGATACCCCCCTTGGCTTGAAAAGCCATTTGGACCTTGCATGTAGACCTCCTCTACCAGGTCACCCTGCAGAAATACATTATGGACATCCATCTGAAAAATATACCAATTAGCTGCAGTAGCTAGCAACAACATCTCTCACAGTAACTATCTTGGTTACATGTAAGAAAGTTTCTGTATAGTCTAAACCTTCTTATTGATTGTTGCCCTTCACTACTAATCTAGCTTTAGAGTTTTTCACCTCACCATTGTTCTTACATTTGACTTTAAACACCCATTTACCCCCTATAGGAACATTTCCTTGAGGTAGGTCTACTATAGACCAAGTATTGTTCTCCTCGAAGGCTGAGGTTTCGACTTTCATGGCCGTGAGCACGTGATTTTTGCCCTATATGAGAATTACTCCCAAAAATTCAAAATAAAAGAGTTTTGTGTTGTTTGCAATTGTTGTGAATTTAGTGTCATTTTTAAAAAATAATGACAATATATATATATATATATATATATATATATATATATATATATATATATATATATATATATATATATCATTTTTAAAAAAAAAAAAAAATATATATATATATATATATATATATATATATATATATATATATATATATATATCGCATTTGCATTTAGGATTTAATTCTACAATTAGGAATAATTAATTTTATCTTACAAAAATGAAAATCACAAAAAATAGGCATCTTTTGCATTTTAGCCTTTAATGTCCAAATTGTGTGATTGTATTTTAATTACCATTTAAAATTAGGTGACAATTATTATTATGAGATTAGTATTTCAAGATAATTTTAGTTTTTATAAATTAATCTTAGTATTTTGAGGCTTTATTAATTAGGAAGTTGAATAATGGAGAAGAACAAAATAGAAAAAAATTGGATTGGGCCATCTTGCAAATTAAGTTACAAGCCCAATCCTAAGAAACCTTACCCAACCCAAAACCCCTTGGCCCAAGAAGAAAATTTCAGATTTTTTTAGCAAAAAATAATCATAATTACATGACATAAAGTAGTGGGGGGCAAGGAAATCAAGGAAGAAAACAAGGAGAGGAAAACATGGATTAGTGGGTTTTCTTTAAATTAAAAAATATTTTCTTTTTAATAAAAAATCTGAAAATTTTCGAAATTCTTGCCTATAAATAGAAGAGAAGATTTATGAAAAAAGGGGTGGAAAAAAGAGAGGAAAAATAGGAAGAGAAAAAAAAATAAAAAAATTCCCTGCTGTGGTATACACTCGATATACACTCTGGACACAGAAGTATACATGGCAAAAAATTCAATTTATGAGAGTTTCTTTTGAGAATTGAAAAGAGTTCAAAGCTAGAAAGACAAAACAAAGAGAAAATCTGGAATATATTTTCCTTTTCTATTTTTTACTGGTTTTTTTTCGCATTTTTCTCTCCGTATTGCTGGAATTTTCGGGATTGAGGTGTTGAAGCTACTGCTGGTTGTTACTGTTGTTGTTGTTGTACTTTTACCGGCCTGTTAATTTTCCATCTTCCCCTTCTTTTCAATACCAGGTATATTTTTCTTACAACTGAAGCTGTACTGGTGACTTTGATCAAATAAAGATGAAGATTTAGATTATTATATGCTGTCATGTAGTTATAGTTTGATATTACTGGTTTAAGTTTGTGATTTATACATTGTAGTAGTATGTAGTAGCTAAAAATAGAAAGACCAAACAAAAATCATATAATAGCTAGTAGTAGTAGTAGTATAGTCGTAGAAGTAGCATATCACCGAGTTTAATTAGGTAAAACACCTAAAATATAAGTTAGCATATCACTTTTCTTCAAAAATCACTAATTAATCTTTCACCGTAAGCTTTTCGTAAAAATAAAATCACATAGTTAACTATATTGTCGTGGATTTGTACATGAACACAAGTAGGAGTTTAATCTTAATAAAATCAGGGGAATAGTTGTGTCTAAGCATTGAATCATTTAAATATGGATATTCAGGTTATTACAATCCAGTAATTAAAATTACGAATCCTGTTCGTGTAATCAACGTGTTTTGAAACTATCAAATAGGCTTAAATCTGTATTGAAATTAGTAGGTTAACAATATGGTCATAAACTACTCATCTTACCTTTTAAATAGTTTTATATCTTTACATATAGTTAGCTTCACAGTCTCTCAATTAGTAAATAATCAAAATGACCACAAAATTCATTAGTGAAAGTCAGAATTGAAGATGACTAGTTTAATAAGCAATCATGTATATAGATATTTGATTAGAATTAGTACCCTCGTGTATTGATTTTTCTCTTTCTGATTAATAAAAGCATTTGATTCCTTAATCATGTGTACTGTGGATTTTACATTTTCTATTCTTGCCTTTATTCTTTTTATCTGGATTGGGCCTTGTGTAACGCTGGGCCTGAATTGTCCTACGAAATTGCTTAGTCCACTGATTGAGGGCTCGAAGACCGTCTGGGCTTTGAGACTTGGGCCGGCCCTTTACGGGTCTGTTTAGACGTTTGAAGAATCCAGGCCCAACAAACAATAGAAATAACGGGCCTGGAATGTTTAATACTAGAAATCGATTAAGGCAAAAACAATGTATAGCGAATATAGTTGAACAAATAGGATCGGACTTTAATAAAATAATTGGGACGAGCCTCGCATAACGAATAATAAACACCGGGGCCCCCATTTAGTAATGGTTTAATATAATAGATTCGGGAAGGTTAGTAGTGAATTCCATAGCCTCTCCCAAAAGATCTTAAAAGCCGATAGACGTTATTTAGGGCACGATTTAACGTACTTTCCTATGAACGAGTGTGCACTTGGTGCGACTCAAATCCAAATCTCGGCAAAGCCGAAATACACCAAAAGTCATAGGCGTACTGGTTGCGGAATGACTCAAGGCGTGTTTTCGCGATGTCGCAAATCTCTTAAAAATAATACCTAATGTAAAAAGCATTACATGTTGTTTAAAAATCTGTAATTGAGTCAAACAAGAGTCGAGAACGACAATTGAGCGACCGTGCTAAAACCACGGAACCTGGGAATACCTAACACCTTCTCCCGGGTTAACAGAGTTCTTTATCTGGATCTTTGCTTCGCAGACATTTTGAAGAGTCAAATTCCTCGGATTCGGGATTAACCGGTGACTTGGGACACCATTATCATTCCCAAGTGGCGACTCTGATTAATCTCGATAAAATCCCGAACCGATTGTCCTTTAATTGGAAAAACTCCTTCCTTACGTTATTTTTATCCGTTTCGGATATTTGAGCGTCGGGGTATACCTTACAAGCGTATTTATATTTATGCTTATGTGGGGTAGTAAAAAGGGAGGTGTGACAGCTCTGGCGACTCTGCTGGGGATAAGTAACCCAGAACTTCGGTTCAGGGTTTAAGAATTCGAGCTCAGTAAAATTGCTATTTTTGCTTATATCTGATTTCATTATATGTTTTGATTAATGTGCTACATGATTACCGCTTTGATATTGCGTGAATTGTATATATAAAACTGTGCCGAAAACCCTTCTCTTCTTATCTCTGGGGATGTGCTTACTGGTTGAGACTCCCCTTTCTGTTAGTGTCAATACCAAAAAATAAGAAAAAGAGGCCGGACAAGTTACAAAGCCGATTGACTCCGCGGGTCACCGGTACGTAGCCCCCTCCTCGATCCGAGTTGTCCGCTCGGGTACACGGTCTAGCACCATATGAAAACTTCAGGATATTGAACCTAGGTCTAGGACGTTTATTTGCATCATATTTGACTTAGGGGACTCAACACAGGGGTTGGGTCCGTCTAGGACAGGTGACCCGGTAATTAAGACCGAGCATATTATGTGTTGCATTTTTAATTGTCCTTGATCATTATGCGGACCGGCAAAAATCCCAAGGGTAGAAAAATTATTGAAAAAAAAAAAGAGAGAAATAAGAGTTAGTGAAAATGGGTATCAAAAAAAAAAAATTGAAAAAATGGTTTTGTTGTTGAAATAAATTGGTCAATTAATCTGACCGAACTACGCAGGTTTGATTCTCGCTGTTAGGTGGGATACGTAGGCAACCCTCATCGGGTCCAACCACCCCTTTCAAAAAATCAAAAAGAAATGTGTGTGTTTTTGTCAATAAAATCAAAGTGATGCCGTTTTTGAAAATAGCCGAATGTTCCGAAAGGACGCCGGAAGGCTGTTTTTGCAAAATAGCCACTTTGAATCATTTTAAATAATTTGCGGGCATAGCCTTGAAATATTCCCTCGCGGAAATGTTAAAAGGCCGTATTCGCAAAATCAAGTTCGGGTTCACACCCCTTTTGCAAAAAATAACCAAAAAATGTCAAATTTTTGATTTTGTTATAAATAAGTCGGGTGATGCTATTCTTGCTTAAAATAAGCCAAATGTCCCTCAAAAAGACGCCGGAAGGCTGTTTTTGCAAGAATAGCCACTTTGAGTCATTTGTAAATAATTTTGACACAACCTTGAAATATTCCCTCGCGGAAATGTCAAAAGGCTGTATCCGCAAAAAATTAAGTTTGAGTCATCGCTCAACTTTTCAAAAAATATCTACTTTATCAAATAAGCCATTACATGGCCGGTTTTTGCTGAAATAGCCACATTTTTGCATTTTAACTTCCTCAGTCTTGTGTTGGCCTGTGTCGGTGTTGAACGATGCCCCATAGGCCCCAGGATAAAATTTTTGAATTTGCATCTTCTTAAATAAAATTTTGCAAAAAGAGCCACTTTGTCCAAATAAGCCATTACATGGCCAATTTATGAAACATAGTCTTGTGTTGGTTTATGGCGATGCCGAACGATGCCCCATGAGCCACAGGATAAAAAAAAATTATCAAGTTTATCTTTCTTAAATAAATTTTACAAAAATAGTCATTTTGTCAAATAAGCCATTATGTGGCCAATTTTGTAGAAATAGTCATAATTGACACCAAAAATATTTTTATTCTTGTAGAAATCTCTAGCACAAGGTGTGAAAGTTTTTTTTATCAGAGTTTGTAGTTAGAGTCGGCTTTTATAATTTTCCTTCAAAGAAAAAAAAATCAAAAAATCAAATAAACATCTCTTTATTTCTTGCATTAATTTGCAAGAACTACGCTCGGTCCTGATTCATGCGGGGTCATGATACGTAGGCAATCCACATAGGATTCGACCATGTCCATAACCAAAAAGAAAAAAAAAAGTGAAAAAAAAAAACCACAAAAAGGAAAAAAAGAGAATAATCAATAAAGTGGAATACCTTAACGCTAACCCGGTGGTTTCGTTTTGTTAATCCAGAAAGTCAAGGTGGTTGGTTGTGGTAAATTGGAAAGCAAGATCCAAGGAAAATGATAACCGGCATCGAAGCTGTTACGGGTGCTCAAGAGACTCAGGGTCAGAAAATTCAACAAGGGTCTACTGTGGTTGAAGAAAACAGAGCATTGAACCAACAAATGACCCAAATGCGTCAAGCATGGGCCAATGGCCAAGGACAGCCTTCTCATGAGGCACAATCTGCTATACAACAAGAACAATACCACTCTCCCGAGTACCACTCGTACTCGTTTGACCTTCCTGCAAACGTTGAGAAGCTTACCCGAAAGAATGTGCAGGAAGAAATGGCCCAAAGATTGAAGAGATTAGAACAACGGATGAAAAACATGCAAGAAATGGCAGAGAATCTCAAGGCTGAGTGGGTTGGTACCGGTTCCCGCCAACAGCTGGTTGAACGGAACCACATGTTAGGAGAAGAAGTCAAAATATTAAGACAACATGTGGTTGGAATGTATCGGGCATGGAAGGATGGAAAAGCACCACCCCCGCCACCACCTAGTTTCATGGACCCGGTCCTTACACTGAACCCGATGCCAAATATACCTGCCTATCGCAGCCTTTCTAGCCACTCGAGTAGCTCGATTACTCGTCCCCCAGCTATGCTTTCCCAACACTACTTCCATCCCCAACCCCACTACTCTCCCCGGAGGCACCCAAAATCGTACTTCACCTTCCATGTACCCAATTCCACAAAAAGCCTACCGACCCCCGCAAACATACCGGAAACCCCCTGGGTCAGGTTTCAGGCCAAACAAGGCGTTTAGGGAGGAGAGGTTGCTGAAGCGAAAAAAGGCTTTCACCCCTATCGGAGAATCATATACCGGCCTTTATCATAGGTTGAAAGAGTTGGGGATGTTAAGACCAGTCGCACCAAAAGTTCCAAATCCACCCCCGAAAAATCTTGATTCTTCTGTCAGATGTGAATATTGTTCGGGAACATTGGGTCATGATACTGAAAAGTGTTGGCAATTGAAGAATTCCATTCAAGATCTTATCGATGAGAGGAGAATTGAAGTACAGACTCCCGAAACCCCAAACATTACACAGAATCCTCTACCTGTATGTGGCGTTGCGCATTTTGTGGGGACGATGCCCGATGACGAGGGTGAGGAGATTTTTCTTTGGAAGCCGAGATCATTGAAATAGAAAGCGATCTTAATGCAGAATTCAGTGGCTAGGATGCCATGCTTGTCAATTGGGAAGGCGCTCCGTCTCTTGGAGTTTTGGTGGTATATTTTGGTGTCATCTCTTTTGCCCGGGTCAAGGTTGTAATCCGGACGTTGTCTTGAGAGTCAAAACCCTTCTATCTTTCCACTTTGCTTTGTTTAGTAATAAATTTGTTTAGTGTTGTCTAGGTTTGTAATTCTAGTCTAGTCTGTTCGTTTTGTTGTTCGTCTTGTTGTTTCAACCCATCAGTTTAATACAACTCTCTGTTTCCCATCATTCCTAGTCATTCCATTTCTGATCACTTTGTATTTCTTCTCATACTGACTTTAGTAACATGACATGCACATAATTCTAAGCATGGTTTTTAAAAGTCAATGAAACAATATTGAAGATGTAATGATACTTGAAAAAATAAAAACATATTGGAATACTGTGAAACTGGAATCAAGTGAACATTGGGGAAAGCGTAACATAAAGAAATGCCTTGGAAATGCATCATGCTTCATCGGTTTAAAGCCAAAGGCAAAAGTACCCCCAAGACTAAAGGAACCATCTGTGGTATCGGAATTGTTGCCCAATGGCATTGAGAATCGTCAAAAACAGAAGGCAAATATGTGATTTGGTCGAAAGATAGTTTGTACTTGGTAGGCTTTGAAGATTGGAATGACGAAGGCATTTTATTCGGCTATCCAAACACTTCGTCCATTGTTATCCCTTCGAGCCTTATTATATTTTCTTTCATATCCCTCTTTCGGAATCAACAACAAAAATTGAGGATTAAGCGAGAAACAAAAAATACAGAAAAGAAAAAAAGAGAAAAAGAGGAGAAAAGAAAAGAAAAAGGAAAAGAAAAGAAAAAAACCGGGAAAAGTCAAAAGAAATTCATTAATTAATAACATAGTCTGAACTACGTCTGACTTGATCCCGAAAGGGTACGTAGGCAGCCTCACTGAGGTTCAGTCACAATAAAAGAAAAATCCAAAAAAAAAAATCCCCCAAGAAGGAAACTGGGGCAGAAGTTATGGTTGTTGAAAGAATAAAGATTCCGAAAAGTTGTAATTTTATCCTACGATGAAATATTTTGAGCCTTTACCCCATCCAAAAGCCTGCATTACGGTCCAAATGGAGACCTTCCGATCAATCTTCAAGAAATGCCGAGTCAAGCGAACAAAGGTCAATCGCATCAGGGGCAACACTCCAGTCCGAACAAAGAAGAGTGAAGAACTCAAACCACCACGAGACTCCAAGATGAGAGAAGTCAAAATGAGAGAGTCGTATCGGTGAAAACCCGCACGGGCACCGTAAGGCGACGGTGAGTTGAAAGAAAGGATGATCAAATGAGAGAGGCTTGTTGGCGAAAACCCTACGGGCGCTGCAAGTCGACTAAGGATCAGATCAAAAAAATGAAGTAGTAAAGACCGGTTTCACAGCAGAACTTTGCAACAAGAGTTGAACATCAACTTTGCCATACGGAGAAGGCCAAAAGTGCGTGTCAAGGTCGCTAGAGTCGGTATTCAAAATCCGTTGGGTCATTCGTCTGTAGGTTTCTTGTTAGGAATTGTATTTTCCTTTCTCTTTATTCTTCACACTTTGTTCTCCTTCTTATCGAGTCAGTCAGGTCATAACAAGTATAGAAATGATTTCAAAATTTGCCACCAAGCTTTCCAATTGCACAAGATGGGATTTAGCCAACACGACAATCGTCGTAGGTCAGGAATGACAAGGCCGGTGATTTAAGCCCACAAGAGCAACATGTGCAATGAGGATCATGCAAGACACAAGGGTCGGCAAGGATGCCAACTCAAGGAAAATATAACAAATGGAAGTACGGGGTTCGAACGGAGAGGGGGTATGTCTTCTAACAAGAGGAAGACCAAAGGCTGTCAAGTGGAGTCATCAAAGGAATCGAGATCGAAGTTTATGGGATCCGTCAAGAAAGGAACAATATACATACCTAAAGAGAGTTTGATTTTGAACAAAGAAGAAGTGAAAATGGATAGTCGGTGAGCAAGCAAGGCGCTCGGGTGGAAAGCGGTCGCCATCAAAGTTCAAGGCCACAACCAACCACCGCATTTAAACTAACATATTTTTCTTTGCTTTGAAACAGGGGCATAAATGTTATTGGTCCGATAGAGCCAACAACTTCCAATAGGCATAGGCTCATTTTGGTTGCGATGCGTATTTTACCACATTGGGCAGAGGCAAAAAGAAAGTTTGCGCCGAATTGGCAGGGACCGTTCGTGGTATCACGGGTGTTGTCCAATGGAGCATTATATTTAACAGATGTTGAAGGAAAGTGCGTAGAGACTGCTATCAATTCGGATGCGGTCAAAAGATACTATGTATGATTCCTTTTCAATTATGTGTTTTGTATTTTGTTGTGATTTTGGAATTGAAATGACGAAGGCATTTTATTCTCTATCCAAACACTTTATCCATTGATAGCCCCTTTGAGCCTTAATGAATGAATTCTTTCATATCCCTCTCTCGGAATCGCTCTGGTGCAACAAGATCGAAATTGCCAGAATAAAAAATGAAATGATGGAAAATGAAAAAAAAATGATGAAAAAAAAAATGAAATGAAAAAAAAATGATGATGAAAAAAAATGAATGAAAAAAAAGAAAAAAAGACAAAAATCGGGAAAAAGTCAAAAAGAAATCCATCTAACTAATGAAGTTGGATGAACTACGTCTGACTTGATCCCGAAAGGGTACGTAGGCAGCCTCTCTGAGGTTCAGTCACAATAAAGAAAAAATCCAAAAAATTCCCCACATATTGAAACTGGGGCAGAAGTTATGTTTAATAATTCCGAAAGTTGTAAATATTTTTAACCCTCGTTGAAATTTTGAGCCTTTATATCTTTCTTTCTTAACCCACTCGAAAGCCACGTTACAGTCTGAAGAAAGACCTTCTGATCAATTTTGAAATGATAACAAATACAGCGAAGGAGGAGCGAAGCATCGGATAATACCCGTGGTACAGAAAACAAAATACAAAAAGGAAAAATGGAAAAAATAATAAAAATGAGAGAGTCTCATCGGTGAAAACCTTAGCCGGCACTGTGAGACGATTGTGAGGTTGAGAGAAATAAAATGAGAGAGTCTCATCAGGTGAAAACCTTAGCCGGCACTGTGAGACGATTGTGAGGTTGAGAGAATAAATGAGAGAGTCTTATTGGTGAAAACCTTTCGAGGCACCGTAAGGCGATCGTGAGGACTATCGGAAAAGAGAAAAGGCAACAAAAAAGAGTATCGGTTTGGGTCAAAGACAATTCAGAGTCAGAATAATGATTGGAACGAACTGGGTCAGAGTTTAAATACATGGCATGGTCAGCGGAATCAGCCAGCAAATACCCAGATAAGTTTTGTCATCTCTCCAAAATACCCTTACCTTTCTTTCATTTTTCTACATTTCATTGTTTACCTTTTTGAGAGCTAACTACCAGCTCCTGATAACGGAAGTTGAAATAACACTGGATCAGAAAGGATAGAAGATTGGGGAAAGGAATAAAAAAGCTTGGCAAACATGGCCAAAGAAAAAAGAAAACAAAACAAAAATGGAGAAATGAGAAAAATACAAAAAGAGTATGCAAGGGACGAGAAGTCAAGAGCCATGCAACATGAAAAAGCAAAAACAAAGGAAGCAATAAGAAGTGGGGACGGCAGATGCCAGTTGCCAGCAGTTTATATCTAATAAATTTTGTTTCATGCAGGAACAAACTATCACTAATCACTTTAAAGTGAATGTGACCAATGTGGAAAATTTAAAATACCAAAAAGAGAAAGTCTGCCGAATAAGTGGAGAAATTCACAGGCAAGAGATAAGTTGGTAAAAAAAAAAAAAAAAATACCAAAAAGAGGAAGGTAACATCTTTTAAAATCTGCTCCCCAGTCCTCAGGCTGAGGGAATACTTTTCTGCATTCGCATTGCACGTTTAATTTCTGTTAGGCGCCCACCTTCTAATACGGGAATATTTTCTGCATCGCATTGCACGTTTAAATTCTGTTAGGCGCCCACCTTCAAATACGGGAATATTTTCTGCATTCGCATTGCACGTTTAAATTCTGTTAGGCGCCCACCTTCAAATACGGGAATACTTTTCTGCATCGCATTGCACGTTTAAATTCTGTTAGGCGCCCACCTTCTAATACGGGAATATTTTCTGCATCGCATTGCACGTTTAAATTCTGTTAGGCGCCCACCTTCTAATACGGGAATATTTTCTGCATCGCATTGCACGTTTCATTTCTGTTAGGCGCCCACCTTCTAATACGGGAATATTTTCTGCATTTCGCATTGCACGTTTAAATTCGGTTAGGCGCCCACCTTCAAATACGGGAATATTTTCTGCATCGCATTGCACGTTTCATTTCTGTTAGGCGCCCACCTTCTAATACGGGAATATTTTTCTGCATCGCATTGCACGTTTAATTTCTGTTAGGCGCCCACCTTCAAATACGGGAATACTTTTCTGCATCGCATTGCACGTTTCAATTCTGTTAGGCGCCCACCTTCAAATACGGGAATACTTTTCTGCATCGCATTGCACGTTTAAATTCTGTTAGGCGCCCACCTTCAAATACGGGAATACTTTTCTGCATCGCATTGCACGTTTCAATTCTGTTAGGCGCCCACCTTCTAATACGGGAATATTTTCCGCATCGCATTGCACGTTTAAATTCGGTTAGGCGCCCACCCTTCAAATACGGGAATATTTTCGCATCGCATTGCACGTTTCATTTCGGTAGGCGCACACCTTCTAATACGGGAATATTTTCTCGCATTTCGCATTGCACGTTTAAATTCGTTAGGCGCCCACCTTCAAATACGGGAATATTTTCGCATCGCATTGCACGTTTAATTTACGTTAGGCGCCCACGCTTCAAATACGGGAATATTTACGCATCGCATTGCACGTTTAATTTACGTTAGGCGCCCACGCTTCAAATACGGGAATATTTTACGCATCGCATTGCACGTTTAAATTCCGTTAGGCGCCCACCTTCAAATACGGGAATATTTTCTGCATTCGCATTGCACGTTTAAATTCCGTTAGGCGCCCACCTTCTAATACGGGAATATTTTCTGCATTCGCATTGCACGTTTAATTTATTGTTAGGCGCCCGCCTTCTAATACGGGAATATTTTCTGCATCGCATTGCACGTTTAATTTCTGTCAGGTGCCCACCTTCAAATACGGGAATATATTTCTGCATTTGCATTGCACGTTTAATTTATGTTAGGCGCCCACCTTCAAATACGGGAATATATTTCTGCACATCATGGTTTATATAGCTAAAAGCCCACACTGGGGCAGAAAAAGAAAAAAAATAGTTTGTTGTTTTTGTTTTGAGCAGATTCAGCTCGAGGGCAAGAAGTACCATTGAAAATCAAAAAAAAAAAGAAGAAGAGGAAAACAAGAAAGAAAATCAACAAAAAAGGGAGAGTGAGCATCTCAAAAAATCAAAGAAAAAGAGACAAGGAGAAGCAAACAAAAGCTAGGATAGGAATAATTGTAATTGTAGAATCATAGCTTAGAATAACTTCTTCATTTTACATTCCCCCGGTGTAATAAGGAGGTCAACAAGCAGTAACCGCAACAGCAGCAACAGTAACAGCAAAAAATCGCAGTTTCCTTGGTAGTCCCAGCTACCAAAATTTTCCGAACTACATTGACCTGATTCCCTTTTAGCCAGGGATATGTAGGAAACCTCTTGAAGCAAAGGTTCGGTCAAAATTTTGAAAATAAAATGCTTCTCACGGAGTGCTCAAATGGGCAAAAATCGCTCGTATCCGCTCACTTGTCTTTGCACAAAAACTCTTCGTGTTTACGCGCAAAGAGGGGCAGCTGTGAGCACGTGATTTTTGCCCTATATGAGAATTACTCCCAAAAATTCAAAATAAAAGAGTTTTGTGTTGTTTGCAATTGTTGTGAATTTAGTGTCATTTTTAAAAAATAATGACAATATATATATATATATATATATATATATATATATATATATATATATCGCATTTGCATTTAGGATATATATATATATATATATATATATATATATATATATATATATATCGCATTTGCATTTAGGATTTAATTCTACAATTAGGAATAATTAATTTTATCTTACAAAAATGAAAATCACAAAAAATAGGCATCTTTTGCATTTTAGCCTTTAATGTCCAAATTGTGTGATTGTATTTTAATTACCATTTAAAATTAGGTGACAATTATTATTATGAGATTAGTATTTCAAGATAATTTTAGTTTTTATAAATTAATCTTAGTATTTTGGGCTTTATTAATTAGGAAGTTGAATAATGGAGAAGAACAAAATAGAAAAAAATTGGATTGGGCCATCTTGCAAATTAAGTTACAAGCCCAATCCTAAGAAACCTTACCCAACCCAAAACCCCTTGGCCCAAGAAGAAAATTTCAGATTTTTTTAGCAAAAAATAATCATAATTACATGACATAAAGTAGTGGGGGGCAAGGAAATCAAGGAAGAAAACAAGGAGAGGAAAACATGGATTAGTGGGTTTTCTTTAAATTAAAAAAATATTTTCTTTTTAATAAAAAATCTGAAAATTTTCGAAATTCTTGCCTATAAATAGAAGAGAAGATTTATGAAAAAAAGGGGTGGAAAAAAGAGAGGAAAAATAGGAAGAGAAAAAAAAATAAAAAAATTCCCTGCTGTGGTATACACTCGATATACACTCTGGACACAGAAGTATACATGGCAAAAAATTCAATTTATGAGAGTTTCTTTTGAGAATTGAAAAGAGTTCAAAGCTAGAAAGACAAAACAAAGAGAAAATCTGGAATATATTTTCCTTTTCTATTTTTTACTGGTTTTTTTTCGCATTTTTCTCTCCGTATTGCTGGAATTTTCGGGATTGAGGTGTTGAAGCTACTGCTGGTTGTTACTGTTGTTGTTGCTGTACTTTTACCGGCCTGTTGATTTTCCATCTTCCCCTTCTTTTCAATACCAGGTACATTTTTCTTACAACTGAAGTTGTACTGGTGACTTTGATCAAATAAAGATGAAGATTTAGATTATTATATGCTGTCATGTAGTTATAGTTTGATATTATTGGTTTAAGTTTGTGATTTATACATTGTAGTAGTATGTAGTAGCTAAAAATAGAAAGACCAAACAAAAATCATATAATAGCTAGTAGTAGTAGTAGTATAATCGTAGAAGTAGCATATCACCGAGTTTAATTAGGTAAAACACCTAAAATATAAGTTAGCATATCACTTTTCTTCAAAAATCACTAATTAATCTTTCACCGTAAGCTTTTCGTAAAAATAAAATCACATAGTTAACTATACTTGTCGTGGATTTGTACATGAACACAAGTAGGAGTTTAATCTTAATAAAATCAGGGGAATAGTTGTGTCTAAGCATTGAATCATTTAAATATGGATATTCAGGTTATTACAATCCAGTAATTAAAATTACGAATCCTGTTCGTGTAATCAACGTGTTTTGAAACTATCAAATAGGCTTAAATCTGTATTGAAATTAGTAGGTTAACAATATGGTCATAAACTACTCATCTTACCTTTTAAATAGTTTTATATCTTTACATATAGTTAGCTTCATAGTCTCTCAATTAGTAAATAATCAAAATGACCACAAAATTCATTAGTGAAAGTCAGAATTGAAGATGACTAGTTTAATAAGCAATCATGTATATAGATATTTGATTAGAATTAGTACCCTCGTGTATTGATTTTTCTCTTTCTGATTAATAAAAGCATTTGATTCCTTAATCATGTGTACTGTGGATTTTACATTTTCTATTCTTGCCTTTATTCTTTTTATCTGGATTGGGCCCTGTGTAACGCTGGGCCTGAATTGTCCTACGAAATTGCTTAGTCCACTGATTGATGGGCTTTGAGACTTGGGCCGGCCCTTTACGGGTCTGTTTAGACGTTTGAAGAATCCAGGCCCAACAAACAATAGAAATAACGGGCCTGGAATGTTTAATACTAGAAATCGATTAAGGCAAAAACAATGTATAGCGAATATAGTTGAACAAATAGGATCGGACTTTAATAAAATAATTGGGACGAGCCTCGCATAACGAATAATAAACACCGGGGCCCCCATTTAGTAATGGTTTAATATAATAGATTCGGGAAGGTTAGTAGTGAATTCCATAGCCTCTCCCAAAAGATCTTAAAAGCCGATAGACGTTATTTAGGGCACGATTTAACGTACTTTCCTATGAACGAGTGTGCACTTGGTGCGACTCAAATCCAAATCTCGGCAAAGCCGAAATACACCAAAAGTCATAGGCGTACTGGTTGCGGTATGACTCAAGGCGTGTTTTCGCGATGTCGCAAATTCCTTAAAAATAATACCTAATGTAAAAAGCATTACATGTTGTTTAAAAATCTGTAATTGAGTCAAACAAGAGTCGAGAACGACAATTGAGCGACCGTGCTAAAACCACGGAACCCGGGAATGCCTAACACCTTCTCCCGGGTTAACAGAGTTCCTTATCCGGATCTTTGCTTCGCGGACATTTTTAAGAGTCAAAATTCCTCGGATTCGGGATTAACCGGTGACTTGGGACACCATTATCATTCCCAAGTGGCGACTCTGATTAATCTCAATAAAATCCCGAACCGATTGTCCTTTAATTGGAAAAACTCCTTCCCTTACGTTATTTTTATCCGTTTCGGATATTTGAGCGTCGGGGTATACCTTACGAGCGTATTTATATTTATGCTTATGTGGGGTAGTAAAAAGGGAGGTGTGACAATGTTCACTGAACCATCAAAACTTGCCTCACTGAAGGAACGAGGTTCAACAATATCATAGTAAGCGCTTGGCATGTAAAGGAAAGTTGATCATAAGACACATAATGTGATAGTACAAGATATTGACTGGAAGACTTCTTAGGCTGCACAACATAGTCAGTGAGCCACATAGGAAGTTTAGAAGGACTGAAAGACCTCCCGAGTTCTGCAGGAAAGGATGAGTGTTTAGTAGAGATCATAACATGTATAGATTTTGAGTAATCATTACTAGTAGAGCAGAGAGAAGGTGACTGTTGTTGAGTAGCATGAAGAGTGTTGTCTGAGGATGACTGTTGATCAACCTTGCCTGCAGGTGATGAGTCTGTAAACTCTAGGATAGGAAATAGATAGAAGACCCCAAACTTCATGTTCTTTAAGGGAAAAATATCTTCCTTGAACACAACAACGCTACTAATAAAAAAATTATTTGAATCTATCCTATAAATTATAACATTTTTTAGACGAAGAGTAACTCATATGAACTGCTGGAATTGCCGTAGGACTAAATTTATCTACTTTCTGCACTTTGGTAGTATAACACGGGCTTCCAAATACTCTAAGAGGTTGTATATAGGGAAATTTCTGAAATAATACTTGAAAAGGAGTCATTCCTTGAAGTATAAAAGTAGGTAACATGTACAGAAGATAGACTGTTGTGGACATACATTCACCCCAAAAGCTCATTGGCATAAAAGCCTGAAACCTAAGTGCTCTAGCTATGTCTAAAATTGATTTGTGTCTCCTCTCAACCACTCCATTTTGTTGGGGGTGTGTACACACAGCAGCTTTGATGAAGAATTCCAAGACTTTATAACAAAGAAGTCATCTGATCATTCATGAACTCAGTACCATTATCTGTTCTGAGACACTTGATTGCAGTTCTAAACTGATTAGCAAACATTGCTAAGAAATCTTTTAATACTACAATATTGTCAGCTTTAGTGGTTAAGAGAAAAATACATATATACTTTGAATAGTCATCTACAAAAGTGACGAAGTACCTCTTGCTATCATGAGTAGGTGTCAGGTATGGACCCCTTACATCTACACAGACAAGATAAAAAAATAAAAGTAGAACAGGAAGAGCTAAGAGGAAAAGGAAGTCTTGACTGTTTTGCAATAGGAGACATAGTACAATGATCATCAGTCAGATGCAAATCATGTAAACTATGTAGTTTCTGTAACAGTTGTAGAGGAGCATGTTCTAACCTCGTATGCCACAAAGGAAAATTATTGCAGAATTGTATGTTACTCATATTAACACACTTATTTGTAATAACAATGATATTTACAGTTGGTAGTATGTGCTGCTCGGGGAGTGTCTGTCTTCAGCCTTGAGAATGTAGAGTCTAAGTTATTCCCTATCAATCCCTAAGCCCTTCCAACTGAAGAGTTCCTGAAAGACACAAAAATCGGGGGAAAATGCAACCATACACTTTAACTCTTTTGTGATCTTAAAAACTGAGATTAAGTTATATTTGAACTTTGAAATATGTATATGTTCTGAACTTTCTTATTTTTGAAGAAAGAACAGATCCCAGTATGTGTAATAGAGGCCTTCTCACCAGTAGGTAAATGTACTTTATTTCTATATTTCTCTAATAGTTCTTCATATGAATCTAGTAGATTTAAACTATGCATCATGTGATTAAAGGCTTTGTATCTATTATCCAGTTATTGTTCACCAAGGTAGACATAAAGGCATCTATTGTACATGTTGTTCCTTTAGTTGCTAAAATAGCTACATGTATCCTTCCCTTTGTTCAGCATCTGCAGAATTTGTTGATATTATTCTAGAGGAAAGAATTGAGCTGGAGAATTGGGGCAGAACCTCCCAGGGAGTTTCCTTGTATTTCTGAGGACCGGCTTTCAAAGTTGTTCACATTGTTGGCTTGAACGTTGAAGCCTCCTCCTTTTTTCTTATTTTTGAAATCACTAGGATAACGATGTAGTTTGAAGCAATTTTTCTTGGTGTGTCCTTTGCATTTTGCAGTACTCACAATTAATTATTAATTTATTAAAAGAGTTCTTAGGCTTATAACCTCCAGTATATCCAATATTTGTAAAACTCCCATTGTTGTTTAATCCTCCACTATTGTTATAATTTCTGGTACTCATCATTGCAGCAGCCTCATTAATGAAAGCAGTTACTCCATTTATTGTAAATGCGATATGTACAACTACCCTGTTTATCTGTGTAAGCACTACTATGTATAAAGCTAACAACTAAATCTACTATTATTCCACTAAGTAATTTATATCTAACTATCTACTAACTACAGTACAATGACCCATAGCTCTTAACAATATTTTACTCCCCCGTCTCTTATTATCTCTCATGATTCTCTTGTACATATCCCTTAATTGAAATTTGGACAATGTTAAGGGTTCGTAGTCTTCAAGGATAATAATTACTAAGGGTGAAAAGGGAAAAACATAATCAATTTTGTCTTGAACTTCTAAAATAATAAATAATTTGAAACAACTATTTTTAGTAACTACGATTAATATTATGAGTTGGGGTGAGTATTTCACTTTCTTATTTGGGCTTAATTTTGTTTTTTTCGAATATTGTGGAAAAACGAATTACTGATCAAACACACATAAACTCACATTTTCCTTCTCACATTTCTTTTGGTGGAAACACAATGGTAACTTGTCGAAGAATAGCAACTAGAGAAGAAAAAGGAAACAAATATAGAAAGAATTACAAGAAAATACACATGACTTCACACCATAATAAAAAATGACCTATACTTTTAGGTTTTACCCGACCTAGCTCATATTGTACATATTTTGAAAACACTAGCAAATTCAAATATGTGTTCTAATATATATTTCTTCTTAAAGCTATGAAGTTAAATATGTGCTCTCACAATCATTATTTTCACTCCCTCATCTTCTCACATTCCTATATATGCTTCAAGGGACCGTATATTTTTCTACTTCTCCACTTATCTCACCGGGTTACATGTAATAAAATTAAAGAGTAGAAGTCCATCATTGAAGACCACTCAAAGCTTTATTTTTGAAAATAAGATTTTTTGAGTTTGTTAGTTGTTTGGATTGGGTGTTGTTCCAATTGATTGAAAATATCAAAATGAGTTCAAAATTTCTATTTGAAGTGATTTGAAGTAGATTTGAACAAGATTGAGTTAAATTTCAAAAAAGATGCAAGGAAGAAAACATAGTCAGTTTTTTGTATAATTATATATAAACTTGTATAATAGTGTATATGAGTGCATAAACACATTTTATACATTATTATACACTTTTATACAAGCGTCTGTAGACAAACTTCTTCCACGGTTTTCAGTTGCGATTCTTGTTCAAAACCAGTCCAAATCTCTATTAAATGACTTCAAATTTTGTATACAACCTCCTTATACTATTTCTAACAAGTCTAAATAATACCCACTTCAAAAATTTCACAAATTCAAATTTGAAATTTAAACCAACATATTTAAGCTCGTTAGAAATCTAATTTTTACCACCCAAATAGATTTTTGTTGAACTAATATTTGAGTCATGGTTACTGATTCAAAATTTAACTTAAAAGTTTGAGAAATCTTATTTAAAAATTAAATAGTAATTTTGAGAACGTATTGGAGTTGGATATTAAATCTTACCTTTATTATTTTTGGGTTAGTTGGTTGTAAATTAAAATATTAGCTATAAAATTGAAAAGTAGGGAGCCCAGTTGTCCTTATGTGAGAAATTTAAAAAATAGCCAGATTTATAAGTGGTCGCTCAAAAATAGCCCAGTTTCAAAAGTAATCAAAATTTAGCCACTTTTCATGTAAAGATAAATTTGAGCGAAAACATTATTCAAAACTCGAAAAATACGCCAGTATATTATCTTGGAGTTTCAGTATAAGTATACTTGAACTCCAGCATATTATATTGGAGTTACTAGAGTTCTAGTGTACTTTTGCTGGAACTCTAGCATAATATGATGGAGTTCCATCATAAGTACACTAGAACTCCAGCATAATATACTAGAGTTCCAGCTAAGTATAATATGCTGGAATTTCATACACAAGTGCTCGAATCTCCAGTATATTATGCAGAAACTTTTCGTGTGTTAGAGTTCCAGCATAATATGCTGAAAGTTTATATACAGGTGCACCGAACTCCAGTATATCATGCTAGACCAATCTCTGTTGCAGTAAAATAGTAGTTATTTTTCATTGACTTGGTAAACGCTGACTATTTTTGAATGACGAGTCCGAAAACTGGCTAGACCATGCTATTTTTTCAAAATTTTCCCATAAATATATTGACAAAAACGTTGAATAATAGATTCTAATTGTTATATCGGAAAAGAAAATTCATGTTAAGCACGTAGGGCTTAGATAAATTATTTAATACTCGTTGAAAAAAAAAAAGTTTGAAGCATGAAGCATGCAATAGTTATTAGACTCTTGAATTTTTCTCTAATTTTTGGACATAAATTGCTCCATGTGTTGAAAGAAAATATAAACTTTAAAAATAAAGTGTCACAAACCACTACTTTTAAAAATTAAAATATTAAAAAGAAATTTTTGAAACTTTATTAGTCAAATAAAATGTATATCTCTCCCCGTTAATTTTTCATAAATGTATTCGCCATTAATTTCAGTCAAATAAAACAAGTTGGTTCCTAATAGTAGTAGGAAAAAAGTAACAATAAACAAGTTGGGGCTTTTATTCGTTTGTGTTTTTTTTTTAGTTAGATTCTGCTCAGTGTCATTTTCGGACACTAATAAGAAAAAGAAAAAGAAAATCAAGTTGCTGACTTTTTATTTAAAGTTTAAGAGAAGCAGAAAGAAATGCGTGCAAGTAATATACTGTATTAAAGTTAGACATGATCAGCATAATTAACCAATCAATCCACCATTTTGAAGAAATCAAGAATAAAATATGTTCGTTTAATTATTTACCTCTTCTTTTGTCGAGGAATATTCTCTGATTCTTTTTTGAACCTTTTTTACTGTAAAAATAGTACTCTTAGTGACGTATTTTAGTAGAAATAGTTTTGGCTGATCATTAAATTATGAAATACGTAAACTTTAATTACATATATTCGATGTGTTTGGTAAAAAGTCCATCTTTGATTTTGCGCCAATCAGAACAACTTTATAGGACCAATGAGAATGTGCTTACAAATTATCTCCATAGGTTAAGCATCCTACAATCCTCCTACTATTCCTAATGAAAGTTTGACAATCTTTCTTTTAAAACAATTATTGTGTTCAGCTTACGAGCAACTACAATTAATATCACAAGATATTTGTTATTTTTCACCAATCGAGGTATGGGGTAACTTTGACTATCAAAAGCTTGAACAAATTGAAAGAAATCACCTACTACTATTTTTACCTCCGCTAAATTTGAAATCGAGATCTCATGGTTCTCAATCCACCTAATTGAACACTAACCCCAAGGGCGGGGATGAAATATAAATTACAGGTTCAGACGAACCCAAATAGCTTTTAGTTAGACCATATATTTGTATTAGAACATCTACTTAAATATGTACAAATATTCAATAGTTTAGTGTTGGTTCTCCAATATTTACATCTTTACTTTTTCTTATTTTTTTAGTGGAAACTGATACAGTGATACTTCTATTGTTTTACGTTCTAAAGATTTTACTTTTGTTTTAACATATTTACGGGAGAATAGGAAAACTTAATTGAACAATTAACAATGATCTTATTTGAACTCATATCACTGCAGTTTTTATTGCAACTTCTTAACCACAAACTGTTTCTGCAGACATTTTCTAATCCACTACTAGAAATAAGGTGATTTGCATCCAAGATTTTTCGACCGAAATCGATCGGAAATAAGAGTATTTGGTCACAAAAGTTAACAAAATTGCCTGCCAGCAAAAAAAAAAAAAAAAAAAATTTCGACCCGATTTCGGTCGGAAATTGATCAAATATCTGGTCTACAAATTAATTATCTATTAAAAATTTACCAAATTTTCAACTGAATTCGGTCGGAAATTGGTAAACTATTTGGTCATATGTACCAAAAAAATAATTATTTATTAAAAATCTACTAAATATATGACCGAATTCGGTCGGAAATTGGTCAACAATTCCGTCTTGCTTGTATATAATGTACAAAAATAATTATTTATTAAAAATTTACCAAATGTTCGACAGAATTTGGTCAAAAATTGGTCATACTTGTATATAATGTACAAAAATAATTTTTTATTAAATTTTTTCCAAATTCTAGACCTAATTTGGTCGAAAAGTTTGAATATTTTGTTTCCCGCCCAAGACAAAAATTATAGGTATTTAATTAACTGTGACGACTCGGCCCGTCGTCACGGGAATTACCACCCCGTTACCTTACATTTATGTATTTTATGCTTTTATATCAGTGTTAGAGTCTATCGGGTGAGTTAGGAGTGATTTGGATTGAAAATGAGGCATATAGCCTTTTTGAAGGAAACTTGAATATGGAAAGTCAACTTGGAGTTGACTATTTAGTTAGAGTGCTCGAAATCGAATTCTGATGATTTGGTTAGTTCCGGGAGGTGGTTTGTGACTTAGGGGAGCGATCAGAATGGAATTTGGAGGTCCGGTGTAGAAATAGGCTTGAATTGGCTAAGGTTGAATTTTGACGAAATCCGAACGGTAGGTGAGATTATGATTTGGGGGTCGGAATGGAATTTCGACAATTTCTGTAGCTTCGTCATGTGATTTTAAATATGTCTGCAAATTTTCAGGTCATTCGGACGTCGTTTGGTCGGGTTTTGATTGAATGTTAGTTTCGGGAGTTTAGACGAAATACTAGGCTTGAATCCGCTGTAATTCGATGATTTATGTGTTTAAGGACGTGTTTTTATGATTGGAACAAGTTCGTATCATGTTTTGGAGTATGTTGGTGGGTTTCGTTGGGGTCCCGGGGGCCTCAAGGTGAATTCGGACCATTATTTTGACATTTTGAAGCTTTGGAAATCTGCAGAAAATTGCAGAAATTGTTCAAGAAAATTGGCCTTCGCGTTCGCGAGGCTTGAGCCGCGTTCGCGTAGGCTTGGTCAAGTTGTTCATCGCGTTCGCGTACTGGATGTCGCGTTCGCGTAGGAGGGGTCTGAGACGCATCGCGTTCGCGTCTGGGTATGTCGCGTTCGCGAAGAGTAAAATTGGGAGGCTAAGGTATTTGGTCATCGCGAACGCGTGGAGCGTGTCGCGTTCGTGAAGGGATAGTTTGGCAGTGCATCGCGGACGCGTGGAGTTGAACTTGAACGCGAAGAGTAACTCGGTCAGTCAGTGAATTAAATTGCAGAACACAGTCCAGTCGCAGAAAAAGACTTAAAACCTCCATTTTTGAGTTCTAGAGAGAGAAAATCACGGTAGATTGCTGGGAATTCATCGGGTATTCGTCGGAGATAAGTTTTATGGCCTAATTAAAGCATTTTATCATGAAATCTTTGGGTATTTCTCTGTAAATGGAAGATTAAAGGGAGATTTTAGCCCTAGGCCTAAATTATAGAAAATTACTGATTTGAGTGGGCAAATGGAGTCCGATTTTGGTAAATTTTATATGTCTAGACTCGTGTTGAGATGAGGGTTCCGAACTTTTGTAATTTTTCGAGAAGCGTATCGAAAGTCAGGTTTTGGCAACTTTGTAGTTTTTGGTGTAAATTGAGTTGTTTTGATTGGGTATCATTCCATTGGCCTAATTTGATGTATTTCCACTATATTTGATCAGATTCTACACGTGCGGAGCTTGATTCTCGTGGCAAGGGCATCGCGGATTAGTCGTCGAGCCGTATTGAGGTGAGTAATGGATGTGGGTGATGACCAGCGGGTTCGAAACCCCGGTATACCACTTTGTGACGCTATATAGCGGCGAGACACGTACTCTCTTGTGAGTGCGGGGTCGATTGCGATTTGGGGACTATGGCTTAGTCCTACCTGTTGATATTATATTGTTGTATCGGCTATTTTTGAGCCGGTGAACCTCCTCCTCGGATGGTTGTGTATTATATTGTGATATTGGCTACTCTTGAGCCGGTGAACCTCCTTCTCGGATGGTTGTGTACATTTATGGGCTGTGAGCCAGTTATTGACATCCTGCGGGGATCGTTATCATTGTTCTGTGATATTGACATACTAGTTTTACTGCTAGTCCGTAGCTATTACTGTTATCATGATTTTCCAATCTCTGGAACTTTGACATACTGTTTTCAATTGAAAAATGATAAAAGAGTTTTCAAAACTACTTTTGAGCCTGCGAGGCTGCATTTGCATATTAGTTGACTAGTAGTGGATTGGGCTGTGCGCCGCAGCGTATATTCATGATATTGTGCTTGGGCTGTAGGAGACCCTCCGGAGTCCGAACCTCCACAGTGAGCACAGGTACCCAAATTGGATCGGGCTACGCGCCGTAGCGGTCATTTCATGCATTGCATTGCATTTAGATACATTTGATAGCTGTTATACTGTGTTGTTGATACTTGTTGGTACATTACTGTTGATATTGAAACTGTTACAGGGTATTGATTACAGCTTTACATAGTGATACATTGTGATTTCTTATCTCGCTGTCTTACCCCTGTTCATTACCACTAAGTCAGGCAGTACTCATTTTACTCCCTGCACCTTGTGTGCAGATCCAGGTACCTCTCAGCAGTCCTGATCCGGTAGCTGTTCGGAGGCGATTTCTGCGGGATAGTCGAGGTAACTGCAGAGTCCGCAGGACCGGACATCCCTTCCAGTTGTCTTTTCATTTAGTATTGCTATTTCCTTCCGCACTGAGTATCTTGTAAACACTATTGCACTTATGTTATCTTAGAGGCTCTTGACTCTTGACCCCTCGGTCTTTGGGGAGTTGTTACTATTTGGGACTTGATCCCCGTATTGGTATTATGTCATTATTGGCTTATTTCTGTTATGCTTAAATTGGATAAAGTGAGCTCTCAGCTCCGTGAATGTTGTTAATTGGTCGGGCTAGCCTAGCAATGTGCTGGGCGCCATCACGACCGGGTTTGGGGTCGTGACATTAACGAACCAAAATAATTATAATTTCGGCCGGAAAAGCGCTTTTATACAAATTAAAATACAATTTTTAATGATATTTATGTGTGTAAATAATAACTATGTAACGACCCGGCCAATCGTTTCATGAATTACAACCCTGTTTTCCCCATTTCTGCTTCTTTAGGTGTTGTTCAGCTATATTTTAACGTATCGTGTTGGTTGATTCGGGCTTCGAGTACTGTTGGAGTGATATGAGACACTTAGTCTCTTAAATTGACTATTTAATTAGAAAAGTCAACCGAAAGTTGACTTATGGGTAAATGCTCTCGAATTTTGGTTTTTATGGTTTGGATTTTGACTTGTTAGCGGACGAAATTTCACTGTTTTTTAGCAATGTAAGTGGTTAAGCTTGATTAAAAAATTTGGTTTGTATTTAAATGTGTTTAGCTATGGGTTAATGTTATTTACCCGCACTTGCGACCAAACTATACCAACTTACATGATTAAGAGGGTATTTAAATTGGCTTTTAAGCTGATCAAATAAAAATTTTAAGTTTTTTTTATAACCCTTTTCAGTGTTTGGCAAAGTTATAAAATGCTCAAAATAAGTTAAAATTGCTTAAAACAAACCAAAAGCAACAAGTTGGCCAATCCCAACTTATTACTTTTTGGCTTAAAAGCTATTTTTACTGAAAAATTACATTTTTAAGCTAATCAAAACAGACTCATTAATGAAGTAAAATAATATTAATTAACTATGATTTATTGAGAATAATTAACTATATAAAAAATATTTATTAAAGAAGCCATTGGATGCTTTGCATAATTGTTCTCCAATGGCTTCATTAATAAACAGACTCTAACCTATTGTTGAGAAGAAAATGTAACAATGAAAAAGGGCAGTATATTTTATATGTGTTGCACGTGGTTTTAGTGATTAGTTGTTAGGTAATTAGAAATGAAAGTTGTATTTAATTGCTAGTAGTTAGTGGAAGATACAATGTGTGTGTTAGTAGTTGTATATATATAGTCTTAAAGATCAATGAAACAGTACACATTTTCCTCATTTCAATTCTCTGCCTTCTTCTTATTCTTCACCTTCACTGAAGCTCTCAAGGAGCTCTAATGGTTGGTTCCTGTCTCAGCTTCTATGAATTTTTGCATGGTATCAGAGCGAGTGATTCTGGTGTTTTACTTCTCTTCGAGTTAATTACGTAGAAAACTCAGTAGATCTCAATATAATTTGAGCTCATTTCCGGCTATGGAAGCAGAAAAATGAAAAAAATTCACATACACACATCCTTTGTTCATGAATGCAAATGATACTCCTAGTTCAGTACTCGTTCCTATTAAGCTTACTGGATTGGAAAAATGTGACTTATGGAGTAGATATATGAGAATTTCTCTTCAAGCTAAGATGAAGCTAGGGTTCGTGCTAGATACCTGTAAGAAGGAACTATTTGAAGATGAATTGCACGGGCAGTGGAAAACTTGCAATGCGACGGTCCTTTCATGGATCATCAATACTGTCTCTGAAGATCTACTCTGTGGAATCATGTATGCTTCAGATTCATACATCGTGTGGAAGGATCTCAAGGAGCGATTTGACAAAGTCAATCGCATGAAAAATTTCCAGGTACATCGACAAATATCCAATCACTCACAAGCTACAAACTATATTTCAATATACTTTACCAAATTGAAGGACCTTTGGGTTGAATATGATGCCATGGTTTCTCCTCCTGGTTGTGACTGTGCAAATCTAAAGAATCAGTAGAACATTTTCACCAACAAAGGTTGTTATAGTTTTTGAGTGGGCTAAATGACTTGTATGACCAGGCTAGGAGACATATTTTGGTAAAATCGACATGTCCTACACTTAACCAAGCATACGTTATGAATATTAAGGATCAGAGTCATCATTCAGTTGGTCTAAATGCAGTTATTGCTCATATAGATCCTTTAGCTATGCATTTAACTCGTGGAGACCTTTTCTGTAGTGTAATTACTGCAACATGAAATGTCATAACAAAGAAAATTGTTACAAACTGGTGAGGTATCCTCCTGATTTCAAGTCTAAGAGAAATTTGAAGCCTGGACTTGGAGGATCATGAGGTCAAATTAACCATGGTGGACATATAGGTTATGGTAAGAAGCCTTTCAATACTATTATCAACAATGTGACTCGAAATGTTGATATGCAACTACCATAGATGTACTATAGAACCACAAGACCTACTAAAATCAAGGCTCAGTATTTTATTGAAGAATAGTATAAACAGATCGTCAATTTGTTAAGCAAGGATGTTTTAAAAGAAAAAGGGAATGGGCAAACCACATCAATGCAGCAAGTAATGCAATTTATATGATGTCTAAAGTATCGAGTGATAATGATTCGATAGTTAATTCCGAAGCTACTCATCATGTAGGTTCTAAGAAAAGTTTTAGAAATAGTGATTATAGTATACAAATATCTGGTAATAGTAAAGGGAATTTACCTACATGAGACAGGGAAGATATTACTCATATTGCCTATGCATCCTTATTTGGCAACACAACTATGAACAATATATTGGTTGTTCCTAATTTCAAGTTTAACTTGTTATCAGTCTCCAGATTGACCAAAGAACAGTCATGCTCAGTCAATTTTTTCCCTGGCTTCTATGTCTTTCAAGAGCTTTGGAGTGGCAGAGTGAAGGGGCTCTGTAGGGAAAGAGAAGATTTGTACATATACAAAGATGCAGACACTAGTAAGTAGGGTATACAACATCCAATAACAACATCAATTCGAAAGGAGGACAACAACTTATGGCATAACAGGCTTGCTCATCCATTTGCACCAGTGATGAAATATATGAAGTTGTTACATGATCATGTAAATAGTCCACAATTGAATAAGTGGATGATTTTTCCTTTGGCAAAGCAGGCTAGATTGATGTTTGAACTGATGCACCATTTGACATTGTACAAGTGGATTTTTGGGGGCTTATAAAACAACTGCTTTTGACAACAAGCATTATATTTTGACTGTTGTGGATGATTACAGTAAGTATACGTGGATCTATATATTGCAGATTAAGTCCGAAGATATTGTGGATTTCAAATCTTACTTGTCCATGGTAAAAACACAATTCAGTGTCATGGTTAAAGTCCTTAGGATGGATAATGGAACTGAGGTTTTTAACTCACAATGCAACACTTTACTTTAGGATTTAGGCATAATTCATCAAAGTTGTTGTGTTCACACACCCCAACAAAATGGGGTGGTTGAAAAAAGCACAGACACATCTTAAATATAGCCAGGGCACTCAGGTTTCAATCCAAAGTGCCATTTAGATATCGGGGTATGTGCATCAAGACTGCAATCTACCTTATGAATAGGCTTCACTCTGCTGCAACTGGGAACAAAAGTCTCGATGAGCTTCTATTCCAAAGGCACGCAACACTACATCACTTACGTGTGTTTGGGTGTCTATGCTTTGCAACTATAGTTCCTAAATGAGACAAGTTTGAAGAAAGAGCAAGACCAACTGCTCTTATGGGTTATTCAATGTTATAGAAAGGCTACCTCCTCATAGATCTCAAAACAAATCAGTTGTTTGTTAGCAGAGATATCATCTTTAGAGAAGATGAATTTCCCTTTGCTAATGCATACTTAAAGAAACAACTTACAAATGAGACTATCAACCTAGATCAATCCTCACATCTTGACCAATCTCATAATACATATCACACCCTACCGAATATCCCTCATGACACACCACATAACTCACCACAGAATCTTACTACCTCATTCACACCAAATTCTCTACATATACCCCATGACATACCACATAATTCACCAGCCTCTTCCCATAATGATGACATTTTACCTTTCTCTTCTACTTCTGCTTCTAGTTCATTTGACCTGGATTTGGAGCATGAAGGGGGAGATGACTTCAATGAGCAGGCATCAATATCTTTTACTGATCCTAGTCATACTTCATTGGATGATGTTCATGCTGAAGTTAATACCCCAGTCACCAGGAAGTCTTCAAGGGATTCCAAACAACATGTTTGGATGAAGGATTATATAACCAGGACTAACTACACCAAAACCAGTCAAGACACCTTTAGAGTCTAATTTGAAACTAACGATTGTGGAGTATAATAAAATGACAGGAATTACAAGAGATACAACCCTACAAGACATCAATTGATACCAAATATTGATAGGAAGACTGATGTATGTGATTTTCACAAGGCCTGATATTAATTATACAGTTCAGACCTTAAGTCAGTTTATGTATATGCCCAAGAAATCTCACTGGGAAGCTGCAACAAGGTTGGTAAGATACTTGAAGAATTTACCAAGACAAGGCATTTGGTTAAAGGCAGAAATCACACAAAAGTTGACATGTTGGTGTGACTTTGATTGGGCAGCATGTCTAAACACAAGAAGATCGGTTACAGGATACATAGTCAAGTTTGGAGACTCCTTTGTTTCATGAAAATCAAAGAAACAACAAACAGTCTCTAGAAGTTTAGCTGAAGCAGAGTATAGAAGCATGGCTTCAACTGTGGTAGAATTAACCTGATTACATGGTTTGTTTAAGGAGCTAGGAGTTAGCATACATAGTCCAATGACTGCGTTCAGTGACAGTAAATCTGCTATGCAAATTGCAGCCAATCCAATCTTTCACGAGAGAACAAAACATACAGAGATAGACTATCACTTCATTAGAGACAAAATCAAGGTAGGGCTAGTGAAGACCCCGTATGTACATACTAAAGAATAGTTTTCATATCTTTTGACCAAGGGCTTAAGCCAAGTTCAACATGTACATTTGCTTAGCAAGTTGGGGGTTCTTAAAATTTTACACCCTCCAGCTTAAGAGGAGTGTTGAGAGGCAAATGTAATAGTGAAAAAGTGTGGTGTATCTTATATGTGTTGCACGTGGTTGTTAGAGGTTAGTTGTTAGGTAATTAGAAATGACAACTATATTTAATTGTCAGTAGTTAGTGGAAGATACAAAGTGTGTGTTCGTATTTGTATATATAGTCTTGAAGATCAATGAAATAGTAGACGGTTTCCTCATTCAATTCTCTGCCTTCTTGTTATTCTTCTTCCTTTACTGAAGCTCTCAAGGAGCTCTAATGGCTGGTTCCCGTCTCAGCTTCTATGAATTTTAGAACCTATATATTTTACCTTAACTCACATTTTATTTATGTGCTTTTACATCACTTAATAAGGATAAAACAATGTGATTCGATATACAAATGAGGATGTGGATAAATATTTCGTATTCACACACGGTCCAAGAAAGAGCTGCACCTCAAGAGAAGTGTTGTATGCAATCTATCCTGATATAAGTATGAGCGATTGATGCCACGACTCAAACCTATGACCTATAGATTATACAGAGACAAATTTACTATTGCTCCAAGGCTCTCCTTCAACCTCATATGATAGGAATTCAAATTAATTGCTTTTCCAATTAGATATCAAATACGAAATGAGAAATTAAAAAAATAAATATTTTTACTCTTTGAATTTATGTACATTCAACAGGGTCTTTTGGAAATAGTCTCTATGCCCCTTGGAGTAGGGGTAAGATCTGCGTACTCCCAAACTCGACTCATGAGATTATAGTGGGTTGTTGCTATTGTTGTTGAATTTATGTACATTGGCTCACGCAACAATGTTATAAAAAGGAAAAAGAAAAAAGGAAAGGAAGGAAATAAAAAGTGGAGTGCATGACTTATTACGCAGAGGTGTCGACACAGTGGAGCTCATTCTCTTGTAAAACAAGCGACTGTATAAAAGTCTCCCCATCTCCTCTCTCTTCTTTCTTTACTAATAATGTCGACATCATTCCCAGTATCTTCTTCTTTTTCTCATCCCCATTTATTTTCCCTTTCTTTCTTTATTTCTTTATCCTTTTCTAAACCCTCCCTATTCCCTCCTACAGCAACAACAACAACAGGATTTATTAAACAGAGAAAAGTGGTTTGTTCTCGTCAAGATTTATTACAAAATTCACCACTACAATATAATTTTGGTCAATACCCTTCAGCTATATATAGAGATTTGTGTTAGTGTTATGCTTTCTCTGTTTATTACGTAATTGGAAATAGAGTTTTTGAGGGACAAATTCCCTCTCTTTTCCACATATCCCATGTCGTTCATTGAGGTTCGTTCTTTCTATCTTCACTGCCCCCACATACAACCCCAAACCTTTTATTCTCTTTTTCATTGCCCCATTTGTCTTGAAAGTTGTGAGTTTTATTCTATTCTTTTGTTATTTGTTAATTTCAGGATCTCGTGCCCTTCTTTTTTATGGACCCAAAAATTAGAGAAAAGACTGGGGCTTTCTCTGGTAAGTAATATTTTGTGACCCCATTTTCTTTTCTTTATTTTTCTTTGTAATTGTTACGGGAAATGAGGAAATTGAATCTTTAATTCTGGGCTTTGCTTGGTTTGGTTTGGTTTGGTTTGGTTTGGTTTGGTTTGTAATTGATGGAGAATTCTCCAAATTACTGTAATTCTTTTTCTTGTTTGTTTTATGTTCCAATTCGATACTCTGTGCTGAGTCAGTGTAATCACTTGCATCCTGTTTGGAAGTTCATTACTGTTTTTTATTTTAAATTTGGATTATCTGTTTATTGTAGTTTATATTTTGAGTCTTATGATTAAGTGGGGACATTCATTTTTGTATTAAGTGGTTGTTGGTTTTGTAATTATTTCAGTATCACCCACCTTTTCTTTAAAAAGCTTTGAAATTCATTCATTCTCATGTTGTACTGGTCTTGTTTTTATGAAATGATGGGGTATTGAATTTCATATTTGAATTAGTACTAAAGGTCTCTTTTGTATTTTCTTGGTATACATCTTCTCTTCATTTGCTCTGCACATTCGTTATGTCTGTTTTGGCTGTTGAATCTCACTCATGTACTAAATCTGGGAAAGGAAGAAATAAAGCCAGCTTTATTTTTACTTTGTCAAAATGGAGTTCTTACCTAAGGTTGCGTACACCCTGAATTACATCCAGACTCTTTTTTTTTTTAAATCTATTTTCATGTATGTACAGATTCCTTTGACTTCCATTTTCTAATGAATTTTATGTTGCATATCAAAATATTTGAAATTTAGGGAAACTATAGATAATGAGGAGAATTCTTGTAGTATTGCTTTAAGGAATAAAAAGAAAGAAATTTGATAGTTCTTTATTGGTTCAATACCTAAATTGTGTAGAAATTGAAAAGATTGTGACACTCCCTTACTTTTCCTTTTGATCAAAACAGATACCGTTATGCTGAAACTTTATCAATCTGTTTCCAATACTACCTGTGGCAGTGCTGATGAAGAGATAGAAGGCTGCCGAGACAGCTCGGCTGCTCTTACCCTTAAAATCGTGGCTATCTCTGCCATCCTAATAGCTAGTACTTGCGGAGTTGGTATCCCGTTAGTTGGCAAGAAGCATCGGTTCCTCCGAACTGACTCTAATCTCTTTCTTGCTGTTAAAGCCTTTGCTGCTGGTGTCATCCTCTCTACAGGCTTTGTCCACATATTACCGGGTGCCACCTCAGCATTAACTAATCCTTGTCTTCCGAAATCTCCTTGGTTGAAATTCCCTTTCGCTGGTTTTATCGCCATGATGGCTGCATTGACTACCTTGGTGGTTGACTTTGTTGGGACTCAGTATTATGAGAGGAAGCAAGAGAAACAAAGCCAAAAAGATCAGATTGATTCAGTGGATTTGGTGTCAGAATCGGCTATTGTACCGGTTGAACCAAAGGCACGGAATGAGAAATTGTTTGGTGAAGAAGACGGTGGTGCAATACACATTGTTGGGATGCATGCACATGCAGCTCATCACAGACATAGCCATTCACAAGAACAAGGGGCATGTCAAGGGAATGTGAGGGAGCATTCCCATGGTCATTCACACTCCCATAGCTTTGGTGGTGGAGATGAGGATGGTGGAGGGAGGCATGTTGTTGTTTCTCAGGTAATTTTACTTGCATATTTTTACATGTCTTAGCCCTTTCTCTGTACTTCTCCACGTAAGTTCGTTCTGGTTGGAATTGGGTATATGCTGTGTCTAGAAGGTTTTGGATTATCTCATTGGTTGTAGGTTTTAAAGATATGAATTAGATTTTCTTTGATGTCAGGATTTATGAGAAAGAAAACGTTTGGGCTTCATATGTATCATGCTGGTAAATTTGGTACAGTATTTTCTGAACGACTTGTAGTTTTGAATGGTTTACCGAATTCACCACCACATACAGGTTTTTGCGGAATTGATATAGAGAATTCATATAGCCAACTCCAACTAATTGTTGATTGAGGCATAATTGATTGATTGCAACTATTTATGAGCTTCTGATTCCTAGAACTTTAATAAATACATTTCTATAAGCTTTTGCCGAATCATGCTATTTCATTTTTTTCTAGATTTAGCTAGGTATTCTGCTAAGTTACATTCCACTTGTTTGGTGTATAAGATTTTTCACTCAACCTTTGAGATACTGCATATATTGTAATATGAAATCTAACTTCATGTAGAATATTACCTTAAGTTTGTTAGCCATCCGTTGGCCTATCGGGTGCCCATCGTTAGATATTTTGGTGTGGTGTGTATCAGTTCACAGAATGGTTTATGCATTCACAGACAGGGGGTTTGCGTATGGTTTATCATAATAGCACATTCTTGGGGGCGCTTTTCCTTTTGTTTAATTGGCAAACGAGCAAAAGTTTCATTACTCAAAGTTTGATTTTCCCCGTGTTTGTGAAGATACATTGGTTGTTTATACCTGTCAGTTTGATTGTGAAAACTTGGTCATTACAACGACTTCCTTGTATGCAGGTCTTGGAGCTGGGGATAGTATCACATTCTCTCATAATAGGCATAGCATTGGGTGTTTCAGAAAGTCCATGCACAATTAGACCCTTGCTCGTGGCCTTATCGTTCCACCAGTTCTTCGAAGGTTTTGCGTTAGGAGGCTGCATCTCACAGGCACAGTTCAATTCCCTCCGTTCCACTATAATGGCAACATTTTTCGCCATAACAACACCCTTGGGAATTGCTATAGGGATTCTAGCTTCTTCGTCGTACAATCCACATAGCCCGAGAGCATTGGTAGTGGAAGGGAGCCTTAACTCTATATCTGCTGGAATACTAATCTATATGGCTTTAGTAGACCTAATTGCTGCAGATTTCTTGAGTAAAAGAATGAGCTGCAATACAAGGCTACAAATAGTATCTTATTTTGCACTATTCTTAGGGGCTGGACTCATGTCCCTTCTTGCAATATGGGCATGATATTGCATTTTATTAGTATATGCATGTATTTTTTTTTTTGTATTTTATTAACCACAAAAAAGCCAAGCAAGCAATTGTTTTACCATTTATTTTTTCCTGATTTTACTTTTTATTATCCTTGGGAGGATGTTGTTGTGGGCCCTGGTTGTGGAAGGGTGCTTTTGTAATATGTATGATACCCTGTTAGTAGGGTTGAAGTTGAAGTTGCAAACTGAAAAGATAAAAGAAGAGAAATATTGCATTTAATTCATGCAATCAAATAATATAAAGTTCTTTTCTATGTTGCATGAGCATTCTCAACGACCAGCGATTCGAGTCGTATTGCTGCAGATGATTGCTAAACTTTTACTTTAATTCCTTGTGAAATTTGACCAAAAAACATTACACTCTTCAATTAAGTAATTAAAGTCCAAAAATTATATGATATGTTGAGACTATTATACCTTAAAAATATGGCATAAAATATAAATTCAGTACGTAAAATACATGTAATAGATGTTTATTTGAGGAATTCATATGTAGAAGGGCTAATACAAATCAAACGTTAAATCTACTCAAGCAGATTTCATTAGAAGAAAATATTAGAAGGACCAAATTTAAAACTTAGCTATATATGGCTAATGGACAAAAAAGTGTAATTTCTTTCAAAGAAAATGATGTTTTTGAAGTATGATGACCAGCACATCTAACTTTCATAATTATTGCATTGTTATAAAACAACATATACATCTTCAAAACCAAGCAGAAAACAGTTACATGAATTTATAATCAACAACAAACAATAACAAACCCAAAGTAGTAAGGGGCGGAGCCACGATTTCAAGATTATGAGTTCAAAATTTTAATCATTTTAAGTTATTGGGTTCTAAATTAATAACCTATACATATTTAATGGATTTTTAAAGATAAATATAGGGTTTGAACCAAAGCTACTGGATGCGATCGAAACCGCTCCCAACACTCTAGCTCCACCCCTACTAGTAGTTTCCCACAAGTGCGGTCTGAGAAGAGTACCTCTATCCTGAAAGGGCATATAAGTTATTTCCGATAAACATAAATTTTATAATCATAAATATTTAAAAATATGATAATAAAAGAAAACTAAATACAGTAATACTTAGTAGTCTCTCTTTTTACAAGCAAATTTGTGCAGCCTCATAAGTCATTCTATCTAAATGGCCTTATACTAGCATGGCTCTGAATTCCAGCTCAACATAGCCTTTCAGTAACGAAGTTAGGAATTTTTTTAAGTATGTTCAAATTTAAAAAAAGTGAAATGTGTTCAATATGTGTTATATACTTTTAAAATGTAGTATTTTATCTATGTATAAAGTGCTATTTTTCAACGAAGGGTGATCAGTTGATCACCCTTAACATCATGTGGCTTCGCCACCGCAGCCTCTGCAATCAAAATATCTGTGATTTCACATTCCTACCCTGCAACATGATCCCTTTAAGCTATATTCCTCTCAAAGCTTGGCCTGCTTCTTCCTTGAGAAGGTGCTGCTCTTTCTGAGTCAGTGTGAAGGAGCTTCCCACTTACTCTTGTTTGTGATTAGACTTCACTAATCGTTGTTTTCATCATTTCTTGTATTGTTTGACTTAAATTCTATATTGTAAAATTACGGGTGGTAAATGGATGGGTTGGACTGAATTTGGGCGGGTTAAGATGGGTTAGGTCAATAAATGGGTCATTGCCCAACCCAATTCAAAGTGTACTTGGGCTAAGATGGGTTGGATTAAGATAGGCTAAACAATGAGTCATAATCCTACCCGTCCAACTTGACCCATATTTTAAAATCATATTTATTTTGCATTAAAAAACATTTTACCTTAAAATATGTAAGTTAAAAAATATTTTACCAGTGGGTGACGCAGAAAAAACGAAAAAAGCAGAAAACAGTAAAACTGTTAAGAATAGAATTCTATTTGGAGTGAATGTCTAGAATTCTATTTGGAGTGAATGTCTATCTTGTGGAGAGTTTTACTTTGTGACTAAGTCATAATTTCTCCTATAAATAGAGGGGTCTTATCCCATTGTAAATCATCCCAAAATTTAATAAGAATTCTCTCTCTCTTTCTCTGCAATATTACTCTTGTTCTTTTATTATTTCATAACACGTTATCAGCACGAGACTCTACCGTTTCAAGAAGCTCCTTCAGAAGATTAAGCAAATATGGATATCCCTCAAAGCAAACTTGAATCAAATTTCAATTGTGAAAATATTTGTTTAGTTGATTCATGTACAACACATACAATACTCAAAGAGAAGAAATATTTCTCGCATTTAAGTATGTGTAAGGCAGATGTTACTACAATTTCTGGTAGTAGTAAATTAATTGAAGGCTCCGGAAGAGCTACTATAACTCTGCCTATGGGAACAATACTTATCATAGAGAATGCAATGTTCTCCTCCAAGTCCAAGAGGAACTTGTTGAGTTTTAAAGATATCCGCAGAAATGGATATCATATTGAGACAATAGATGAGAATAATCTTGAATATCTCATCATTACCAAAAATGTCTCTGGCCAGAAAAGGGCTATTGAGAAGTTCCCATCTTTGTCTTGTGGCCTGTATTGGACAAGAATTAGTGCAATTGAGGCACATTCTATTGTAAACCAAAAGGTTACCGATTCCAATACTTTTGTACTTTGGCATGATAGATTGGGACACCCTGGATCAATTATGATGAGACGAATCATAGAAAACTCAAATGGGCATCCATTAAAGAATTTAAAGATTTTTTTAAATGATGAATTTTCTTGCACTTCTTGTTATCAAGGCAAGTTAATTATTAGACCATCACCAACAAAGGTTGGAATTGAGTCCCCCGCGTTTTTGGAACGTATACAAGGGGACATTTGTGGACCTATTCACCCACCTAGTGGGTCGTTCCGATATTTTATGGTCTTGATAGACGCATCCTCTAGATGGTCTCATGTGTGCCTATTGACATCTCGCAACCTCGCGTTTGCAAAATTAATGGCACAAATAATTCGATTACGGGCACAATTTCCTGATAATCCAATTAAGTCTATTAGACTTGATAATGCTGTTGAGTTTTCATCCCAAGCATTTAATGATTATTGCTTATCAATTGGGATAAAAGTGGAACATCCCGTAGCTCATGTTCACACTCAAAATGGTCTTGCAGAGTCTTTAATTAAACGTCTGCAATTGATAGCAAGACCATTACTCATGAAAACGAGGCTGCCCACTTCTGGTTGGGGTCACGCCATTTTGCATGCAGAAATGCTAGTTCGTCTCAGACCGACATATTATCATAAATATTCTCCGTTGCAATTAGTTTTGGGTCATGAACCTAATATATCCCATTTAAGAATTTTTGGATGCGCAGTATATGTGCCTGTAGCACCGCCATATCGCACCAAAATGGGTCCGCAAAGAAGGCTAGGAATATATGTTGGGTTTGAATCGCCCTCCATTATTCGCTACCTCGAGCCATTAACGGGAGATTTGTTTACTGCACGATTTACAGATTGTCGATTCGATGAGACACTTTTCCCAAAATTAGGGGAGAAGTTGGTGAAACCAAACGGGAAATTTTGTGGAAAAATCCATCATTATCTCATCTTGATCCATGTGCCTCTATTTGTGAAAAAGAGGTACAAAAGATTATTCATTTGGAGAGAATAGCAAATCAAATGCCCGATGCATTTACGGATATGAAAAGGATAACAAAATCACATATCCCTGCGGAGAATGTTCCAATCCGTATTGATGTCCCTATTGGACAATCTTCTAGTGTCATAGCTAATGAGTCAAAAGCACACATGAAACGTGGCAGGACCATTAGGTTCCAAAGATCGAAATCCTAGAAAAAGGAAAATAAATGATCAAAATGACACTATGAAAGAATCTCGTGAAGAAATCCACGACTTAATAAATTCTGAGATTCATGAGGAATCCACTGAGCCCGAGACTTAAGAAAATAAGGAACTATCAATAAATCCAATCGATATTGAGACAAATTTGAATCGATTGGATATAGTGGTGGATTATGTCTTTGCACATAATGTTGCATCCAGCATTATGCAAGAAAATGAGGATCTTGAACCTCAATCTGTTGGAAAATATCGACAAAGACTTGATTGGCCAAAATGGCAAGAAGCAATCCAATCAGAGTTGAATTCACTTGCAAAACGTGAAGTTTTTGGGCCTGTAGTCCAACCACCTAATGGTGTTAAGCCCGTTGGCTATAAATGGGTCTTTGTACGCAAGAGAAATGAGAAAAATGAGGTGCAAAGATATAAGGCATGCATTGTTGCACAAAGATTTTCACAAAGGCCCGGTGTTGATTATGAAGAGACATATTCACCCGTTATGGATGCTATCACATTCCGTTATCTCATTAGTTTTGTTGTCCATGAAAAACTTGACATGCATTTAATGGATGTGGTTACCGCCTACCTTTACGGCTCACTTGATAATGAGATATACATGAAAATTCCGAGGGCTTCAAAATGCCTAATAATTCAAAATCCCGGGAAATATTTTCAATCAAATTGCAAAGATCTTTGTATGGTCTAAAGCAATCAGGACGAATGTGGTATAATCGTCTTAGTGAGTATTTATTAAAGGAAGGCTATATAAATGATGCCATTTGCCCATGTGTTTTCATAAAGAAAACAACATCGGAATTTGTTGTACTTGCCGTATATGTTGATGACATAAACCTTATTGGAACTCCTATAGAACTCCAAATGGCAATTGATTGTTTAAAGAAGGAGTTCGAGATGAAAGATCTCGGAAAGACAAAATTATGTCTTGGTTTGCAAATTGAACATTTGGCAAACAGAATTTTTGTTCATCAATCTACCTACATAGAAAAGGTACTGAAACGGTTTTACATGGATGGAGCACATCCATTAAGTACTCCGATGGTTGTTCGATCACTTGATGTGAACAAAGATCCATTCCGACCTCAAGAAGAGAATGAAGAGCTACTTGGTCCTGAAGTACCATATCTTAGTGCAATTGGTGCACTAATGTATCTTTCCAATACTACAAGGCCCGACATAACTTTTTCAGTTAATGTCTTAGCAAGATATAGCTCTGCTCCCACAAGGAGACATTGGAATGGGATCAAACACATATTGCGGTATCTAAAAGGGACTACCGATATGGGCTTATTTTATGGCAATAATTGCAGTCCCGATCTTGTTGGTTATGCTGATGCTGGGTATTTATCCGACCCACACAAGGCTCGATCTCAAACAGGTTATGTGTTTACCTGTGGAGGCACTGCCATATCTTGGCGATCGACTAAGCAATCAATTGTGGCTACTTCATCTAATCATGCTGAGATAATTGCTATTCATGAAGCAAGTCGAGAGTGCGTGTGGTTGAGGTCTATAATACATCTTATTCGAGATAAATGTGGTGTGAAATGTGACAAGTTACCCACTATTTTGTATGAAGACAATGCAGCATGCATAGCTCAACTAAAGGGAGGATTCATAAAAGGAGATAGGACAAAGCACATTTCACCAAAGTTATTTTTCACACATGATCTTCAAAAGAATGGTGATATTAATGTGCAACAGATTCGTTCAAGTGATAATATGGCTGATTTGTTCACAAAATCTCTACCGACGTCAACATTCAAGAAGCTAGTGTACATGATCGAGATGCGAAGGCTTAAGGATGTGAATTGATGCTCTCATCAGGGGGGAGTTAATGCGCGTTGCACTCTTTTTCCCTTACAAGGTTTTGTCCCACTGGGTTTTCCTTGCGAGGTTTTTAACGAGGCAACCAAAAGGCGTATTATTAGATATGTGTACTCTTTTTCCTTTTCTAGATTTTTTTTCCCATTGGGTTTTATTTTAGTTAAGGTTTTAATGAGGCACATTACTTATTGAGTAGACATTCAAGGGGAGTGTTAAGAATAGAATTCTATTTGGAGTGAATGTCTAGAATTCTATTTGGAGTGAATGTCTATCTTGTGGAGAGTTTTACTTTGTGACTAAGTCATAATTTCTCCTATAAATAGAGGGGTCTTATCCCATTGTAAATCATCCCAAAATTTAATAAGAATTCTCTCTCTCTTTCTCTGCAATATTACTCTTGTTCTTTTATTATTTCATAACAAAAACAGTAAAACACTGCTAGTCGTTAGGGCATTTGAGTTCTGAATTTGAGGTCTTAAATCATGTTAATTTAGAAAAATGGCAAGATCTAAGGGTAGCAAGTTTTTGTCACGATAGATCTCTTACAACTGCTCACATCCAGTAGCTCACCAGTTACTGATATATATTCTCTGTTCTCCTCGTTTGATTTTTTACTTTTGTTTCCTGATAAGCATAATTAATATATCATTAAATTGCTCTAAGAAAGTACATCCATATATTAACTTAAGGACTTGAATTCCACATTATAGGGATCTATAGAGTCCAATGTTTAACCAAAAAATAAATTTTTCGTTCAAAATCAGTATTAAGAAGAAATAAACAAAATTACTTTACTTTCTTGGTAATCTGAAGAATAAAACGAATAATGAAAATAATAGACAAGAAAAGAAAACTCAAAGTAGATCGCTAATCTCTCCCAAAATTATGGTCAGAACCTTTTGAATAAAATAAAAGAATAATTGCATATTGATAAAAATTCAGATGCGTTTACGAAATGAGGATCAAGTCGTTATATAAGGGTTCATAATTATAACAATTTTCATACCTAATTATGGCTAGTTAATGATATTAATTATTTTGATTGCTCGTGACCACATATAATTGTAACGGTAGCATTAATAATTGACGATTCTTCATAACTACGATCAATGCCTATTTTCCTTCCTTATTTATAACAGTTTCATGAACCTTCCCTCTTTATGATCTTTATCCGTTCCGTACCTATTTCTTCTTTTCCAGTCGTTAGGTCCGGTACCTTTTCTAGCAAAACATCAGGGTAATTCCGCTTGTGCCTTTTTAATGCTTCTAATTTGCTTAACATGATCTGCCACTTGTGTTAATCCATGTGTCATACCTTTTTTCCACTACAGATAGTCCTCCAACTTTATAAATATTCTTAACTAAACATTCGAAAATTGATAAATATTCATTACGGGAATTTCTTGCCACCTTTTCTCGATTATTATAATGCATTCTTCAAAATCGATGAGACATACATCATGTCCATTTAATGTTCAAGACACATGTCTCGTTGTAATTGGCTCAGCAGTTTGCAGCACCTTTTTAGAGGTTTTTCTGAGGTTGGCCCAGTCACGAAGTGACGTTTTCATGATGACAGTTCACGAAAATCTTCTTTCGTTTTTGCTTATTTTAAGATTTGATTATGATTATGATCTTCGGAGCAACTAGCTTGGGAATAAATAGGTAAAAATTTCACATTAGAACAACTCGGCTCCATACTTTTCAATTTTATAATATATATTTCAATTTACAATCAACTAGCCCAAAAATAATAGGCTAAGATTCATTATCCAACTCCAATAAGTTCTCAAAATTACTTTTTAGTTTTTAAAAAAGATTTCTCAAGCTTTTAAATTAATTTCTAATCAGTAACCGTGACTCAAATATTAATTCAACATACCAAATTCATTTGGGTGGTAAAAATTAGAATTTTAACAAGCTTAAATATGTGGGTTTAAATTTCAAATTTGATTTTGTGAGAAATTTGCAGTATGTGTTATTTAGACTTGTTAGAAATAGTATAAGGAGATTATGTGCAAAAATTTGAAGTCATTTAATGGAGATTTGGACTGGTTTTGACCAAGAATTGCAACACAAAATCATGGAAGAAGTTCGTCTACAAATGCTTATATTAAGGTGTATAATAGTGTATAAGGTGTGCTTCTACACTCATATACACTATTATACAAGATTATACATAACTATACCAAAAAACTGAATTCGTCTTCTTCCTTGCGTCTTTTCTGAAATTTAACTCAAATCTACTCCAAATCACTTCAAATTTAAAATTTGAACTCCTTTTGATATTTTTAATCAATTGGAAAAACACCCAATCCAAACAACTAACAAATTAAAAAAAAAACTCATTTTCAAAAGCAAAGCTTTGAATAGTCTTCAATGATGGACTACTAATCTTTAATTTTCTTACATTGCAAGTAGGTGACACAAGAGGAAAAGCAGAAAGTACATGGCCCCTTAAAGCATATGTGGAAGATGTGAGGAGAAGATAGAGTAAAAGTATTGGTTGTGAGAATACAAATATAACTTCATAACTTTTAGAAGCAATGGTTGTAAGAATACTGATTTTGAATTCGCTAGTACTTTCAAAATATGTACAATACAGGCTTGGTAGGCTAAAACTTAAAAATAATGGCTATTTTTTTCATGGTGTGAAGTCATGTGTATTTTCTTGTAATTCTTTCGAATGAATACACTCTCCTTTCATAATGTTTCGTTTACTTCTATATCAAACTCGGTGTATTATTTTAACATTTTTTTTGAGGTGTAAATTTGGGGTGTCAAATAGGCGAATTGGGCTAATTTTTTGGCGGATAAGACGGGTTTAGTCAATAAATGACCCACCTAAAAGATACTTGAGCTGAGATGGATTAGGTCAAAATGGGCTAAAATTTAGGTCATATCCCAACTCGCCTAACACTTATCAAGCTTTAATTAATATGTATTATTTTCTTATGAATTGTATAATTATTAAATATTTTTTTTTTGTTATGGTCATATATAACATATTACTAAAATATTTGTACAATATTTTGAGCAAAGTTACTCATAGCTCAATTTGCACTAAAAATTAACCCACGTTTAAATGGGTTGATTGGATCAAGATGGCTTGAGTTCAAATAAAAATCATCCTAACCTTGGGCGGATTGAGCGGGTTCTTTGTGTTTGGGCCAAATTTGACGGTCCTAGTATAAACTATCTTTCAAGAAGAAAGAAAAAGGATTTACTTGGAAGGCATTGAGATTGAAATTTGGTGAATGAAAAATGAAGGGAAGAAATGTGAAGTGATAGTGAGCTCCTTTATGCTTTGGAAAGAACAAGTACCCCTTGTTGGTGGTGGAAAGAAATGGGAATATGCTTAGACTTCCCTTGGTGTTTAAATGGGTTAGAAAGAAGGTAAGCCTCGCACCGTCGCCACTTGGCTTTGGCTTCGATTTCAGCCAAAGATTGTTTAATTTTTTTGGACAAAATCTCTTTGAATTATTTAATTAATTAACAAAAAATTAACTCGGAATAACTCAAGACCCGCGATGCGATCCAGTTCGTTTCTTTTTTGGATTATTTTAATTTTTTTTCCGAAATATTTTAAACGGGAATTGTTCCCGCGTGTTCAAAAAATCACGACTGTTTCTGAAAGGTTGCAAGCTTTTCAGAAACGGTGAAAGAAAATGGCTATAAATATGCGTTGCTCGCATAATCTTTCCTTACGAAATTTCCTTATCTTCTTTTTCATCTGCACAAATAAATTCCAGTGTCATTTACAATCATTAAGTGATTCGTAGTTCATTAAATTTTTTGGTTCCACTATAGTTTAGTCGTTCTATCCTTAGAGTTAATATTCCAAACACCTCGAATACTTGAGGGAAAATAATTTCCTAAAAGACAAAATGTGCCTTCAATGATTCGATTTCATTCCAAAATTATTTTTCAGATTCTGTTTGATTGTTTCGACATTGTGTTACTAATTTTCTATTTCTATTTTTCTATTTCATAAAATTTACTGTTTTATAATTTGTTATAGAATTACAGTTTGACAATCATCATTAACTTTAATATATAGTATTATTGTATGTGCGGAATTTGAAATTGGATTAAAATTGATTTTAGATGTTTACCTAGACTATACTTTCAAAATTTTGATTCCCTTAAGTGTGGATTGATGAAATGTGATAACTTATAATTCACTAGTTACAAGATCTAATTGAATAAAAGACACTGTTTTTCCCAATAATGACTATAGATCTAAACCGACATATTTCTTTTTGGATCAAGATCGGTAATAATGCAGCTTTTTAGTAAAAAATATTAAATTTAAACATCACAAGAGCTAATTGGTTTCCCACTGATTTAGAGGGCTACTTGAGATACCTTGATCTAGTCGCTAGTTAATTAATTCCAAAGGAATAGTAAAACTTTCCTTACTTCATTGCGGGGTGAGGCGGGATTGGATTAGGGTTGATCTTAGACGGTTTGCAGTTTATGTTGGACCCACATTATTCTTGTTGTTTGTCTTAGCCCTCGGCCTTCGATTATGGTTACTGTTATTGCTTGTCATTCATATTTTAGTTTTTATGTTTCTGTTATTATTACGATTTCCATTGGAGTTACAAATGATTTCTCTCCTCTTGTTTTTTCTTACTTTATTTTCGTCTTTCTGAGACGAGGGTCTATCAAAAACAGTATCTCTGCCCCTATCGGGGCAGGGGTAAGATATAAGTACATATTACCATTTCCAAACCTTATTATGTGGGACTTTACTGAGTTTTTGTTGTTCTTTGTTATTTTACTGACATTATAGAGTAGTTACTATGAAAATGGAAAGTGATTGACTGATTAGCATTTCAAATTATTTCTGAAATTTATTTAATCTTTTATGGTGTTACATATTAGCATAACGGTGATGACTATGAAGACCTCGTAATAGCAGCTAGTTGGTCAATTTTTCTTGTTTGTCAAATTTGTCTCGATATAGTTTTCCTTGAGCCATTGGTTCAAAGTAAAGAAGGAAAAGTTATATAAAGAATTATATTGCTGCTTAATATTCAATTTTCATAATGAAGCAAGGAAACTTCACAAAATATTCAAGAGTACTTTTGAAGAAGGAAATTTCTAGGCAATATTATGCTTGGAAACACAAGTCATTTCATTTTTAAACTTTGAGGTAATATCGCTAATAATATTATTTTTTGGAGAGTAATGAAAAGGACATGAAAACTGAAATTGGAAATTCTTTGCTTTTTCTTTATCAGTTTGTGTGAAAACTCCATGAAGTTACTTTTAAAGACACTCCTTTCACTTTCCACCTTTGAAGAGAAATTGAACAATAAATACCATTTGTTTGCATTTCTTATATTCAACTTTGAACGAACACTAATTGAAGCAATCTAATAATTCCTGCATTATAATAATATCTCATAAAAAAAAACAATAATTTTCTCTTCTTGGTATTTATGCAACAATCTAGAGCAATTTAATTTAATTTTGAACTAAATAGTTTGAGTAATAAGAAGAATTATTACATACTTTCCTATAGTAATAGACATGCTGATGCACACTAAAATCACGTATTTGATTTTTTTTTTTATCCCCTATTTTGGTACAAGAAAAGTGATATGTTGAGAATAATAGAATAAGAACAGTTTGCTTTTTGAAGTAACAAAAAGTAATTTCTCCTTTTCCCTTCTTCTTTTTTTTGGAGGGGTTGGGTGAGTGTGGGGGAGGGGGGTTTCAAAAATTCTTATCACAATGGTTAGAGAAAGCATACTCATACACTGTCACTTTTTCCATAAATTTTAAGTTTATTTTGAAAAATTGAAAACGTATTGTTCAACTTTATTTTGGGAAAACATGTATAAAATTCTCAAGTTTTGAGATTTTGGCCCAAAATCACCTCAATAACTGATTTTGGAATTTGACCAAAATATGGACAAAATTTATGGCTAAACATGAGTTTTGAAAATAAATTCCAAATTTATTTTGACAAAATTCATGGTCAAACGGGATCTAAGTAACTCACATTGACAATAGAGTGCAAAAAAAGATATTCTATAATCTGAGAAATTCTAAGTATAATTAGTAGTTCTCTTTCTAATTAAGTGAATATTATTTATTTTTAGAGATCAATTTGTGTTTTGCACCTTGAATTAAAAGTAATTCTTCTTTTAAAAATTAGTGAACTTATAGCTTCTGAATTTAAAATGTACTTACTTTGTCCCAATTTAAATGACAACTTTCTTTTTTGACGCTCTTACAAATATTTGTTACCATCTTCCCTATAACCTTATCGATATCAAATTAACTTTTCGCCCATAACTTTAATTATATTCTATCACTACAACCAGTATCAAACATTTGTGAAATTTGCATTTGAAAAATCGAATATTTTGTCATACAAAATAGAACGAAGTGAGTAATAAAATATCAAAAATCAGAACTCTTCTTATACAATGACAATCAGCTAGGGCTTTTTCGTATTTCTTCATTTTTTAAAGGACAATAAATGTAGGTCAAAGAACATGAGTTTTTTCTCATTTCCTTTTCGCTATTTTAAATACATTTCACAGGAAAAAGGCATAATTTCAGACTCTATAACCCCCAAAAACAAAAACAACGTCACTTGGTGGTCCTTTGGTAAGATGAATTGGAGAAAATAATGTATGTATTAGATTTTGATATTGATAATCTCTTATTTGGTATACTTTTTAATTTATGTATTATTATTACAAGTATTAATTATATAACTTATTTGATATTATCTTATATACAATTAACACATCAAATTATGGTATTAGCAAAACGAAGACTATTTATGCATGAATTAGTATTGTTAAAGATAAAATTATCGTTAAAGGAAAAAACTATGGTGGGCATTTTTGTAACAATGATTTATTTTTGAGAATTTTTCATAAAGCACCATCTTTTTGGTCTAATTAATCATTTATAGATATCATTTACTATATTACATATTATAGATACCTTTTTATATTTTTATACAATGTATTTCATGTATTTAAGTTGTTGTATTCATTAATAAAACAAAAAATATAGGCATTAACATTAAATACGGTAACGTATCTGTGCTAAAAACGGAAGGAAATAAAACCACATGATATTCTCCTAATTTAGCTCAACGAGCTAAAACGATCCCTCATTAATCTGTATTTGAAAGATACATAATAAATATTATAGCTGAATAAAGAGAAACATATATGAATAATACAATTGAATACAAACAAAATACACCTTAATTCATATGAATAAAATACTTGAATACAACAAAAATACAACTGAATACAGTTGAATAAACTCTTGAATGCAACAAAATACAACTAACTTCTGTTTAATAAAATAGTTGAATATAACTAACTACAACTAAATACAGTAGAATAAAATACTTGAATAAAACTAACTACAGTTGAATAAAATAGTTAGATACAACTGATAAAACCTTAATACAAGCGAATACAGATGAAGAATACATTCGAATACAACTGAATATAAATAGGCGGTTTGGGCGATCTAGAGAGAGAAACATGCATATGGCTTCGTCGGCAGCCAACCAGCCATTAATTCCGGCTGGTCAGCCACGAGGCAAACTCCTTGTTTTTCCCCTTTTCACTCAATCATGGATATGACCTACTTTTTAAGTTCTTTGTTATTCTTTGCAATCATTAGTGGAATCCATCCAGCGAACAACTTAGTCACCATTACGACTGCATCCGGTACTCGATTTGAGTGTGATATTGGTGGCTAATACACCCTTCAAACTCTTTATTCTGCCACCAATTTCATCTGTAACGATGTCCTGAAGAACAACAATTGAGAATTTGGGTGGGAGAAGAGTTAAGAAACTAGGGTTTGTGGGAGAAGAAAGTCTGGTTGTATGTAAACAGAGAGAGAATGTATTGGGGTTTGCAGATACACGGTAATTATATGAGAGAAAATATAAAAAGAGAGAGAAAAATAATATTTAGCATATATGATGCCTTAATTGTATGATGTAACTATATTTAGATTTTTTGCAATAAAGGATAAAAGGTATTTATAGGATGTAATATTTTAAAATGATATTTATTTAAAATAGGTGAAATACATAAACAGCCCCTTGAAGTTGTCCTCAACGACCAGCTGAACACCTCAACTGAGCCCTTATGTGGCATATGCGTGATTGCTAACTAAATTTTGAGCACGTGACCCAGTTTTTAAAGCCTATTTTTTGTTTTATTTTTTAAGAAAAATATGAAATACCTCTTTTCTTCTTTGGTCTAATTTATATACCAAGTGTCTAACATGAAATACCTGAAATACCAATCAGAAAATGATATTTTCAAAAAGAATAGGGTATTAAGGTTTTCTATAGGGTATAAAAATTTATTTATTTTTTTACAATCTTGTGATAGATTTTAATTCTTAATACACTACACCAAACAGTAAATAGAAAATAACATCTATAAAACTAATACTTGCATAGTTGCATTATTAATTCATACATTGGTAATATTTATAGTATTAATATACTTTATTCAACACTATTTTTATACCCCTTAAAAAATGAAGGGTATTTTCGTAATTCACAGAGTAGCTGAGAAATTCAGGAAGCGTTTTCGGCACTTTGCAGACAGGCTATGGCAGACGGTCATTGAAGTCAAGGCAATACTCTTTCTTTAATTTCATCCTCCTACAACTACGCTGTAAATACACATCCCTCAATCCAAGATTCTACACCGTTAGATCTCACAAGCTGGCTAATTCAACGGATTTGATTTACATTAGACATGCACCTCAACAACATAACGTCATAACCTTTTTTCTTGACATTTTGTGAGAACTAACGTATCCACCGAAGCTTTTTGTCTGTATCGACCCCAAAGTCACATGACTCGCAGTTACCTGCGACAATTTAGTCCACATCAGCATACTACCTTTGACCTCTTAACTACGTGTCATGTGGTCCCACATTACCTGGCCCCACTATTTTCACCTATATATCCACTCCCACTTTCCTCCTAATCTTGCCACAGCTTTCCACTCCACACTCTGTTTCTCTTTTTTCAGCAACAAAAAAGAAGGGAAAAAAAAACCTTGGCGGATAGTGTAACTTATAAGAAAGATGATTGCCGGAGAGTCGCCGGAAAATGACGTCATTCCCGGAGTTTCAATGGCGCTAAAGGCATTTTTGGAGGATGATGAAGAAGGAGGGTATTTTCCGGAGGATCAGAAAGTGGAAGAGGTAATGCATGAGTTGTTGAAAGAGATAAATGGTGGCAGTAATGGTAAAAACCCGGGGACGTTAGGGGCATCTTCGTCCTTCTCCATCATAGGTGAGAGCTGTGGGCCGGCATTTTCCGGGTCGGATTCTACTCTAATGGCCGGCATTGAGATGGGTTGTGGTAGTAGTAGTGGTGGTGATAATGGTGGTTTGGAGGTTAGTGGGCTTGGTGTTGGTGGGCCTACTATTGAGGTGTTTTCTGGGTTTGATTTGGGTTTTTCAGTGAAAAATGGGCCACTAATGAGGGTAGAAAAAGGAAAAGGGAAAAGTAATGAGAAAAGCATGCAAGAGGGGGGTGGGGGGAAAAAGGAGGAGGAGGAAGGGGTGGTGGAGGGGGAAAGAATGGACGGTTGTGATGAAGAGGAGGGTGAAGATGAATGGCTGACAAGAGTTCTCAATAGTGCTCCACAGGTGCTTGAGGATTATCTGATGTAGTTAAAGTTTCTAATCAATATTTTAGGTTTTCACTAATTAATTAATTAACTAATGCTGTTAATATATTTTCTTGCTGTATGTATTTATTGCAAAAGAAATCTTAGCTCTTCTTTTAAATTTTAAATTTTCATTTAGTCCCTTTTTAAAATATTTCTCTTCCATTTCTCTTCCATTTTTTTACAACAGCTAAACAAGGACAAGAAATATGATTGAGCATGCAAGAAATTATAATGAGGGTTAATTATTATGCCATAAAAAAGGATAGGAGCTTCGTCCAAGATAGTAATATTCTGAAGTAATGTGATTTTAATTGCACATATTCTGTATAATACAGAGAGAAAAAAAAATGACATGTCCGGATTTTTGAATACTTCTTTCATCAAATTATCCCTACGATTTAAACATATCTATGTGTTACGATTTAAACATGTAGTATTGAATTTATTAAGCATTTGAAATTATGAGTTCATAATAATATAATACAGTTAATAATTTGTCATTTTTTACATATACATAAATATTTAGCATCGAAAATATTGACTTCAATTGAATCCCGAATTAATAAGTTATATCCAATATTATTGGTGGTATCGCATTAATATCTGCAATTACCATTTTTTATTACAATCGCATAATAAATTTAAATTAAACTTCACTTTGTTCTTTCAAATGCTTCTAGACTAGTGATTCATGTATTACATAATTTCTTCATGATAATAGAAAAAAAAATATAATATATATCGATCTCATGAAGTTTCTTGGCACTTCGAAGCTAGATAACTTTTTGTCACACAAATGGAATTTATTTCCTTAAATTTAAAACTTTCAAGTTTTGGCTCTTTTCACGAATCCCTACGAAGTACTAAGTTTATGAATGGCGAAATATATAGTTTAACCATCCATCTTGCACTAAAATTTTTGTTACATACCTGCTGATCACGAGTATAATTTTACATATCAATTTTTTTTAAATGTGTGTCAATTACACACTACTTTCGACCAGTCTAATTAATATTCAATGTTATGTATATACACATTTATTTAAATTAAAAAACAAAAGCTTCTTTAATTAAAATAGACGACCCGACCCTTTTTTAGTTCCCGACCCAAAATCTGGCCCGGTCGATTAAAAATAACTCCTCGACCAGATTAACAAACATAATTCCATTTTCATCAAAATATTCTTCAACCCTAACTTTTGAATGTGACTCCAACGAGAACATGGCTGGTATTTGTTGTTGTTACTTTTGTAATTTTCAAATTAATATTCTAATTTTAGGTTGTTCAATCGTTTTGATTTAGATGAGTGAGTCGAAATAGTTAGGGTTTATTTGGACTCGAATTCTCCATTCAATATGAACCCTAGTACGAGAATTGACAGAAGAATAATTATGTATTGCATTTTAATCGAACAAATATAACGAGCTTGAAAATATTAGATGTGGAAGGTGAAGATGGGTGTTGGATTTTTCTAAAATTGGCTCCTCTTAATTTGAAGAAGATGAAAATGGTTGTTTTTAATAAGAAGAAGATGAAGAAGTGGGCGTTACAATTAGGAAAATGGGCCCAATTCCAATAATTAGCCGTTGTAATTTGTTAGGCGAGGCAGAAAATAACTTTTCAAGCTCCGTATTGGTCGTGTTTCACACGTCTTAGAGGCCTGTCAAAAGTAATGTAGAACTGGCACACATATGAAAGGTTTGATATGTAAAATTATACTCGTGATCAACATGTGTATAACATGTTTGATTGCAAGGTGAATAGATAAACTATGTATTTTGCCTTCATCAATACCAAATTTAATGTACCTACCATTTCTATTTCTTTTTTTTTTTTTTGAAGTGTTGCATCATTGGATCCTTAAAAGGGCACTTAATGTGCTTCGATCAATTCTTTGTGAAGCTTTGTCTTTTGACTAACGATAGGCACGAACATTTTCTATATAAAGTTGAAATAGAAGATTGCGAAAGTTTATTTGCTGAGAAACAAAATTTACGAATTTTAATACTTCATCCATGCATCCCCTTTAGGTGTTTCATTTAGTTTGATCGTGACTTAATTAATATGCAATCACACAAAAAATAAATAGAAAAAAATAATAATACATGAAATTAATTAATGAGGTAAAACTAAACCTTAGAAGCTGAACGTGGTATCAATTACTGCATAGAGCTGAAAATTGAATCTCTACTAACACAGCCTAATAGTTCTAAAGTAGAGGAAGTGAAGGAGGTGCAAAATATTAATCTTAAACTTTATTATATTAAATAATGTGTTCAGTGAGACAAATTGGTTATTGAAATTTTTGAAAATATTTAGAATAAAATTTGATTCTTATCTTACAATAGAGTAATAATAAAAAATTGATAGATGTATGAAAACGTTTCCATTTTAGGAAATTTAACACGATTTTTTTGAACAATCTAAAACAAAAATTAGGAAAATAATTTCTGACGCCTCGTGAATTTCTTCAGAATAGTAATGTTAAACTGTATTTATTTGATTTCAAATTCCAGCTATAACTCTATGATTTAAACACTTTAAAGTTGGAGGTGGGGTTATTATGGTTGCTTGTCATGTACTTAATTAAACTATCCTAATTATGGACGTTTTTATTAAAGTGACCAAACAAGATATAGAGGTTTAAATTAATCACTTCTATTAACATCTGTAATAGTTAATAATGACAATACTTTATACTATTGAATCATGCATGATTAATCAACAATAAGTTAAACAGTCAACATATTACTTACAGCATTCCATAGATTCCATAGAAAAAAAAAAAAGAGTAAATAGCTTGGTAATTCCTTAAACTTGTTAAAAAGTTTCATTTAGACTTTTGAACTGTGTTTGGACAATTCTTTTGTTCTTTTTCTTTATTTATAATTTATGATAATAGCTCACACTTTTTCTAACACATCAACTTCACATCACTTTCCATTTAAAATGACAAAAGAAGAAATTACACCAACAAATATGAAAATTTCAATTGCATTAGACATATGACTAGAATTTTTTATTAGGTTCAAAGAAAACAAGAAGAATTTTCTTATGAGCATCATTTGACTAGTATAAAAAAGTGAATATTTTCATTTTGAAAGCACTTTTTTTTTGTGTTTTTCCCTGGTGTATGTATAAACATAATATAGATTGATCATATTATTTTTTTTTTTTTTTATCATTTGCTCAAATGTCTTTCTTTTCTTGTACAATATTACCAAATTTCTTTATAGCAGGTGCAATATGATAACTTAAAAAAACAAGGTAACAACTTGCTATAGTACGTTGAATTGCTCTATAAATAGTGACAAAGTCTTGATATTATCTGTATATATATATTAAATCATAAGAAAAATATCCATTGTCATAATCAATGGTAAATAACGAGAAATATTGGGGTTGCTAAATTTAGGGTATGCAGCTAGCCATGTGCTGAAGGCCAGACGAGCTAAAAATGAATCATTGTTTTTAATTAGTAATTTTATTTTGCAAGAAAAAGGCATTTATAGAATTGATGTGATAAATTTAGCCTCATTGTTTTGTTCCAATTGAAAGGAAATTTTCCAAACGCTGCTTTCATTTGCAATAACAAGTCAACTCACGCAAAAGGAACTTTCACAATTACTAGTATGACTTAATATTATAATTAATGTCTATTATCTTGGAAATTATTGATAGTGCTGCTGCTACACCCACCAATACTTGCCATTTCATTCCCACAAAATCAACAAAACAAACGTGTCAATTTTTCATCAAAAATTTGGCAAAGAGTAGCATCACCCAAAAATAAATTTACTGGCCTTACTCTGGCAGAGCTCAAATATATATCAAGAAAGTTAGTGCTGAATCATTTATTTTGTAACTGACGAACTTTAGCTCTGGAGCTGAAGTATTTGTTTCGTAAATAGCCAAACTTTAATTCTAAAGCTAAAATTTTTAAAACCCTTGAGTATGTATGGCTAAAGTTTCTCGATGATGGAGATGCACTATAGTTCTGCTTGGATTTGCTCTATTTCGTTTCGTATCGGACGATCCATTTATTTGGTATTCCAAAATATAAAGATGAAAGCTTGTTAGCATCACATCATTCAGTCATTAAACCATCAGCAAAAGGAAAAATAAAAAAAGAACAGCTTCTGTATTTAATAATAACAATACTTTTTTGTAACAAAGTACGTTCATTAATTATAAACAAATGTTTATATAAAATGCTCAAGTAATGGAAATCACTGAGGTTCAATTCGTAAAAACCAGTGATATGGAGATCACCGGAAGAAAGAGGAGGAGAAATGGTGCTTAAGTTGTTTAAAAAGTTTGTACATTAAAATTTTTAAAAAAATAGGTATATATTAAACGAGGATGACCAAATAAAGCACATCCTGCAATTTTTACACTAATTTTAGTGGTACAAAAGAATCCAACATTATGGAGTTTCACCCTAGAATTAGAAATTCTACTGCAGTGGCTATTTTTTACTTGAGAAATTTTCAGAAATCACTGTTGGCTATTAATTTCCTATAAGCTATAATATAAATAATTACTTCCCATAACAACTCTTTAGTTGTTAGACAACTGTATTCGCTATATTCGCGTTACTGTATTCATGAATATGATAGCGGAACTTGCCTAAAAAATAGAGGAATCCAGCTGTTGATAACGGAAAGAGGATCAATTAGCGTATCACTCCAAAATTTAACTCAACAAAACTAATTCTACATAAACTATTTTGCTACGCGGTTGTATTCGCTATGTTCGGACTACTGTATTTAATACAGTAGCAGAATTCGCCTAAATAATAGGGGAGTGCAGCTGTGCGAATGTATTTACTCTTCTCGCGTTACTATATTCATGAATAATGTAACGAAATTCGCCTAAAATAGGGGAGTTCAACTGTTTAATAACGGAAAGATGATCAATTAGCGTGTATCAATTGTAATTTAACTCAACAAAATTAATTCTACATAAGTTTCATAACAATTGTGTTATATTTCATGTATTCACGTGACTATATTTATAAATACAATGAAGTAATCAAGAAATAGGATGTATTGTTCTATTCAATTCGACTATATATAATGTGTCAATCCCTTAAACTTGTTAAAAAATTTCATCTAGACTTTTGAACTGTGTTTGGACTTCTTTTGTTCTTTTTCTTTATTTATTATTTATGATAATAACTCACACTTTTTCTAACACGTCAACTTCACATTACTTTCCATCTAAAATGACAAAAGAAGAAATTACACTAACAAATGTGAGAATTTCAATTGCATTAGATATATGAGTAGAATTTTATTAGGTTCAAAGAAAACAAAGAATTTTTTTCTTATGAGCATCATTTGACTAGGTTCAAAGAAAACCGTGAAATTTTTCATTTTGGAAGCACTTTTTTGTGTTTTCCCCTGGTGTATGTATAAACATAATATAGCTTGTTCATAGTTTTTTGTTTTTGTTTTTTCACTTGCTTAAATGTCTTTCCTTGTACAATATTACCAAATTTCTTTATAGCAAGTGCAATATGATAGCTTTAAAAAGGTCAAATACATCTACAGCCTATTTAGTTTGGCTTTATTTTTTTATTTTGGCACTTTATCTGCCTTATTCTATTTTAGCCTTTCAACTCTGTTTTATATGTTCCATTTTGGCCCTCCAACTTTATTTCTTATGTTCCATTTTAACACAAAAATTAAAACTGAAGCAGCGTGTATACACAAATATGATGTGCAATAAATATCCAATTAAATGTTGCCACCTTATTTTTTTTATCCATGTCAAATAGGTCAATAGTAAAATACGGCCGTATTTTTTCATCCACTATGTCCCCATCTTCATTCGCTAAGTTCCAAACCTGCCGATTTCATACTGACCCGTTCAAATGAAATAAACCCACATAAAATATGACCAGATTCAGGTATTTTAGTATTGACCCGTTTGATATGGATGAAAAAAATTAGGTATCAATATTTAATTGGATATTTATTACACATCAGATTTGTGTATGCACACATGCTATATTTTTTGCACTACTTTTAGATTATGTGTTAAAATGAAACATAATAAATAGAGTCGGAGAGCCGAAATGGAACATACAAAATAGAGTTAAATGGTCAAAATAGAACAAGGCAGAGATAAAATGTCAAAATAAAAAATAGTGCCAAGTTGATTAATGGATTGTACATGTATTTGACCCTTTAAAATCAAGGTAACAACTTAATATAGTATGTTAAATTGCACTAATGGTGACTGAATCTTTATATTATCGGTATATATATTTTAAATCATAAAAGAAATATATACATTGTCAAGTAAATAGCGAGAAATGGGGTTGCTAAATTTAGGGTATGCAGCTAGCCATGTGCTCAAAGCCGGACGAGCTGAAAATGAATCATTATTTTTAGTAGTTTTGTTTTGCAAGAGGCATTTACAGATTTGATGTTATAATCTTAGCTCATTATTTTCTTCCAATTGAAAGGAAATTTTCCAAACGCTGCTTTCATTTGCAATAACGAGTCATCCCACGCAAAAGGAACTTTTACAATTACTATTACTATAACTTATTATTATAATTAATGTCAATTATTACTTCACGTGTCACATATTATTAGTACTTGGAAATTATTGATGAAACAAGAAAATAGTCCCACCTCCTTAGTATGGATTTTTTTTAAATCTTTTTTCTTTGTTGCGTACTTAACCTGAATCCTATCTATGAGTATAGCAATCCTTTGAATCTTTCCTAATTTGGACAGATTCAACGGTCCTTCTTACATGGATTTGGGCTTGCTTTAATGATGGGTACAAAAAATTCTTGATTTTCTTTCCTCGGCGAGTGAAGTTTCTGCCCTTGTTGAGTGAGTAAGGCCCGATCGAGCTTATGTGCTTACCAGGTCTTTCACCATCTGCCTTTCCTCGAAAATGTGAGACTGCTCACCCTCAATAATTGTATTGTCCGCTCTTTTCATTGATTGTACAGCTTTCTCTAACAAGGAATTTTGAGGGAGTCCTCCCAGTCGCCTAAAGGTTCAATCGCTTTTGGTTTTGAATCGGGAAAGGTGTGAGCAAGGGTATTTTCTTTGGGGTCTATCACCATAGCATTTTCCTTTAGCTATTACGCTATCCTTCGAATCGGCTAAGGTTGAATTTGCTATTGCTTTAGTTACGTAATGTCTTTACCTCCTATAGCAAATGTTAACACCTTATTTATTTTAAATAAATACCATTTAAAAATTTATATTTTATAAATATATTTTAATGTTTATAGCAAAATATTTAATTTTGATTACCTCATATTCTTAAGCCACTAAATACGTGATTCAGTTACACTATTTTCTTTCTCTCTCTGCTTTGATACGCTATTTAATAATGAAAGAGCTAAGTTACGATTTCCTATTGCTTTAACGAGGTAACAAGATTTCTTAACCCCCCTCATGTATCAGATCTACTATGTTTTTCCTATTTTTTCCATATCTATATTAACCGTTTGAAAATCAATTAAAGATGAAGGGACACGGTATATCTAAGATCTGTCTTCTTGACCTTGATTCTAAGATATGATTTTAATTTTATGTGATTTTGCCATTATTGTAGTCTTACCGGGAGTTGCTTCTGCTCAGGCATGCCAAGGCGGCGCGTTTTCACTACTAGCTTCTGGTGAACGGCGGATTCGCCGAAAATTAAAGTTTGTTCTTGAACAAAGATGACAGAGTTTGGGTATGAGCAACTTGATTTTCCGTTAATATATTTCAATATATTTTCATGTATTTCATTGTATTCATTGTCTATTCTTCATTATAATTCAATGTATGTAGTTGTATTCCATGTATTTCATTATATTCGCTATCTTTTTTTATTGTATTTTAATGTTCCACGTTGTATTCTATATATTTCATCGTATTTATTGTCTCGCTATATGCCATGAATGTATTCATATATTTTTTTAATTAATATAATTTATGTATTCAGATGTATTATATAATTTCTCAGAATATTGCTATGTTTTGGGGGTATTTTTTGGTTGGGAATAATTTTTATAACTGAGAATACCAAATTTGTGTGTTACAATTGAGCTTGTTGAGTTATATTAGGAGTCTATTATGTAAATTGATTCACTTTTCGTTTAAAAAAATAATGTAATCCCCTATTTTACGCCGTGAATACAGTCAAATATAATAATATGTACAGCTGTAATCTCATGTTTCACTCCATGAATACAGTCGAATACACTCGATAACAACAACTAATTAGCTGGACTTCCCTGATTCGCGCCTATATTTGCTATTGTATTCATGAATACAATAATTTAAATACATCTTATAACCCTGAAAAGGTATGTACAATCCGTAATATAGCAAATGGTATCTATAGATGGCTAATTACTACTAAAAGTTAGTGCTTTTTAAAAATTGCACGAGGCGCCTATTTGGTCACCCCAATTAATCTATACCCATTTTTTAAAAAACTTTTAACTTGTACCCACTCTTTAAACAACTTGATGCATCTTTCTCCTCCTCTATCTCCTCATTTGTTTTCTGAATGTTGAAGCTTGAGATATTGTTATGCGTTATAGCGTGATGATTCATATATATATATATATGCTTATCCCATTTATGTTCAGTTTTCTCTCATTCACCATAATTTAACCTCTTAGATATTTTAGCTTTACAGGCGCATTAATTTTTTGTTCTAATTTATCTATAGTAAATTATTTTCATGTCGAAAATATTTTTCATTCTTTAATATTTGAAATAAACAGCATCAATCACTATTAATCATGATTTATTAAATTCATTATTGTTTAGAATTTCAGCTTTAAGAATACTGAAGTTCATCACAAACGGAATAAAGCTTCAGCTAGAACATGATAAAGTTCAGCAAATACAGAACAAAGCTTCAACTAAGACATGTTGAAGTTTAGCAAATATAGAACAAAGCTTCAGCTACTAGAACGCTGAAGTTCAGCAATTACAAACAAAAACTTCAGCCAGAACATGTTGTAGTTTTATTGAACTGAAGTTTGCCATTTGCACTATAAACTGAAATTTGTGTGATTGCCTTTTCAAGTCAGGCCAAACTTCATGCAAATATATCTGAAGTTTTGCTACACCTCAGGCAAAATATTCTGAAGTTCAAACTTCAGACATAAATTTTTGCTACTTCAAGTCTGTATGTTTGAAGTTATGCAAAAAGTGGGTACGCTTGCAATTCTTTTTGCAAAGCAGGTATAAGTTAAAAAGTTAACCCAAAAAGCGGCTATAGATGCAAATTCTCGTTCTTTTCGTTTCAGCTCGTATTGCTAATTTTAGTCTTACAAAAATGGTTTAATGTAACGGAGTTTCACCTCATGAATTTGAAACTCCATGATAATGGCTAGCTTTAATTAGAGAAATTTTCATAAAGCACTATCTTTTAGTGGTAATTAGCTATCTATAGATACCATTTGCTATTTTACGGATTGTAGGTACGTTTTCTGTTATCGTAAGATGTATGTAAGCTAATGTATTCATAAATAAAGTAGCAAAAATAAACGTGAATCAAGGAAGTACAACTAATGAGTTGTTGTATTCGAGTGTATTCGACTGTATTCAAGGCGTGAAACATGAGATTACAACTGAACAGATTATTGTATTTAACTGTATTCACGGTGTGAAACTGGAGATTACACTATTTTTAATCGGAAAGTGAATTAATTAACATAATAGACTCATAATATAACTCAACAAACTCAATTATAACACATAAATTTTGTATTTCTAGTTATAAAAAAGATTCTCAACCGACAAAATACCCAAAAACATAGCAATCTTCAGAGAAATTATATAATATATCTGAATACAAAAAAATATTAATTAAAACAATATATGAATACATTCATGCCATATAGCGAGACAGTAAATACAATGAAATACATAGGATATAGCGAGATATATTAAAATATAATGAATAAAATGATAATGAATACGATGAAATACATGGAATACAGCAAAATACACTAAATTACAATGAAAAAAGAAGATAATAAATACAATGAAATAGAATATGGGAAATAAAGCGAAAAATTGGAAGTCATTGGATTTGAAACAAGCTAATCTGAATTTGATTCTTTGTGGTGCATTACTAATTGAAGCAAAGAGAGAAATTTGAACTGAATAAACTGGAGTTGCAGGTTTATGGAGTCGCTGATCTCAAGAGTTTCGATGATGGTTATTGAAGGAAACCGTGAGATTGAGCTTCAAGTAGCAAGCCTCGCATTCCAGTCGTACTTGACAAGATTTGCTATTCCTTCAAAGGAATTTGGCTCTAAAGTAACTCGAACCGAAATTAGATATTTTACTACAAACATTAAAAGATATCTATAAAATATAATTTTTTAAAACAATATTTATTTAAAATAAATAAAATGTTAACCTTCGCTAGGTAAAAACTCCTTTTAATTACAATGCTAAAAGTGGGTAGCCGCTATTACTACTAAGAGTAACTCAGCTAGGATGGGATGCCACTGGGCCCATAACACATAAATGACGTTAAAATTTTATGGTATAGCCAGTTTTCACATTGGTCAATGAAAAATAGCCACTGTTTATGAAGTCAATGAAAAATAGCCACTATTTTGCTGTAACAGGGATCGGTCCCGTATAATATACGGGAGTTCTAGTGCATTTGTGTACGAACTCCAGTATATTATGCTGGACCGGTATACTTTGCTAACTCCTGTAAAATTTGCGGGAGACTCGAGCACTAGTGCTCTAAACTCCAGTATATTATACTGGACAATTATACTGTTGGAACACCCGTAAAATTTGCGGGAGTTCCAGCATAATTATGCTTGAACTCCAGTAAAATTTACGGGAGTTCCAGCATAGTTATCCTGGAACTCCCGTAAAATTTACGGGAGTTCAAACATATTTATGCTGCAACTCCGGTAAAATTTGCGGACATATTTTTCCAGATTTTGAACAGTATTTTCGCTCAGATTAAAGTGACTACATTTCGATGACTTTTGAAACTTGACTATTTTCCAATAACCAGTAGTAAATCTGACTATTTTTGAATTTTTCCCATAAATGACTGGGAGGAGCCCAATTTCATATGGGCTCTTCTCAAGAAAACTTCTGTTGTTTTGATTTGGAAAGTCGCAGGTGTAGTTTATCCGTACTTGTTATTAGTAGCACGGATTAGCCACTTTTCAGGTATGTAATTGAAAAATAGCCACTCGTAGCGTTTCAACAACAACAACAACAACAACTACCCAGTATGTTCCCACAAAGTGGGGTCTGGGGAGGGTAATACGTACACAGGCCTTACCCCTACCCGAAAGGGTAGAGAGGCTGTTTCCGGCCGACCCTCGGCTCAGAAAAAAGAGAGAGAAAATCAACAAACAAAACAAAACAAAACAATGTTAGTAAATCCGGGATAAATCAAATAAATAATTATCTAAACATAAAACCAAAAGTAGAATGACATGCAGATAATACCAATCGGTTACTACCATAATAGGCACAATACAATACATTAATTAACTATAGAGATCGCTACCAAACCCCACTCAGCCCCTAACAGAAGTACTAAGAATTCTTGAAGGCCCTACCCTACAACCCTAATACTAGACCTCCAAACTTTCCTATCAAGGGTCATGTCCTCGGAAATTCCCATTCTAGCCATATCCTGCCTAATCACCTCACCCCAATACCTCTTAGGCCTCCCTCTGCCTCGACTCGCGCCAACCACCGCCAGTCGCTCACAACTCCTCACCGGTGCATCAGGGCTTCTCCTCCGCACATGCCCAAACCACCTGAGTCTCGCTTCTCGCATCTTCTCATCCACCGGGGCCACCCCCACCTTCTCCCGAATAACTTCATTCTTAATCTTATCTAATCTGGTGAGCCCGCACATCCACCTGAGCATCCTCATCTCCGCAACTCTCATTCTCTGGACATGAGAGTTCTTCACAGGCCCGCACTCCACCCCATACAACATGGCAGGTCTAACCACCGCTCTATAAAACTTCCCCTTGAGTTTCTGTGGAACTTTCTTGTCACACAAGACTCCTGATGCGAGCCTCCACTTCAACCACCCCGCTCCTATACGATGAGTGACATCCCCGTCAATCTCTCCGTCCCCTTGAATCACCGATCCAAGATATCTGAAACTGTCCCTCTTGGCTATGACCTGAGATCCCAGCTTCACGTCCCAGCCTACTTCGCTCGACTCGGCGCTAAACTTGCACTCTAGATATTCCGTCTTAGACCTGCTTAGTTTAAAACCCTTAGACTCGAGGGTCTGTCTCCAGACCTCCAACCTCGCATTAACACCAGCCCTCGTCTCGTCTATCAAGACTATGTCGTCAGCAAAGAGCATACACCATGGCACATCCCCTCGAATATGGCGAGTTAGAGCATCCATTACCAAGGCAAATAAGAGAGGGCTTAGCGCAGATCCTTGATGTAGCCCCATAACCACCGGAAAATGGTCCGAGTCGCCACCCACCGTCCTAACCCTAGTCTTGGCTCCATCATACATGTCTTTGATCACTCTGATGTAGGCTTCTGGCACGCTCTTCGCCTCCAAGCATCTCCACAGAACCTCTCTAGGGACCTTATCGTACGCCTTCTCCAAGTCGATAAGCACCATATGGAGGTCCTTCCTCTTATCCCTGAACAGTTCCACCATCCTCCTCACAAGGTGGATAGCTTCTGTAGTAGAGCGACCCGGCATGAAACCAAACTGGTTCACGGATATAGATGACATCTCCCTCACCCTCGCCTCGATCACCCTCTCCCAGACCTTCATGGTGTGACTTATTAATTTGATACCCCTATAGTTGTTGCAACACCGGATATCCCCTTTGTTTTTATACAAGGGAACCACTGTACTCCATCTCCACTCCTCCGGCATCCTCTTGGTCCTAAAGATCACATTGAACAACCTGGACAACCACTCCACTCCTGACCTACCCATGCATTTCCAAAACTCCACCGGAATTTCGTCTGGCCCAATCGCTCGACCCCTACTCATCCTACGCAACGCCCTCAAGACCTCCTCCTCCTTAATGCGCTTGCAGTGCCCGAGGTCTCTAGGACACTCTGAATGCCCCAGCTCCCCTAGCTCTAAGACTCGATCCCCCTCTTCGTTAAGCAGGTCTCGAAAGTATTCCTGCCATCTCCGCTTGACTTGCGACTCCCCCGTCAGAACCCTACCATCCTCGTCCTTGATGCACCTAACTTGGTCTAGATCCCGCGCCTTCCTCTCCCTCACCTTAGCCAACCGGAATAACTTTCTCTCCCCGCCTTTCTCCCCCAATTCCTCGTACATGCGCCCAAACGCTGCATTTTTAGCTTCCGTGACCGCTAGTTTCGCTTCCTTCCTCGCCACTTTGTAGTTCTCCTTGTTCGCTCTCCTTTCTTCTTCGCTTAAGCTCCCTGACAACTTAGCAAACGCCGCCTTCTTCGCCTCCACTTTTCCTTGGACTACCTCATTCCACCACCACTCGTAGCGTTTCAAATTACAATAATTGAAAATGGCCATTTGTGAATTTCATCCCTTGTTATATAGTAATTTCTAATTATGTAAACTTATTTTCACATAAAATGGAAAGTCTATGTTCGAAATCAAATTGAAAATCAAATTTTGACACATACTCGAGACCCCAGTTAGTTACCTTCCATTGACAAGATAATACATTAACTTTGTCGAAAATCATATATTGCTTTTAATGACCCTATTTTCGACATTTTGCAATCCATATAGATCCTTCATACTATGGTAAGTTGTCTTGATTAACAACTGCACTCAATAGTTAGTTTGTCAACAGAAATGTGATTATCTTCTAAGTAACATAAAGTCGAGATATAGCTCAACGTTATAGAAATACTAGGACTAAAAGTTCTTATCATTGAACTACAGGAACAAAAACCACAGTCATCCAAACACGGCCAAAAATGTTCAATTTTAACACTTATTGATAACTTTTTCTATACAAGTATTTCGGAAATATAGTTTTCAATTGTTTATGTTCTATTTTAAACTATTTAATTTGAATGCTGATAGTCTTAAATCTTATTTAGTCTATAAATGCAAAATTATGTTGGTTAAATGAGATGCGAGGAGTATATCTGTAAGCCAGAAGAACTGCATAAATCTACCTCTGTTTTTATATTGTTATGTAGGATGGGGTGAAAAATAATATACTCCCTCTGATTCAATTCAAATAACACACTTTCTTTATTAGTCCGTTCCAGAAGAATGACACATTTCTATGTGATAGTTTTGTTTGACCAAAAAGTATTGAGCTTTTTGTTAAACTAATCTATCTATATCTATATAGAATAGGAGAAGCAAAACCATATTATTGTGCCAAATGTCAATACATAAATTAAACATGTGTCAAGCTTTAAGACAAAAATCCAATAAGCTTGGAGATTCAAAAAAATATAAATAAAAAAATTAATTTGAAAGCATTACTTTGTTTCAGTTATTTCCCTTAAAGAGTCCCATGTTTCAAAGCATTAAATTGTTGCAGTTATTTCTTTTAAGAGTCCCACGTCTGGGCATAGTCATGCTCTCAAATGTGGGTGTCCAAGAAAACTCCCTATTTTATATAACTGATTGACTATGTGCTTTATTATTCAAATCATTTTCAACTTCCAATTTTATCTACTCAGTATCCCTATTTTGCACATTAGAGCAATGGTGGACACAAAACAATTTATGCAACTACTGAGTCTGTAGGTTCAATGACTACTTTAATGCATGAGATGGATTATATATTGGGTCAATTACATACTAAAAACGCTACAAATGCACTATCCGAGATTCTTAAAGATGTCAATAAGCATCCAATTGCTAGACATAATGCAGCCAAAACTATTGGTTTTCACGGAACGTATTATACTTCTCGAAGATCTTTCCAAATTACATATCAACACCAAAGGCACAACACCTAATTTCAAAAGCATCTTTACTACCGAAGAATTTGGATGATTGAATAGTAGGTATGATGGTGGTGTGCAAAGGCCCATTAATCAACGCTACTGCCCAAGTAATGAAGGTTATATAAGGCATGGTTTTGTGCAATATCAATACAATCACGGGGATCAGTGGCGATTTCATCTCTCAAGGTCTGAAGTATTGCCGCTGATGAGACCTCTATGTAGTTTCAATTCACCAACAATCAGACTACTTTGGTAACTCAAAGAACTGCAAACATAAGATGGAAAGCAGGCAGGTATCTTAAGTACCTCACTATCAGTATTTTGTGCAATGTCTTCAACAATGGACAAAGTTCAACATGAACAACATGTTTTCTTTCATCATGGGGATAAACATTAAACTGGACTGACTGATTAAGTAGTTCATAAAAACTCCATGCACAAATTGACAGTAGGTTAACATACATATATGCATGCTCATAATGCTATAATAATTGTACACAAGCTTTCTACTGCGATGTATCTATTTATTCAAGTTTTCAAATATGAAACAGGTGATCACGTGGGTGTTTATGCTGAAACTTCTAAAGAAATTGTTGAGGAAACTTTGAGATTGCAAAGGTATTCGTTAAACTTATATTATGATATATTACTATATTGCAAATCTTTGTTCCTGTGGTACTTACTAATAAAGTTTTGAAATAATAAATTGTTTCATATATTAGAAGTTATGATATGGAGCGCTCTTTGTTCCTTCAGGTAATTAGTTTACTAGATAAAATAAAATTATCGATTTCACCATTGATGTCAAATGATTGTTCTCTACTAATATTGATATAGTTCCACTAGACAAAGAAATTTGATTAAGGAATAAGTTAATATTGTCATCCTCATACTTAGAATAAGTTAATAATCTTAACTGGTTAATTAATGGGTTTACACTCTCTTTGTAGATTATAAAGGCCATCAATCTTTATAGAGAAAAAGAGTGAGAATGACAATTATATTTGGGTAAAATCTTTAAGCCTTTTGAAATGTTATTTAACTTTATTAAACATTTTCATTTGAGGCCTACTGGAGCTGAACTTGGTGGTGATATTACTATACTTCATGCTTTTGGACAGGCACGGGACAAGTTCGTCAGGTGCATGACACGCTAAAAATTCAAGAACAATTGTATGCATATCCATGAGCTTGACATGCATTAAATTCAGATTTCTCTATTGGTTGCTTGAATTACAAATTATTTTTGTCAATAGTACTACATTTATCAAACTGATAGATGAATCTTTGATTGTTGTTTTGCAACTTATTCGCTGTAGTTTATAATTACCAACAGAGGGTATAGCGATGAAAACATGTGTCATTCGTCCTCATTGGCTGCATTGAAGAGAGAATATAAACATTTCTTGACATCAGCACTGTTGTTGGCTTCATATGTAGAAGGTGACATATTTGAATCAATGTTCAATTTCTAGCACTAGCACTGCATTTGAGATAATATTCAAATTAGTAGATTAGCTTCACAATATATTCTTATCAGCTATTGAAAAAGGTCTCCCGTTTTATATTACTATTTTTAACAATGATACGTGTGTAGTCACTGATTTTCTTTCTTTTGCAGAATTCATAGATGCCGCATTTAAGATATTTGTGTTTTTCAACCAAAGTAATTTTGTTCTTTAAGAAGCATCAGAATTTCTCACAACTTGATAGTATTACTTCTCATTCTCATGCAAAATTGTGGTTACTATACAAAGTTGTACTCCCAATTGAAAACTTAGTTGGTAGGAGCATCCACCGTAGCTATGATTTACTCCTCCAGCATAGGTTGGATATTGTGGAGGTGAACTGATCAATAGGTTGCTTGATTGATCAGATTAAAGTCTTACAATAAAAAATAACCAATCATCTAAAGATGCATTTTCTTACGAATATTGTCCTCACTAACTATTTTTTATTGGATAAGTATTTTCCTTCATAACTTGAATGTATGAATATAATTTGCATTTATATGTTCATAAAATAATACCATTTGTGTACCGTATATTTCACATATAATTATTTATAAAAATTATATTTAATATTTTGCCGCGCAACGCGCGGGTACAGATACTAGTTAATGAAGAAAATGGAGGATAAATCTTAGCCAAGAATAATTAACGCTAGATCTAAGCACGTTGAATACTAATAATAGGCTAGATTCATGTAATTTGGCAACTGTTTATGCCCCAACTTGACTATGCTTCACTGTTCTAGGATAGTTAAATGGCGATAAATTGGCTCTAATTATGAGTTTCATGTTTTGTACGAGCAAGTTGCGCTTATGAGAACTTAGGACAGTGTGTGGAGCTAAATTAAAGCCACGGAAGCCTTTAAGAGCTGATTACTCTGAAAGAAGAGAGAAAAGAAGAGCTAAAATGATGACCCAACTTAGCGCGGCCATTAACGTGCCCTCTAGTACGACCGCGCTAGCTCAGGAACTCGAGACAAAATATTATGCTATATGCGCGACCGCGCTAGTCTAGTTCGGATTATATAATTTCAGGGGTAAACTTGGTAGTTTGGGAGTAATTTTACTTAACCTATAAGAGGTCCAGCTAACCCAAATGGACATTGTCAAGGTATTTACAGCTTCGTTGAAAGCAGAGAGAGGTAAGAAGCAAGGAGGATAATTCAACATCGAGTTCTTCTTTTCTCCCTTTTGTATTTTACTATTTCTGATGAATTTTGTTATTGTTAGTATGAATACGATTATGAGTAGCTAAATATTTAGTCTAGGTTTTGATGGAATCTATTGAAAGATGAACTTCGTGCTATGTTAATATAGTTTGCCTGGTTTAATCTCTATTTGTTCAACTACATTCTTATTATAGATAATTGATAGGATCCTCAATTAGTTGTACCTATTTAATATGTATTACTTGGGAGCGAGTGCATATTTAGGTAATTGTTGAACAACACCAATCCCAAAGTATATGAGGGATCAATAACCGATGGTCTAAAGGTAGGATTAGGGATAACAAAATTTTGGGAGCGATCTAAAGTAAGCCGTAATAAAAGTCAACGTAACTCGGTAGAGTGCGTCTAGTAAATAATCGTCATTACTCGGGAGAAATTTGCGATAGTAAGAGTGCTCATAATCGATAGAGATGATTAGGAAATTCTATGCGAAATATAACAGAAAGGGATTCAATCAATAGGTAAAATCATAACCTTAGATCATTCTCTTATTTTCTTACAACTCAATCATAGTTAGCTTTAAATTTACTTAACGTTATTCAGTTATAGTTAGTTAAAACATCACCAATTGTTATTCAAAATATCTGGGAGTTGATTACGAAGAATTTAGTGAGTCTAACAAAAGTAATTGGTAGGTTAATTCCCTGAGGATTCGACTCTTGGCTAAATACTCAGATTATATTTGCAGCGACCACTTTGTCCTTTTTATAAGGCATAGTTGGGCGTGATCAAATTTTGGCATACGAAAATCAAATACGACCGAGCTTATATAACTCTTCTTAAGACTACTAAAAGACATCAAACATAAATGATAAGCTTACATCTTTGATACGCTGTTTCGTAATACAAGAGCAAGGAAAGGAAGGAATGTCTTTGATAACTATGAGATCTATCTTTATTAATTCAGCAGTGAAAATTACAAAGACTTGCAACCAAAATCTAGGTTTTTGCTTTGTTGTTGGAGGTCTTCTCTTGTTCTTCTATCCTTCTTTCTCCTGGGGGAGTCATTCCCTTTCTCTTGCCTTCTTACCTTCTATATATATATTACAAAGATGCCCTTTATCCAACAGTCTTTAGCTAGAATACCCTCTCTCTTGATTATACTTTTTATTGCTCCCCTCAAATATTACGACATATATTTTGCCATACAAGCTTTCTGATGGCTCGATCTTGTTAGTGGTCGAGATACTCCTCATTATTACACCTTGTGGATACGACCACATCTCAATTGACCCTTTACCATTCATTTTAGTGCTAATCCACGTATGGTCAGATTGTGACCCATACAAGTTGTAAAGAATATTGGTTAACCTTAGTAGTTAACTTTGGTTAGCTCAAATATAATTGTAGTTAGTTAACTTAACTGTAGTTAGGGTGTTAGTTAGTGATGTACAACTGTCCTTAAGTAGTTAGCTAGTTGAATAACATTGTAGCTTCTTCTTCTTGTTCTTCAGTCGGTTATATCAATATACAGAGCATTTGCTTTTCCCTGAGATTTTCTCTCTCAATTCTCAATATCAATTTCTCGCTTTAGGTGCGTATTGTTAAATTCTTCATGGTATCAAAGTATTAATCGACTGATTCAAGGGAATTTCTTCGTGGAATTGAAGATAGTTCGGGAGAATTTACTCGAGTTCAGAAGCTTTGAACCCTAATTTTTGCAATCAATCAATGGCGATTCCTGAGATTTCGACGATAACAAGAAAAAAGAAAATAATGCAAGCATCGGAGTGATACCTAGCTTGATTGTCTTAGATCACAATAATCCTCTTTACTTGCATGCTTCTGATGGTCCGGGATCAATGTCTGTGGGACTCATTTTAACAGGTATGGAAAATTATTCACTTTGGAGTGGTGCAATGTAAGTAGCACTATTAGGAAATAACAAATTGTATTTGGTTGATGGATCAATATCGAAGGAGGATTTTGGTCCAAATCTGCGAAGTCAATAGGATTGGTGTAGTGCAACTGTCACTTCATGTCTCGTGAGCAATGTGAGCAGAGATTTTGTAACAGGAGTGTTATTTTCTTCGAATGCACAGAAGGTATGGGCTGCTTTCAATGAGCTTTTTGACAAAGTGAATACATCGAGATTATATTACTTGGATAAGGAAATATCTACCCTAATATATGGGATTTCGTCGGTATTGATTTATTTCACCAAGCTAAATGATATTTGGGTAGAATATGACTCAATACTACCACCTCATATATCAACCACTGAGTATATTGAACAATTGGAGTATCAGCGACTGCTATAATTTTTGATAGGATTGAGTGATAACTTTGAGTAAGCAAGGAGTCAGATTCCATTAATGCCAAGTTTGCCATCTATAGATAAGGCTTATGCTATAGTAGTTTAGGAAGAAAGCAGGAAATCATTTACTGGTGGTACCTATGGGCAAACTGGGCATAATGATCCTACTGCTTTGTTTACTGCCCAATCTACATCTAGGCTAAGAAGAAACTAGAAATTGAAAGGGAAATTGAAGGAGAACTGTCGTTTGAAAGTCCATACAAGAAATGAATGTTATAAATTGATGAAGTGTGAATTTTGTAACAAGATATGGCAAAGGAGAACTGTTACAAGATTATTGGATATCCATATGATTTCAAGCAGAAGAAGAAAGGAAATGCAGTCATGATAGATGCAGCTGGACAGCAAGGAATGACAGTTTCACCAACTACAAACACATATCAGCTAAGCAGCAGTGTTGAACCAACTCAATTTTTCACCAAAGAATAGTATAATCAATTGTTGCAGTTGCTGAGCAAAGGTTCTACTGCAGGAGCTAGTGCAAACATGGCAGGTAAATATTTTTGTGGTAATGTAGCCTTATGTGAGAGTTTAGAACTTTGCAAATGGATAGTAGATACTGGTGCTACTAACCACATGACTGGTGATAACAGTTTACTAAAAAATGAAACTTCAATAGGAAATTCAGGGCAAGTGCAGTTACCTACTGGAGATTCGGCATCAATATCACATATGGAAGAGTGTCAACTCACTAGAGGTGATGTACTAAAAGCTATGTTATGTGTACCAACTTTTAAGTTCAATCTCATATCAGTCTCTAAAGTGACATAAGATCTCAGATGTAGCGTTACTTTCTTTCCCAAATGTTGTGTGTTTCAAGACCTCTTATCTGGAAGGGTGAAGGAGATTGATAGAAAATAAGAAGATATGTACGTATTATTAGCAACATTAGGGAGGACAAAAAATAGAGCTTTTGCAGCAACTAGTAAATGAGGCATGGAGATATGGCACAAAAGAACATGACAAGTTCCAATTCAAGTTCTCAGAAGGATTCCCAGTATACAACATTATAGTGGTAGAATAGATAATGACTCATTGTCTAAATGTGAAATTTGTCTCTAGCTAGACAAACTAGAGTACCTTTTCCAACTAGCACTAGTAGAAATTTACATAGCTTTGATTTGATTCATATGGATATATGGGGATCTTATAAGATTGATACTCACAATGATATGAAATACTTTCTCACATTGGTTGATGATTTTACCAGATGGACTTGGGTGTTTCTTATGAGACTTAAATCTGATGTTATTTTCTTACTCAAGAACTTTATTAGTATGATCAAAATATAGTTTAAGAAGCAAATTAAGGTGTTTAGATCACAAAATGGAAATGAGTTTTTTAACGGTGCATGTAGTGGCTTGTTTCAAATGTATGGGATTGTCCATCAAAGCTCTTGTCCATAAATACCCCAACAGAATGGAGTTGTGGAAAGGAGACATAGGCATATACTTGAGACTGCTCGAGCAATCAGATTTTAAGGCCAGTTACCTGTTAGATATTAGGGACATTGTGTTGATGCTGTTGTATATATAATAAAGAGAATTCCCTCCTCTGTTCTGGAACATAAATCACCATATGAGTTACGTCTAGGTAAATCACCTTCATTGGCATATTTAAAGGTAGTTGGATATCTATGTTTTGCTACTAATCTGATAGGCCATGATAAATTTGCTCCTCGAGCTGTGAGGTCTATCTTCCTAGGATATGTTGCACATTAGAAAGGTTACAGACTTTTAGATTTGGAGAATAGAGTATTTTGTATAAGCAAAGATGTAGTGTTCTATGAGGATATATTTCATTTTCATACAGAAGAAGATTGATTAGAATCATTATTCATGGATATAACTCTAGTGCCAAAACAAGATTTTGATGAAGAACCAAATAAGTGGTGGTTAGTTTTGTTGAGGATGCTCATATTGAGGGAACCAATGTGCCATGTTCTCCTACTCTAACCCCAATTCTCTCAAATGAGCAGGACATTTCACATCATGTTGAGCATAACAATATGGATAGTCCTGGTGATTCCTTTATTTTACCTCTTGTTGAGGAAGCTGGAAAATACACAAGACTATCTAAGCCTCCTATATGGATTAAGGATTATGTCAAAAATGACAAGAAAAGCTCTACAAGTTGCTGCAAGTACCCTATTTTAGAGGTGATTGGATATGAAGCTATTTTTTCAAAATATCAAAGCTACTTGGAAAATTTTTCAGTGGAGATGGAGCTTAAATTATATTCAAAGGAAGTAAAGGATAAGAGATGGGTAGAGGTAATACAGGTAGAAATCAAGACATTGGAAAATAATAAGACTTGAGAACTGGTATCCTTGCCACAAAGACAAAAGGAAATAAGATGCAAGTGGGTTTATAAGATTAAATATAAGGCATTAGGAGAAGTTGAAAGGTTCAAAGCTCGATTAGTGGCTAAAGGGTATATTCAGAGAGAAGGCTTAGACTATCAAGAAACCTTTTCACCTGTGGTGAAAATGGTTACTGTTAGAAGTGTGTTGTCTGTTGCAGCTTCAAAGCAATAGTCAATTTATCAAATGGATGTTTACAATACTTTCTTGCAAGGAGATCTATCTGGAGAGGTATATATGGAAGTACATCAAGGTTTTAATAGATCTATGGCTGAACTCAGAGTTTGTAAACTGCTTAAGTTCCTCTATGGAATTAAGCAAGAATCTAGACAGTGGAATCTCAAGATTACATCAGCCTTAGTGGATGCTGGTTTTCAACAAAGACATTTAAATTATTCTTTATTCATCAAAAGGGCAGGAGATCACATGGTGGTTGTTATGGTCTATGTTGATGATCTTCTTACTACTGCAGACAGTCTTATCATGATCCAATAGACTAAGGATGATTTATAAACTTCTTTTAAGATCAAAGACCTAGGAGAGCTTAAGTACTTTCTAGGCATAGAGTTTGCACAAAATAGTGATGATATATTAATGTATCAATGCAAGTATGTCCTACAAATCATAGCTGAGTTGGGGCTCTCAAGCTCTAAACCTGTATATTATCTTATAGAGCCAAATATGAAGCTTACGACTGTAGAGTTTGACACTCATACAGGTACTTCTAATGACATTATTGATTGATCTAGGACCATATCAAAGACTTTTGGGAAAGCTTCTTTATTTGATTGTTACAAGGCCAAATATTTCTTTTATTGTCCAAAGTTTGAGCCAATTCATGCATAGTCCTAAGGTTTCTCATATGGAAGTTGCACTCAAAGTGGTCAGATATATCAAAAATAGTCCTGGGTTGGGAGTTTTATTGGCTACTAAGTGCTCTGAATCACTTTCAGCATTTTGTGGTGCAAACTGAATTGCATGCCCCAATACATGAAAGTGAGTCATAGGTTATCTCATTAAGCTTAGTTCTTCCTTGATTTCTTGGAAGTCTAAGAAGCAGTCCACTATTTTTAGAAGCTCAGCTGAAGCTGAATATCGCAACTTAGCATCCACTGCTGCAGAGATTACATGGATTATTAGTTTCAAGGAGCTATAAGTGAACCATAATTCCTATATGCCTATCTACAGTGATAGCAAATCAGCTCTTGTTATTGTTACTAATCCTGTATTTCATGAACGAACAAAGCACATTAACATTGATTGTTATTTTATTATGAGAAGATTCAACATGGTCTTGTTTCCACTCTCTATTGTCCTACAGTTGAGCAAGAAGCTGATATACTCATAAAAGGACTTGGTCGACTTCAACATTCATATTTGATGTCCAAGTTAGGACTAATCAATATTTTTCCTAGTCCTAGATTGAGGGGGGGAAGGGGGATTGGGGTGTAAAGAATATAGGTTAACCTTAGTAGTTAACCTTAGTTAGCTTAACTGTAATTGTAGTTAGTTAACTTAACTATAGTTAGGGTGTTAGTTAGTGATGTACAGATGTCCTTAAGTAGTTAGTTAGTTAAATAGCATTGTAGCTTCTTCTTCTTGGTCTTCAGTCGATTATATCAATATACAGAGCAACTCTTCTCTGAGATTGTCACACCCCTTTTTTTACCAAAACAAACCTTTCCACTAAACCCTTTTAAATTAATAAAAAAATTTTAGTAAAAAGCTTGAAAAGGGTTTTCAATTTTGAAAGTGACAAAAAATTGTGTTTAAAAAGGAAATAACTCAGAGTCGCTACCTGACATTGATTTTGGTGTGCCAGGCCACCGTTTTTAAAATGATTTTCCTTTAAAACACTTTAGACTCCAAAACTAAGTTTGCACCAGAGATTCGGGTAAGAGGGTTCATTTGACTCGGGGAGAAGGTGTTAGGCACTCCCCAAGTCCCGTGAAAGTCACGGTTACGTACTCGATCAAGTTGGCTTTCAAAACATTCGAATTGAGGTAAAACACACAAAAATAGAATAAGCACACAAGAGGCTCGAGGTCGTCCCCACCTAAATGAAAGAAAATGAAAAGGAAAACAAAAGAAAATCCCAAGCTAACCTATACCTAGACTTTTTACCATGCTTGTCAAGACCTCCAAAATATTTACATAGTTCTTCGGGGCATACCCCGGATAATAATATGTACAAATCCCTCGGGGTATTCCCCGGATAAATTTAACTACGAAAATGACCTCTCGCTTCAAAATCAAAAGCAAAATCCTAAAGCTTGCCTACCCAAGTGTTATCGGCCTAAAGCATGTTACTAGCGACTTTAAACAATTCAATGCAAAATGAAGTAACAAACAAAAATAATGCAGCGGAAAAAAAATAAAATGTAACACTTTATATCCAAACACAAGCCATATATGAACTTTATTGGTCCATCTTTATCTAATATTCAAAGTTCTTTTAAATTTACCAAATCTCAAGCCCACCAATACTTATTTTACTACTCGAATCAACATTGAATCCATTAAACCTATTGATTTGATTCTCCTAGTGTCAAGATTATATCAATACTACAGCCTTTGAAACCTATATCTCTTAACGAAGGCATCGTAAATGACTAAATTCAACAATTAAAAATTTATCCAACAGAGACACAACTAAATAGCACAAATAATAGTCAAGAACACAAAATAAAGGGAAAAGAGAGGAAGCATGAATTGGACCTTAGGGAGAGCAAATGTCTAACGTTAACAGAGAAACTTGGAGAGAATCTTATTGCTTACCGCTGACTGGAAAAGCGAACCGTGCCGGCGACCTCGACGAACCTCAACTCATTCGAACCTCTTTGGTCGATGATTGATGTTGGATCTCTTTTGGTATTTTGAACTATTCTTTAGTAAATTCTTATGGAGCTTCAAAAGACGATTTCAATGGAGTTTCACGGACTAAATCTCCTCCTTTTTTGTTGTCCGTCCCCCCTACTGCTCTACATGTGTGTGTGTGTTTTCCATGGATGAGGCCAGATTGGTTTGGTCGTGTGTGGCTTCTGGTGGTTACGGCTGACAGTGACGGCGGCAGTGAAGTTTGAAGGTGCTGCTTGGTCGGCGGCGAAGGGAAGGTCGGCGGGATGGGCGGCTGGCTTCTCTTGGTCTGCCGTTGGTTGTTGGTAAGGGAGATGGGGGTAGGCGTTAGGGTTCTTTTGCTGATGGCTGGCGGCTTCTTTTTTTTCAGCTAGGTTTTTTCATTTTTGTTTCTATCTTATCAAGAAGAGAAGGGGATACTAGGGTTTTAGGAGATAACGGGCGGGTCGGGTTTGGACGAAAATGGGTCAAGGGTGTTGGGTAACGTATTTTGGGCTTTAAAATTTGGGCTTAAAGTCTAAAAATTGCAAAATACTACTAGAATCCTATTGAAATTAAAATAACTAAATATTTTAAAAATACTACTTTTAAAAATTGCGCGGGTCAAAAATTACGTGCTTACAGCTGCCCCTCTTTGCTCGTAAACACGAAAAGTTTTCGGAGCAAAGAACTATAAGCAACGTAATCAATTTATGACCCGGCGCTTATTTAGAAGAAGATAAAGATGGCTAAAAAGATTGTGACCGAGCCCTGGTGTCTGAGCTGCCTACATATCCTCGGCTATAGAGGAATCAGGCCACGTGTAGTTCAAAAGTGAATGAGACGATGGAGTGTACCGAGGTGGAGAGTCGAGTCGAGTGCCGTCGAGGTTCCGGTTCACGGTCCTGTTATTACATCAAGATCGGAAAATGAAAAAGACTAACTAAACCTATTAACTATGAGTTACAAGATTCCTATCTCTAAGTCTTCTGAAGATTGATCTTGATTCTTGAATGGTTCTTCATGCAGACTTCAGATCTGAACCTTGATGCTCGCTAGATGCAAGTGTAGCTCGTTTTCTTCTGCTTTTCGGATCAAAACCAGACAAACAATGCTTGTGACTTTAGTCATGTCTTGAGTGATCCACCTCTTGTCTCGGCCTCTGCATTTTGGACTCACCTCCATTTTCTCTTTTTTTCTTTTTCTCTTTCCTTTTTTTTTTCCTTTTTTTCATTTCTATTCTGGATTGAAATTCCTTATCTTGATCACCTCGGATTATTGACTCGCATTCTTGCCGCGAGCTTCTACTACTTCTAGCATGAACTGATTTCTGAAATAATTTTCCTCGTTGTCCAGGTGGACGCCTGACATTACAACAAAGCAAACAAAACAAAAGAAATTTGTTCTGCCCCAGTTTAGGATTGGGACATAAATGTGAATGTTAATTGGATCATGCTACCTACAAAGCTCTCAAAATTCTAAAATTAAATCCCATTATCCAGGAGGGTCCTGAGAATTCCAAAATTAAATCCCATTATCCAGGAGGGTCCTGAAAATTCTAAAATTAAATCCCATTATCCAGGAGGGTCTTGAAAATTCTAAAACTAAATCCCATTATCCATGAGGGTCCTGAAAATTCTAAAACTAAATCTCATTATCCAGGAGGGTCCTGAGAACTTAAAACTAAATCCCATTATCCAGGAGGGTCCGAAAATTCAAAAACTAAATCCCATTATCTAGGGGGGTCCTGAAAATTCTAAAACTAAATCCCATTATCCGGGAGGGTCCTGAAAATTCTAAAACTAAATCCCATTATCCAGGAGGGTCCTGAAAACTTTTAACATTATCCAGGAGGGTCCTGAAAATTCTAAAACTAAATCCCATTATCTAGGAGGGTCCTGAAAATTCTAAAATTAAATTCTAAAATTAAATCTCATTATCCAGGAGGGTCCCGAAAATTCTAAAACTAAATCCCATTATCTAGGAGGGTCCTGAAAATTCTAAAATTAAATTCTAAAATTAAATCTCATTATTCTAAAACTAAATCTCATTATCCAGGAGGGTCCTGAAAATTCTAAAATTAAATCCAATTATCCAGGAGGGTCCTGAAAATTCTAAAACTTACCTGAGCCACGCTCCCATCTTGGAGGATTTTGAATATAATTTGCTCCTTGAACCATGCTTTTTCCATAGGAGGTCCATGTGGACTTAAAAATTTCTTGCCCCTGCTTCAGACAAATAAAATCTTGTTAGTTTGAAAATGTGGTGGTTAGTTTGTGGCATCATTGCTGAGTGTCTGCTTCTGCCATTGCCATGCTTCATTTTGATTAGCTGCTTCAAACTAGCAAAGAGTTGTTTGACCTTTTGATTGGAATTAGACCACAAAACCTTTGACTTGGATCTCTCACATTCCCTTGTTGCATTGTGTTTTTATTTTGAGAGGTGCTGAATCTTTGTATTTTCTCAAAATTCAAGATCCACTCAACTGCCTGAACCTCAATTATCACCATACTTCAAAACCATGTCAATTGTGATGTGCATGGCCAAACTCCGCTTTGTGCAATTGGAAAGCTGGTGGCAAATTTTAAAGTCATTTCTCACTTGTTCTGACCAAATAGACTCAAGAAGGGACTCTAACAAAACGAGAGGAACAAAATAAGGGACAAGGGAAAGAGATGATACTTAACAAGAACATTACGAAGTAGAAACTTATCACATGTGGATACCAACTCCAATGACCATAACATGCACCTTTGGATCGAGTGGCCTAATCTCTCAAGCAAGTCTAATATTCAACTCTTGTTGTACCTCTTCGCTGTGAAACTGGGTTTCAGCACTTCAATTGTCCCATTTGATCCACAACCTTAGTCGACTTGTAGTGCCCTAAAGGGTTTTCACCATCAAGCCTCTCTCATTTTGCTCTTTTTCTCAACTCACCGTCACCTTACGGTGCCCTTGAGGGTTTTTACCGATAAGACTCTCTCATTTTATCATTTTCTCTCATTTTTCTAAGAACAAAGGTATTACCCATGATGCAGGGAGATCATAGTTTCACCAACAGTTGATATGGCATCCTTAATGTTTGGTCGGAAGGTCTTTCTTTGGACCGTAATGTAGGCTTTTGGAAAGGTTTAGAAAGAAAGGGTAGCATGAAGGCTCAAAATAATTCAAGATGAAAGGATTCAAAATTACAACTTTTGGAATCTAGCCTTTTGGCAAAATTAAAACTTCTGCCCCAGTTTCATGAAGTTTGGGGAATTTTTTTGGATTTTTCTTTGATGGGATTTCTTAAAAAATCTGCCCCAGTATTGATTTCGGGGGATTATAAAATATTTTATTTGGTATGACCGAACCGTAAGGCTGCCTACGTATCTTGTGGTGACAAGAATCAGGTCGAACGTAGTTCAAAAGACTACTTTTTGTTACTATATCTTTTTTCTTTTTATTTTCTTTTTCTTCTTTTTCTTCTTTTTTTTTTCCTTTTTCTCATTTCCTTTTTTTTTCTTCCTTTTCTCTTTTTCTTTTTATTTTCTAGGTCCTGACTCTATTTCTGCTTCCAAAAGAGGGGTTTGAAACAAACAATTAGGGCTCAAAATGGGTAGCAAAGGATAAAAGTGTTTGGGTAGCAGAATAAAAAGCCCTCGTCATTCCAAACTTTGAGAATGCCAAGTACAAGCGTGCAATTGAAGGTAAACAAAGAAATCATGCACATTATCTATTGGTGATATCAACACAAACAAAAAGTGTCGATGGGCAATACTTTTGTCCCAATGAATGATCCTTGTCAATTTAGAACGAACTTGATTCAACCTTACCTTGATGTGGAAGAATGCATTTTAACACTGACACATTTACCTCAAACTGCTTGAGAAACAATTTCTTGTTGTATGCTCTTATCAACCTCTTGATTCCCAGACTTACTGCCTCAGTTTCACTCAATTCAAGCTTTAGTTTATCTCAGAATGCGTGAATCTTTACTTGTTTCCTCAAATGCCTCTTTTGTCATGTTCAAAACTGTGCCATTGCTTCATGATCAGACTAGCTTTCAAGATCAGGCTGAGAATTATGTGTGCATGTCATGTCACTTGAGTTAGGATGAAAAGAACTATAAGAGAAAAAGTAACCTAAACAAAAATTGACCAAAACTAATAGAAAACATGAGATTTCATTAGACAGATGGTGAACAGGGTTTGGACAAAGCAAGCAAAACAGACATGGGTTGCAACCCTAGAACAATCCTAAAGATCATTAGACAAGTTAGTACAACTAAATAGACTAGACAAAATGAGAAGAAGAAGAGTTTGAGCCACAAGATAATATCCGGATTACAACCCCGAAATAACCCGGACAAGCGGAAATGACAATAAAATAAACCACCAAAACTCCTCCCTGGCCAACCAAGAAAGGAGTGTCTTTCCAATTACCAAGCTCAAAATATTAGCCACTAGATTGCACATCAAAATTACCGGGGCCGTCACCAATTTCAATATCATTAACTTCAGTCAGCAACTTCCCAAAAGGATTTTCGTACTCAATGTCACCATGCATATTTCCCACAAAGCTTGCATCATCATGTGCGGGTAAAGAATTCCGTGCCATGTTTGGGTATCTGGAGCTGGGAATGCGGTTGTTTTGACTGGTGGAGCATGGAAAGTTTGGGAGGAAGTGCTAGGGTAATTGTGGTAAGGGGTGAAGCCTGGTGCGTGTTGTGGGGAAAGATCAACGGTAGTAGGAACCTGGACTTGTGATAGTGGTGGAATGGAGGCATGGTTTTCGGTATAGTTGGTAGGGAATGAAGGTGGAGGATGTTCCTTAATCCAGGCATGATACATTTCTGCAATCTGTTGTTTCAACCTTTGGACCTCAACTTTCAATTCAAACTCCAACTCTACAAACTCCCTCGGCGGGTCAACAACTCTTGTGTCCAAGTCTTTGCCAGCCATGGCTTCCTTGCTTTTTGACATTGTGTTGTATGGATGAATTGCCAAAGTACCACAAACTAACCACCCCCTGTTATGGCAACAATGAAAGTAACAAAGAGGAGCAAAGCAAAGCCAACACCTTAGCGTTAGAGCATTTATCAGATAAAACTATCACATTGCGTGCAATGCCCTAGCAACAATTAATGGTTCTAGAATGGCTTCGAGGGTCAAACGATCATTTGGCATCATCCCAATTTTGTTCACTTCAACCTTTTTTTTCTTTCTTTTCCAGCACTTTCTTGGCTTTCCCGTTTTCCCTCATTTCCTTTCTTTTCTTTACTTGTCACTCTTTTCTTTCATCTCATTTCTCACATCCACAATTCACTCTCTTTTCTTCTTTTTTTTTCTTTTTTTTTTAGTTTTCAGAAAAATGATTCGATCGAACTCTATGTAGGTTGCCTACGTATCATGCCCCTCATGAATCAGATCAAGCGTAGTTCTTGAAGAAGCAATGGATAAAATAAACAAAGAAACGAAAATCTTTTTTTTGGAATTTTTCATTTATAATTTTTTTGATTTTTCAAATACAAAACAGGAAGTACTATAACGAAAGACTCGACAATCTTAACTAGACTGACAGAATTGATACTACTGTACAAGACTAAATTTTAAAAACAACATAAGATAGACTAAAAAATAAATAAAAAATAAAAATTCTCAAGCAACTCGTGATGCAATAGTCTTGACTAGAATGATGCTGGGATATTTGTCATGCTCAAACTCTAGCATATCGCTCCATATCTGAATGGGAAAAATAAGATTAAATAGAGTTAGTGACTCAAGACACATGCAAGAAAAAAAATTGGGCTATTTTTGAAAATGAACCACATGGCCAAGAGTGACTATTAATGCAAACTCAACAAAGGTGACCTCTAAGACATGGAAATACACCTCATTAAGGCTTATATGAATTCAAACTCTCAATAATCATAGCCCAAGACCAAATGATAAAAATGACCCATTTTGCAAAAAAACAAAACAGCTGATGTGGCTAGAAGTGGATAAAGATGCAAACTCAAAAAGGAAGGACCTTAAATTAATATGACTCCTAGTTACAGACTCAAAATTCTAATATATGAGTAATTGAACCACTTTTGCAAAAATAACCCCATTTTGCAAGAATGGCCGATGTGGCCAAAAGTGGCTAAAAATGCAAACTCGAAAAGGAAAGACCTTAAATTGATATGATACCTAAATGTGGACTCAAAATCCTAAGACATAGGTTTATTGAACCACTTTCGCAAAAATTGTCCCATTTCGCAAGAATGACCGATGTGGTCAAAAGTGGCTAGACATGCAAGATTTAGCTAAGACCCCGCAAAGCCAAGAACTTAGGACTTACTAGGATGACCGGACCCTATGTGGGTTGCCTACGTATCTCGCCCCGAAAGACGAGAATCAGGTTCGCGTAATTCGGGAAGATGCAATTAAGTTGAAAGAAAAAGCTATATTTTATCTTTTTTTTGAAAAATAATGAAAAGTGTAAAATCTTTTTTGGATTTTCTATTTTCAATTTTTTTTGAATTTTTGGAAGATAATGAAAAACTGTAAAATCTTTTTTGGATTTTTCATTTTCAATTTTTTTTGAATTTTTGGAAAATAATGGAAAAGTGTAAAATCTTTTTGAATTTTCTTTTTCTTTTTTTTTGGATTTTTCTTGAAAAGTTATGAAAGGAAAATGCATCCGGACCCTATTTTTTTCATTTTTTCACCTTTCTTTCCCGAACATCGGTCCGCCAAATAACATTTTTACCCTCAAAGATGCGACATTTAGCACATAGGATGATTACATGTCATTTTGGGCCACGAGCCCATTTTGACCAAATTTGGACAAGTTTCCTACAAAGGAACACGGTACCTGGGACCGAGCCATGCTAGGTCTAAATGACATGATGCAAAAAATGATCTAAAGGTTGACCTAAGTTTGGGGTTCACTAACAAGTCGCTACGGGGGAGCGTATGGTCGATGGTGGCTGCTTAAGCATTCCACCCACTCCATAGGTCCGACGGCCCCCCCTCCTAAATTAAGGGTGACTCAACAAAGATTTCGTGCACGCGACGCGTGCTCCGAGACTTGTTTCAGAAAGAATTGACCGGGTAATGCATATGATGACAGTTATAAAGCAGTAAACAAATAAACAACTAGCAAATAACAAAAATATAAAAACATAATAAAAATCAAATAAAGCTAATGAAAAAGCACAAAAAAAACCTCAACCAAATATTCTAAAAGCCAACAAAATCAAATACTAGCTCGAACCCGCAATTGTCCCCAGCAGAGTCGCCAGAGATGTCACACCCCTTTTTTTACCAAAACAAACCTTTCCACTAAACCCTTTTAAATTAATAAAACAAAAATTAGTAAAAAGCTTGAAAAGGGTTTTCAATTTTGAAAGTGACAAAAAATTGTGTTTAAAAAGGAAATAACTCAGAGTCGCCACCTGACATTGATTTTGGTGTGCCAAGCCACCGTTTTTAAAATTTCCTTTAAAACACTTTAAACTTCAAAACTAAGTCTGCACCAGAGATTCGGGTAAGGGGGTTCATTTGACTCGGGGAGAAGGTGTTAGGCACTCCCCAAGTCCCGTGAAAGTCACGGTTACGTACTCGATCAAGTTGGCTTTCAAAACATTCGAATTGAGGTAAAACACACAAAAATAGAATAAGCACACAAGAGGCTCGAGGTCGTCCCCACCTAAATGAAAGAAAATGAAAAGGAAAACAAAAGAAAATCCCAAGCTAACCTATACCTAGACTTTTTACCATGCTTGTCAAGACCTCCAAAATATTTACATAGTTCTTCGGGGCATACCCCGGATAATAATATGTACAAATCCCTCGGGGTATTCCCCGGATAAATTTAACTACGAAAACGACCTCTCGCTTCAAAATCAAAAGCAAAATCCTAAAGCTTGCCTACCCAAGTGTTATCGGCCTAAAGCATGTTACTAGCGACTTTAAACAATTCAATGCAAAATGAAGTAACAAACAAAAATAATGCAGCGGAAAAAAAATAAAATGTAACACTTTATATCCAAACACAAGCCATATATGAACTTTATTGGTCCATCTTTATCTAATATTCAAAGTTCTTTTAAATTTACCAAATCTCAAGCCCACCAATACTTATTTTACTACTCGAAACAGCATTGAATCCATTAAACCTATTGATTTGATTCTCCTAGTGTCAAGATTATATCAATACTACAGCCTTTGAAACCTATATCTCTTAACGAAGGCATCGTAAATGACTAAATTCAACTATTAAAAATTTATCCACTAGAGACACAACTAAATAGCACAAACAATAGTCAAGAACACAAAATCATTAAACTAAAAAGGCAAGGGAAAAGAGAGGAAGCATGAATTGGACCTTAGGGAGAGCAAATGTCTAACGTTAACAGAGAAACTTGGAGAGAATCTTATTGCTTACCGCTGACGGGAAAAGCGAACCGTGCCGGCGACCTCGACGAACCTCAACTCATTCGAACCTCTTTGGTCGATGACTGATGTTGGATCTCTTTTGGTATTTTGAACTATTCTTTAGTAAATTTTTATGGAGCTTCAAAAGACGATTTCAATGGAGTTTCACGGACTGACTCTCCTCCTTTTTTGTTGTCCGTCCCCCCTACTGCTCTACATGTGTGTGTGTGTGTTTTCCATGGATGAGGCCCGATTGGTTTGGTCGTGTGTGGCTTCTGGTGGTTACGGCAGACAGTGACGGCGGCAGTGAAGTTTGAAGGTGCTGCTTGGTCGGCGGCGAAGGGAAGGTCGGCGGGATGGGCGGCTGGCTTCTCTTGGTCTGCCGTTGGTTGTTGGTAAGGGAGATGGGGGTAGGCGCTAGGGTTCTTTTGCTGATGGCTGGCGGCTTCTCTTTTTTCAGCTAGGTTTTTTCATTTTTGTTTCTATCTTATCAAGAAGAGAAGGGGATACTAGGGTTTTAGGAGATAACGGGCGGGTCGGGTTTGGACGAAAATGGGTCAAGGGTGTTGGGTAAGGTATTTTGGGCATTAAAATTTGGGCTTAAAGTCTAAAAATTGCAAAATACTACTAGAATCCTATTGAAATTAAAATAACTAAATATTTTAAAAATATTACTTTTAAAAATTGCGCGGGTCAAAAATTACGTGCTTACAGAGATTTTCTCTCTCAATTCTCAATCTCAATTTATCTCTTTAGCTGCGTATTGTTAAATTCTTCACAAATTTAACTTTAAACTTTTTATTTTATTCCACTTTATCCTTAATGAAAAGATTTTGTAACCACAAAATGCCACGGTCGAAGGGAGTAGGTATTGTTATGCAATAATAATATATTATGTGGTAAATAAATAATTACCTATATTGTAAAGTATTTTATGTTTAGTAAGGATTACCTATTTTTTAAAGTATTTTTATCTATATTGTATCATGTGCGTAAGTTATGATTGATATTAAGCTTATAAATGCTGCCGATCAAATGCTTTACTAGTCATGCACATAGTAGTTTTTCATGTTGCCAACCAAATAATGTGTTTGCAAATTATTTTATATCGTCAATCAAATATTTTATTATTTTATGCGAATTTTGTGTTTAAATTAGATTGTCAGTACAACGAGCAAAAGAACCTCTCAATCTCATTGTTGTCATGAATTCCATCGTAAGATCTTGGTCTCTTCTTAATAAGTATTCGTACCCGCTCATTATATCCAAAATGTAAAATATAATATTTGAAAAGAAAATATTATTTAGAATTCTTTTACTATTGAGCTTATACATTAACAATTGGAAGGAAGTACGGTATCAGCAAGAATATTTTTAATTTCTATTCTCGGCATCAACAGTAGTAGCAGATGCCGTAATTATAAATAATAATATAGAGTAATCAATAGCTCCAATGGCTAACTCCTACCAAGCCAAATACATAAACTGCTACTCAATACTTACACATAAATTATCTCATGTCATAATGTATGGATATGTGAAGTATGCAGTCACATTCATCGTAATATTCTCGATAGTTGAGTCAATGTAGGCCTTAGCGAATTCCTTTATCTTTATTTGCACCGTAGAAGAGATTTCTTATAGTTTACGATAATCAATAGATTAATACCAGGTCTAGGAATAATTTTAATATGCCTTTATTTCATGTCATTCTGTACATATGCATCGCTAAACCTCCTACCAATAAGCCGTTTTGCATCTGCCAATGTGAATCACAATGAGAACTGCATAATAGAACAAAAACCATATAAATACTGCATGAATCACAACACAAAACCTATGAAGTAGCAAATTATATGAAAAACACACAAGTTCCATTAGAAAAAGATGGACGACTCAATTACTGGGATATATGTCATTAATAAATATGAGCAAAATGAAGCCTAGGACTTGAAACTCATATAACTTGTTCCTACAACGTGTTTGATTTAAAAACCAAACTACTCCGTAGTAATGGATAAAGCACGCATTAAAATATAATATTTTTAAAGATAAAAACAGTTCCAAAATTTTCTTAACTTGGATAACTCTAAGCAACTAAAGAAACGAAACATGGGATAAAATTTGATGTCACAAATCAGAAACAAACATATGTATACAGTTGGTGGGAAAAGAATTTAATTAGTTCTGACATTGTCTCTTAGAAAATTTTATGCCAAGATCACCACAACTTTTCTTACACTAACCACAATCATGCAAAAAAATCAAAATATTACTTCATAAGGTGTACACTTTAGAAACTAAGTAAAAAATCAACAACAAAAAAATAGTTCAATATATTGAAGTGAATCAAAATTACTTTATAGATATGAACCTCATTGCAATTGATATCGATGATTCTTTCATACCACGGCAATCAAAAAATATCAGTATTCACAAATTACTTAATTTTATGGGGGTTGATCTTCACTTTGGGGATAATAGATGCAAATATCTTATAATAAGTCGATGATTTCAACAGATGAACCCTCATGTTGGTAGTCTTCTACAATAAACTTTCGATACTGCATATGCATATGCCTCCTTCATTTGCAATTCTGAAAGGTGAAGCAAAGTGTCAATGAATTTCTCTTTAGGGGGAAAGCAACAATCACTAGAGAACTGATTTTCATTTGATGTAATTTGGCATCCCATAATTACAAGGTATGGATACGGAACGTTCTAAGTACACCATGGTTGCTTGATATCAAAATTAACATGTAATTCTCTAGTACGTCACATTAACATGTAATTCTTTTCAAAAATATCAGATTTGAACTAATCTTATAAGTAAAAAAAATATCGATATAAATGTACAAAGAATCCGCACCTGATTTTTGCATATATTATAGTTGCAGAAGTCCTCTTTTCAACGGCACAAACTACTGAAGAAAATCCTTGATAATTAGATCTCCCTGTAAATGATAAATTAAAAGAAAAATATAATCACAAATAAACATAAGAATAACTTTTAGAAACTTTTTGTACCTTTCCAATCATCAAAATATGAAGTATGGTTGAATTTGCTACAGAACCCATGCCTGTAACGATAGTAGCTAGCTTGCCAACGGAAAATTGATCGTCTTTAAAAATGTTTTGGAATGAAGTTGGAGAAAATACTAAGCAAGGAAATTAAAGGGAAAAATAATTTTTTATTTTTACATATGTGCCATATGCATGCAAGATATTATTATTTTTTACATATAAGTGGCCAGGCATACATATGCACAATTGGCAAACAAAACACCGGCTCAAGGAATGGTTAAATGCATTTGAAACTTTCATAAACCTCATCTTATAGAGTATTCATTGGCACTCGCACATATATTCAGTTCACCATTAAGTCTTTCCAGCTGTAAGATCAAATTACAATAGGATTATCAAATGGCCGAGAAGGCCCATAGAGTAACTTTGTTGAGAACTTATTTGAGTAATTCACTCATAGTTTAATTGACTATTGTTTAGTAATCTGCATATATAAGTGTAAAATTGCAAGTTGTAAATAATATTATTATAATTTTAGTACATAAATGCAAATTAATGTTGCCGATCAAATGCTATATTAGTTATGCGCATAATAGTTTTTCATGCCGCCAACCAAATAATATGTTCGCAAATTATTTTATATCGCCAATCAAATATTTTATAATTTTAAGCGAATTTTGTGTTTAAATTAGATTGCCGGAACAACGAACAAAAGAACACCTCAATCTAATTGTTGCCAATCCCATAGTAAGATCTTGATCTCTTCTTAATGTTATAAATCCAGAAAACCAGAATATATAACCTCAAACACACTACCGTCTGCTATTTTCCAAATTCCAGGTCCGTTATATCTCCTTGTTCTTTTAACTTGTTTAATCTACTTTCAGAATATATATATATATATATCAGTTCACTTTAATATATGACATTAAAAATTAAATTCATAAAGTTTGGCACAAACACAAAAAATCAGTAGTACTTTCCTTTACTAGTGGATAACCTCAAAAGACGTGGTTCAAAATTTTGGTCACTACTAGTGTTTGCTATTTTGCCAACTTGCCACAAAAGACAAGCAAATGATGAATGCTTTGACGTTATTATTTGTTGTTTTGTTCCTTTCCTTATATACCCAAATGATAAACTGCCTATGGTTATTTATATTATTTCCAACCTTAGCTTTAGGAACTTATTTTATAAGAAAATAGAAAAAGTCCATGAATAAAGATATTATTTATAAATATTAAAGCACATGATAGAAGTGTTGTAACTACATGTTGAATTCATTAAATAAAAATGATTATTCGTCTTTATTGAAAGATTGATAGACATAGCCAATCATTTAAGTAAGCAAATCTGTAAGGAAAAAAGAATAAGCAAATATAATCCGTAAGGTATCACGTCTACTAGCTCTATTAACCCATCTAATTAAGGCACTGGTAATATTATAGTAATTTATTAAGAAAGAGAGTCCCTTTAAATAACAATATTGGTGTCTCTAGGGGTGACAATTTTATCAAAAGGGTTCTAACGCTTTTTTGGTCAAACAATTAATGGATTGGGCTATATATATTTTAACTCATGGTCTATTTGGGCCGAGCTCAAGTTAACTCATTATTTTTATAGGTCATTCTGATACATTAAGCAATTCAAATACAATTCATGAAACTCACCCAAAACATATTAAAAAATATCGCACATTCTTGTTCTTTTGTTTTGAAGATGAACGTTTTTAATTTTCTGTTCTTTTATTTTTCGACGCCAATCACTCACCCACCCCACCACATCTCACCCAATCCCCTACACCCCCACCCCGTGCAAAACCCCTATAAAAGATAATTTTTTTGTTGTATTTTTAATTTTTAATTATTTTATTTTCTACATCACCCATCCTACGCATACCTTCCCCCAATACCCTTACCCCCAACCTACCCCCGGTGCAAACCCCTTAAATTTTTTTTACTTTTTATTTTTTGTTTTTCAGTTTTTCTGTCACCCACCCCACCCTAGCATAACCCCATCTAAACCTCCTCCCCGGCGCGAACCCCTTAAAAAAATTTTATTTTTTATTTTTATTTTTTATTTTTATTTTTTATTTTTATTTTTAAATTTCTATTTTTTTGTTTTTCAGTTTTTCTGCCACCCCATCCTATCAATACCCCCTCCCCCTCCCACACACCTTACCCCACGGTGCCAAACCCCTAAAAAAATTATTTTTTATTTTTATTTTTAAATTTCTATTTTTGTTCTTAAATTTTTCTACCACCCCACCATACCCCCTATCCCCTAGCCCCTACCCCGCCACGCAAAATCCCTAAAAAATTTATTTTTTTGTTGTATTTTTAATTTTTTATTATTTTATTTTTCTACACCTTCTACCCCTACCCCTCCCATGCCCCCTCACCCCCCACCCCGGGCGCAAACCCCCTAAAAATAATTGTATGCAAGATGAGCATGATTTTAAAATATGGGTCATGTTGGGCGAGTTGGGTTATGACCCATTGTTTAGCCCATCTTGACCCAGTCCATCTTAACTCAAATTCATTTTGGGCTGGGTTGGGCAATGACCTATTTATTAACTAACACATCTTGACCCGCCCAAATTCAGTCCAACCCGCCCATTTGCCACCTCTAGGTGTCTCATAGACGTACATATTTAGGGTCAAATTAAATTCCCATTTAGCAATTCCTACTTCAATATTATGTGACTGAATAAGTATTTTTACTACACTCCACTCTTCTACTATGGACGCCAATTGCCACATTACACTCATTAAGACTTTTATTAACTTCTTAATACACTAATTTACTTACACATTGATTCACCAAAGTAAGGAATTAATGCTCTGAAGAACGTTCATTTTTGTTTATTAGTAGAAAAAAGGAAGAAAAAAAAATATTATGAGACAAAACCATGTAATTAGGCTACGTTTGTATTGGACCAATTTGTTAGGCAGTTTCAGAAAATGTTGTCATCTATATATCATTCTCACAAACTCCCATTTAATCAACATCCTTTATCTTTTTCTTTTCGATATTTTTTAAAATTTATTGACTAAAGGTGGGACCCATTAATAATGGAGAGAAAATATTACAGAGGAAATCGAGCTTTTGGCAGATGAAAAAATCTTCTCCTAAGTGACATGAAATGCAACCATTAATCTACAAATAGCTCTAATTATTGGGCTTGTAAAAAGCCAGTAAAAGCGAGTGCTTTGGTCAAGAGTGCTTAGATCTTAACAATTTGCATCTAAATCGAACCGAAATTGCTTTCAAATTAGTGTGCATAAAGAACATTCAGTAATCTACAAAACTTAATTTGGAACAAACAATACCCATATGAAAATTAACCCTTTTACTAGAGTCATTGAAAAGGTTAGCTACCATAAAAATCATATAACTATGTTAGAATCACTTGACTAAGTAGTTTGACTTTAGCCGACATCAAATTCATCATGCATTAATACCCAAGTTTATTTCCTTAAAAAATATTTTTAGTTTAATTATTAGTTTGTCATTAACATAAAGGAACCATATCTTTATGAAATCGTCATAGAGCAACCAAATCGAATCAATACAATATCATTTACTTTTGACAAGCAAATGATTGTAAACAGTTGAATAAAGCACATGGAATATGCTATGATTCACCAAACCACGACTAGCATTGTCGAGTAGTGTCAATGCGCTGCTCTTAATTTGGTTTGCTGCTTTCATATCTCTCTCTCTGATTATTTAGTCTCCCTCGTCCGGCTATCTGCGGGAAATTAAAATCTCTGCTCACTAATGACCGCAAACGATCCTTATGGTTTACTTTGATATTCGATAAGAATAATACTCACTTCGGTCCATAATAAATGTCTCTTTTACTTTTAACACGCTCATTAAGAAAATATTAAATCTTATACAAAATTATCTAGTATAACTAAACTACCTTTATTAAATATTGGGCACATGGTTATAGTGATATTTATTGCTCTTCTGCACATAAGGGTAAAAGAGTAAAAACAAATTGAATTTTTTCTTGATTATCTAACTAGACACTTATTTTGGACTAAAATCAAAAAGTAAAAGATATTTATTATGGACCGGACAGTAATAAAATGGTCCAAATTTTTAAATTAGTAAGTTTATATTTTGTTTAGTTCAGACAGCACATGTTGGGAGGCCAACAAGGTGTAGACTTTGGTATTTAGGAAATAACAAGGTGATAAACTTTGGCAAAGCTTTGGTGTAGCAAGTCTATGGCTAGGAATTATATGACAATACTCCTAGTCCGAATTTGTATTCTCTTTTGACCCCGTCTCAGTGCGAAATCGACTTAAGAGATCTAACGTGAAGTGGAATGCGTAATATATTAGGAAATTCATTAATTAATTAAATCACATGATTTTGACGTGAAATAAATGGTAAATATGAAAAAAATGAATCTTAAAGTAGGATTGTTCAAACCAAACCGATTAAAAACCGATTAGGTTTGGTTTGATTTGGTTTGGTACTGAGTAAAAAAATTCGAACCAAATCGACAAATAAATATATAAATTTTATATATATACTTTAAGACTTTATATATAATTTTATCTGAAAAATGTCTAGAAATATTTGTGATCCTCTCATGAAATGTAATACTTAATAAAACTATAAAGTGAATTTTTCATGTACTTTAAATAATGATTAGTATCATTACTATATTATCAAGTATTACTGATGCGCCAATCTCTTTATTTTCATATTTATATGTCAAGATCTACTAAACTCTTATATCCTTTTTTGAATTTGAAATGGTATTTTATCTATAATTTTAAAATTATGTAGAAGAGAGAGGAGCATTTGGTTACTCTCCAAAATAAGGTGACGATGACTTAAATTGATTATATCCTCCTCAGGAGATGTGATAGAGGGCTATGTAAGGATTGCAAGGTTATCCCGAGGGAGATCCTCGTGACCCAGCATAAGCTCTTGGTGATGGACGTCGGTATAATAATAAAGAGGAAGAAGAGGTCGGCACGAGGACGACCGAGGATCAGGTAGGGAGCATTCACTAAGGATAAAGCTCAAAAGTTGGAGGGGAGGTTATTAACTCTGGGAGCCTGGAGGAGTAGTGAGTACACAACTATGTGGACGACGATGGAGAACTGTATAAGGGAGGTAGTGAGAGAGGTGTTAGAGGTCTCAAAGGTTTACGCTGACGGGCACAAAGATGACTGGTGGTAGAATAAAGTGGTTCAAGGTAAAGTGAAAGCGGAAAAGGCGACACACCTGATGTTAGTAGGGAGCACATGCGAGAAGGAGAGGAGAGCGATCAAAGAGAGGTATAAGGTAGATAGGAAGGAGGCGAAGTTGGCGGTTATAGAGGCTAAGACTGTTGCGTCTATACGAGGAACTGGGGGACAACGATGGTGATAAAAAGTTACTCCAACTAGCCAAGGCGAGAAAGAATATGGCTCGAGATCTGGACCAAGTAAGGTGCATCAGAGACGAGGATGGTAGAGTACTGATGGGAGAGACACATATTAAGCGGAGATAGCAGACTTACTTTCATAAACTTCTGAATGAAGAGGGGGACAATGATATTGTGCTAGATGAATTGGGGCATTCTGGGAGTCACCGAGACTTTAGGTATTGTAGACGCATTAGGGTTGAGGAGGTCACGAGGGATATGCGTAAGATAAGTAGGGGTACAACAACTGGACCAGACAAAATTTTGGTAGAACTTTAGAGGTGTGTTGGTAGACTAGGCTTGGAGTGGCTGACTAGACTATTTAATGTTATTTTTAAGATGAAGAGGATGTCATATGAGTGGAAGTGGTGTACGGTGGTAACGTTGTACAAGAAAAAGGCGATATTTGGAGTTGTAACAACTATATGGTTATCAAGTTATTAAGTCATATCATGAAATTTGTGAGAGAGTGGTGGAAGTGAGCGTGAGGAGGACAAAGCTAATATCTGACAACCAGTTCGAATTTATTCTGGACCGTTCAACTACAAAATTTATCTACCTTATTAGAAGACTGGTAGAATAGTACAGGGATAGGAAGAAGGATATGCACATGATATTTATTGACCTGGAGAAAGTGTATAACAAAGTACTTAGGGAGGTACTTTCGAGATGCCTGGAGGAAAAATGTCACGACCCGGATTTTTTTTTTCCCAATATCGGGATCGTGTTGGCGCCTACTCGTGGTAGCTAGGCAAGCCACCGTGTTCATACTATCCTATTTTTAACACAATTTTAATTAAATAAATGCGGAATACTTTATCGAAATGGAAATAATAAATCACGAGGTAAAAATCATACTGAAATCCTCTACCCAAGACTTGGAGTCACCAACTCACAAATTACTATGGAATACTACACATAAAAGTCTGAAGGAAATATAACATAATTCTGTTTGTCTCGGAACAATGAGACTACAGCTATTAACATAAATAAAGAAAGAGACGCCGGGCCTGCGGACGTCTGCAAGCTACCTCGGTCTCAAATGTGATCAACTCCCACGCAATCTATTTACTGCTGCTGCTGCTCCTGATCGTAACCTGGACCTGTGCAAAAACGCACAGAAGTGTAGTATCAGCACAACCGACCCCATGTGTTGGTAAGTGCCTGGCCTATCCCGGCGAAGTAGTGACAAGCCTAGGACCAGACACCCACATAAACCTGTGCAATTCAATATATATATATGTACCACCAAAATAACAAGAATTTAATCAAGTATTAACACAATAAGGAGTATCTTAAAGAATTCAACAATTAACCACAATTAATAATTTCACAAGGAAAAACAAAGTGTAATGTAAACACAAATAATATCAATTCAAGGAATAGCAAACAGTTGCACAGCATCACCCTTCGTGCTTTTACTCTCATCCTCACATCCATAGTACGGCATGATCCTTCGTACATGGTTCAATAATAGGGCACGGCATGATCCTTCGTGCATAATCAATAATAGGGCACGGCATGATCCTTCGTGCATAATCAATAATAAACATGGCACGGCATGATCCTTCGTGCATAATCAATAATAAACATGGCACGGCATGATCCTTCGTGCATAATCAATAATAAACATGGCACGGCATCACCCTTCGTGCATTATCTCTCTTCCTCACCCAAATAACAATCACGGTTAAGGGCAAAGAAAGAAACAACAATTCATAAATCGTCCCATCAAGGGCAATCAATAATTATCTTCACAACAAGTCCCAACAAGGGAGAACAATAACAATTCATCTGTAATATATCTCAAAATAATTATTTTCCAACGACTCACGGTCATACTAGACGCCAGTGTATGGATGCTCGTCACCACAGCCCATACACCGCACTCGATCACATAACACATAACACATAATCCTATTCCCTCAAGCTAGGATAGAACAAACACTTACCTCGAGTGCTTATGAACAATTCAATCCGTGGATATGTCTTTTCTTTCAATTTGGCTCCAATTCAACCGTATCTATACACAATTGATTTAATATCATCAATTTTACTCAACAAACTAATTCTTAAGACCAAATACAACTTTTACAACATTCTGCCCGGAATAGTGAATTTCAACCCCCGGCCCACATGGTCGGAATTCGGGGTTATGACTAAAATCCGGTTACCCATTCCCCCACGAGTTCATATATATGATTTGTTTCAAAATCGGACCTCAATTCGAGGTCCAATTCCCTAATTTATGAAAAACCCTATTTTCTAACAAAAACAAGAATTTTACCATGAAAACATTTGATTTCTAATGAAAAACATGTTTAATGATGTTAGGAATTGAAAGAATTAAGTAAAAAGTGACTTACAATCGATTTGATGAAGAAGAAATCCTTGAAGAATCGCAAATGGGTGTTTTGGTTTTGTAAAAATGTGAAGAAATGACTGAAATCCGTGTTTTTCAGGTCTCTGTGTTCGCATTTGCGAACATGGGTTCGCAATTGCGAACCCCGACCAATTTCTGGAGTTTGAAAAATAAGCTAAGGGTGGGAAGTTCGCATTTGCGAACATTTCTTCGCATTTGCGAAGCCAAGGCAAAACTGGGAAGTTCGGATTTGCGAACTATTGTTCGCAATTGCGAACACAGGCTAAATATGGGGAGGTTCGCATTTGCGAACTATTGTTCGCATTTGCGAACCCAGGCGGAATAGTGGCCGGTTCGCATTTGCGAACTATAGCTCGCATTTGCGAACACAGGCACAGAAGGGTCAAGTTCGCATTTGCGAACTATTGTTCGCATTTGCGAACACAGATACAATAGGGGGAGTTCGCATTTGCGAACTATTGTTCGCATTTGCGAACTCTGCAGAATAGTGGGGAGTTCGCATTTGCGAACTATTGTTCGCATTTGCGAACTCTGCAGACCAGTTGCAGACAAGCAGTTCAAAATTCAGAATTTCATCCAACGACCTATCAAATCTTTACCCGAGCCCTCCGGGCTCCAAACCAAATATGCACATAACCTCAAAAACACATTATGAACTTGTTCGTGCGATCACATCGCCAATATCACTTCATTTTAATCAAATCGAGCCTCAAACTCATGATTTTCATACTTTTGATTTTTCAAAACTTCTTAACTTGGAACTCAAGGTCCAAAACATCTCAAACGACGTCCAAATGTCACCAAACTTTACAGAAATCACATATATAATATTTAAGACTTGTACCGGGCGTCGGAACCAAAATACGAGCCCGATACCAAGGTCTATTAATTTATTTCCTTTAATAATTGCATCAAAAACAATTTCACATAAAAATTCATAACTTGGGCTCTAGGCCTCAGAATTCGACTCCGGACACATGTCCAAGTCCCATATTTTCCTACGGACCTCTCGGGACCATTCAATCTCGGGTCCGGATCCGTTTACCAAAAATGTTGACCGAAGTCAACCATATCAATATTAATATCATTTTTATCCAAATTTCTCATAGAATTCATATTTTCTATCACAAAATCTTTCCGGCTACATGCTCGGATCATGCACGTCAATCGAGGCAACATAGAATGAGGTTTTCAAGGCCTCAGAAGCTCGAAATTATTAATAAAATAAGTGATGACCCTTTGGGTCGTCACAATCTCCACCTCTAAAACAACCGTTCGTCCTCGAACGGACAAAAGAAAGAAGTACCGAGTCAGGAAACAAGTGTGGGTAACGGCTCCGCATATCAGACTCGGACTCCCAGGTCGATGCCTCAGGAGGCTGACCTCTCCACTGAACACGCACAGAAGGATAACTCTTCGACCTCAGCTGTCGAACCCGCCGGTCTAGAATAGCCACCGGCTCCTCCTCGTAAGATAGATCATTGTCCAATTGGACAGTACTGAAGTCTAACACATGTGTGGGATCGCCGTGGTATCTCCGAAGCATAGATACGTGAAAAACTGGATGCACGGCTGATAAGCTAGGCGGCAAAGCTAATCTGTAAGCCACCCCTCCCACTCTGTCTAGAATCTCAAATGGGCCAATATACCTAGGGCCGAGCTTGCCCTTCTTCCCAAACCTCATCACGCCCTTCATAGGCGACACCCGGAGCAATACTCGTTCACCAACCATGAAATCTACATCTCGAACCTTACGATCCGCATAAGTCTTTTGCCTAGACTGAGCTGAACGCAATCTCTCCTGAATAGTCTTGACCTTATCTAAGGCCTCCTGAACTAAGTCTGTTCCTAACAACCGAGCCTCTCCCGGTTCAAACCATCCAACCGGTGATCGACATCGCCTACCATACAACGCCTCATAAGGAGCCATCTGGATGCTAGATTGGTAACTGTTATTGTAGGCGAATCTGCTAATGGCAGAAACTGGTCCCATGAGCCTCCGAAATCAATAACACAGGCTCGAAGCATGTCCTCAAGAATCTGAATAGTCCTCTCGGACTGGAAAAAATAGTCATTTTGTTAAATAAGCCATTATGTGGCCAATTTTGTAGAAATTGTCATAATTGACGCCAAAAATATTCTTATTCTTGTAGAAATCTCTGGTACAAAACGGAGACGAACAATCTCCCTAATGTAAACCTCCGCTAATCTCTCCGACGAGTAGGAGACAGATACTGGAATAAAGTGTGCTGATTTGGTCAGTCTATCAACAATGACCCAAATAGCATCAAATTTCCTCCGAGTCAAAGGAAGTCCAGTAACGAAGTCCATAGTGATCCGCTCCCATTTCCACTCGGGAATTTCAATCCTCTGGAATACACCACCAGGTCTCTGGTGCTCATATTTCACCTGCCGACAATTTAGACACCGAGCGACATACGCAACGATATCTTTCTTCATTCTGCGCCACCAATAGTGTTGCCGTAAGTCCTGGTACATCTTCGCGGCGCCTGGGTGAATAGAATACCGCGAACTGTGGGCCTCCGCTAAGATCAACTCCCGAATCCCTTCGACATTGGGCACACAAACTCGACCCTGCAATTTCAATACCCCATCATCATCTAGGTTTACCTGTGTGGCACCTCCCCGCTGTACTGTATCTCTCAACTCACGCAAATGAGGATCATGAGATTGCCTCTCACGGATACGCTCTAATAAAGAAGAACGAGCGACCGTGCAGGCTAACACCCTGCTAGGCTCAGAAATGTCTAATCTCACGAACCAGTTGGCTAAGGCCCGGACATCTAGAGCTAATGGTCTCTGACTGACTGGAATATATGCAAGACTACTCATGCTGGCAGACTTTCTACTCAATGCATCGGCCACCACATTGGCCTTACCTGGGTGATATAATATAGTAACATCATAGTCTTTTAGCAACTCTAACCATCTCCGCTGTCGTAGATTCAACTCCTTCGTTTTGAACAAATACTGTAAGCTTTTGTGATCAGTGTACACCTCACATGTCACACCATATAGATAATGCCTCCAGATCTTTAAGGCATGAACCACTGCTGCTAATTCAAGATCATGAACTGGATAATTTTCTTGTGGATCTTCAACTGTCTCGAGGCATAAGCAATAACTTTGCCATCCTGCATCAATACTGCTCCAAGACCAATACGGGAAGCATCATAATAGACTATGAAAGGCCCTGAACACGTGGGCAAAACCAATACCAGTGCCATAGTTAGGGCTGTCTTGAGCTTCTGAAAGCTCGCCTCACACTCGTCTGACCATCTGAACTGGGCAGCCTTCTGGGTCAATCTGGTCATCGGGGCTGCAATAGAGGAAAATCCCTCTACGAACCGACGGTAATAACCTGCTAACCCCAAGAAACTCCGTATCTCGATCACTGAAGCTGGTCGAGGCCAATTCTTAACTGCCTCAATCTTCTTCAGGTCTACCTAAATACCCTCCGCTGATACAATATGACCAAAAAATGCAACTGAACTCAACTAGAACTCGCACTTTTAGAAAATTTGGCATATAGCTGGTTATCTTTCAGAGTCTGAAGAACCACTCTGAGGTGCTGCTCGTGCTCTTCCTGGCTGCGGGAGTACACCAGGATGTCATCTATGAAGACTATCACGAACGGATCTAAGTAAGGCTTGAATACCCGATTCATCAACTCCATGAATGCTGCTGGGGCATTGGTCAACCCGAAGGACATGACCAAGAACTCATAATGCCCATATCTAGAGCGAAAGGCTGTCTTAGGAATGTCAGCCGCCCTGATCTTCAGCTGATGGTAGCCTGACCTCAAGTCTATCTTAGAGAATACCCTCGCTCCCTGGAGTCTGGTCAAACAAATCATCAATCCTCGGCAGTGGATATTTATTTTTGATAGTCACTTTGTTTAACTGCCTGTAATCAATACACATCCGCATCGAGCCATCCTTCTTCTTTACAAATAATACAGGTGCACCCTGTGAGCACGTGATTTTTGCCTTACTCGAGAAGTACTCCCAGAAAATTCAAAAATAAAAATAGTCTCGCGTTGGGCATGATTTGTGTGATTTTGTGTTATTTTTATCTTTTGTGTGCACGTTTATTTATTTAAATTAAAAATACAAAAAATATATGCTAGGCTTTGCATTTTTAGTGTTTGATATCGAAGTCATGTGATTCACATTTTTTGGGTGATATGTAATTGTGTGCGTTAATTGTAGTAAAAACAGCGGCGTTATAGGTTGGTATATATACATATGTGTGTATATATATATATATGTATGGATATATACATATATATATATATATACACACACATATGCATATAATACACATAATATCCGATCTGGGCCAAATTCAGTCTAAAAGCCAGGCCCAAACGGATTTCTTCTAAAAGCCCAAACACCCGCCCAGCTACAGCCTGTGTAACACTTGATCTGGACCGTTGGATTTTATTATCCAACGGCCCAGATTAATCCTTTAATTCTAATATGCATTCATCCTAAGACTTGACCAAACGACGCCGTTTGGTTTAAGTGAGAAGATCCTGATCGTTGATCAAGTTTGATCCAACGATCAGGATTTAACTCCTCAGAACATATATAAGCTCATTTCCATACCCCGCCCCCCCCAAGCCAGACCCCCCCCTCTCCCTTCTTCTCCCTCAGGAGCTCTCAAATCCCCGGCGTAACGCCGCCGTGCGCCGCCTGCCGGAAATCGCCTCACGGCGGTTCCGGTAGGCCAATCGCCACCAAACCAATGCCAAACCCTTCCCCTCACCTCCCCCATCACGATCCCAGCCTCCATTAACCTCGAATCATGCCGGAGCTCCTCGAATCTTCATTTGAAGATTCGAGTCAAACTCGAACCTATGCCAAATTACCCCAAATTCACACCACAGCCTCCCCACACCTCCCCCACACTCCCATTGACATTGGTTTGCTTCGAATCTAACCAAAAATGCAAAAGCCCCAAATCCGAGCCCAAGAACCCTAATTTTGAAGAAATTCAATTCAAGCCGGGTTAGCCACAATTGAAGTCCAAGGGACTTTAGTCCAGGTGTTCTCAATCGAGAACATCTTGATTAAAGCCCGTTTGGCTTCAATAAGTCCGAGTTTTAGTTCGAAGTTTGGTCGGCAGTCTTCTTTTGAGGTATTCACTCCTTCTTTGGTCGTTTTAAGTCGATTTGTGTGAATATGTGTGTTTGTTTCATTCATTATTTCAGTTTCTCATGTTTTTAATTTCCCATACCCGTTTGGTCTGTTTCTTCTCATTTGAGGCCCTTTATTTGGCCAATTCTTCTGTTTTAGTAGTTAAAACGAATCATGAGTCCAATGTGATTAAAGTCGTCAATGAATCAGTTCGTAACATCGATCCCTTGAATCTGCCTGATGCAATTCACTAGAGTAGGGGTTGGCTACTGTTACATTCAGATAAAAAGGGGGGTAATTGGTTGTAGTTAATTGTTTAATCACATGTCCATACTAGGCTAGTGGAACTGAGCATAGCAGGGTATCCCACTGATGCCCTGCCCCCAACCTTATTGTTTAATGCTGGAGTCCATACTGGACAGTAGGTAGTGGGGAATGCAGGGCATTTGATGGGTCTGGCAGAGTTGGGAGTGGGCAGGGTGATTAGTTAATTAGGGGCAGGTGTTCTGGAGGGGCTGTAGCTATAAATATAGCATCAATATAGACATTGATGGGGATACAGACATACACTTGAGAGGAGACAGACTTGAGAGCATCCGTGATAAGCAAAATACCTGGAGATATACATTGATAGACATACATTCATAGATACATTGATAGGCATACATACACACACATTAGAGAGAACACTGGAGAGCAATAGTTGGAGAAAAGATAGGATCAGAGATACTTTTGATATACACATACAAAGTCACTGTTTCATTGATTCTTGGCTACTGTCTCGCGTGCTTTGATTCGATAGCTGAGTGCTTTTTGGTCATTTGTGTGTTGTTGTTGTGGCTGTGTTGCTGCTTGGTCCAGACAGTGCTGGTTCTTCTATTGTTTGGGTATTGCTGCCAGTTCAGTGCTAGTGTATTAGTGGCTGGTCTGTTAGTTTTGCTGCCTGGGGTTTGGTCTGTTTGGGTTGCTGCCTTGGTCGCTTGGTTGTTGCTTGGTTTGGTTATTGCTGCTGGTTCATTATTTTGTTGGCTGGTTGGTCTGTTTGGTTGCTGCACTGGTTTGGTTGTTGTTGTTGTTACACTGTTGTGTTGTTGTTGGTCAGTGGTTTATTGCCTTGGTCGTTTGGTTGCTGCACTGATTTGGTTGTTACTACCTGGGCATTGTGGTTGCTGGTTCAGCATGGTTGAGGTTGGTTTGTAGTTTGCTACTTGTGTATTTAGTTGAGTGGTTCACTGGTTGTTGTTACTATTGGTTTACCGTTGGTCGTTATTGGCCTTTGATTGCTGCTGCACCTGTTACTGTTCTTGTTGCGGTTGCTGCATTGCCATTGCTCACTCTTCCTTGTTATTCCGCATTCCAGGTACACATCTCTGTTATTGTAATTCCTTGGTTCAAAAAAGAGTGAAGCCTGAAGTTCATGTTTGAAGTCTGTTGAATCATGTAGTCGTCCAAAGTCTATGTTTGATTATGTTCTGTTACTGTCTAATTAAATCTGTATTGCTAGTTTTGTTATGGAAAAGCGTAGCTAGACCACAGATACATTGTCGTTAGCTAAGCATGTAAACCTGAATTAGTCTTCGTATCTCTATTCAATCTTCCCTACTCATGTGTGTAATCTCCAAACCCGTTAAAGGATAGACCTTATGTTACAAGCAAGATTAGATAGGGAGTTGTTACTCAACGGAATGACATAATTAGATTAAAAAGAGTCGGGGGTGCATTTCATGTGACCCGACCCCAATTTCGGGCAAGAGTAAACAAAGCATGTTAAGAACTACAGGCGCATTTCATGTGATGTGGTTCGTAGCAAGTTTTAAGTAATTTGGGATCAACTCTTAAGTAAGATACAGTGAGATGTAGTTCGCTTTAGATTTGAATCAAAGGTATGCCTCGCCCGATAGTTACACTAATCACATAGCCGTCATAAATGTACATATAAATACTTAGGTTTCGGGATGCGTCGCTTCTTAACGAATATAACGCCTTTCTCAACAATGTAAATAAGTAGTCGAGCCGGGCATATATTTTAGTTTTACCTTTTAAATACGGGTGTGCATTTCATGTGACCCGAATCCAAACCCTGAAATGTTGAATAAGAATATGTTGAGGGTCCGGGTGCATTTCATGTGACGTGATTCGAAAGCATATTTTTAAGCAACTTTCTCTTTCGTAAATCACAACCAATAATAAAAGCGGTAAAAGGGTATTAACTTGCACCAAGTACATAATTGTAAAAAGCAGATAGATAAGCCAAACACGACAGTTGAGCGACCGTGCTAGAACCACGGAATTCGGGAATGCCTAATACCTTCTCCCGGGTTAATAGAATTCATTATCCAGATTTCCGGTTCGCGGACCGTTAAATAGAGTCATTCTTTTCCTCGATTCGGGATTTAACCGGTGACTTGGGACACCATAAAATCTCCTAAGTGGCGACTCTGAAGTAATTAAAATAAATCCCATCTCGATTGTCCTTTAATTGGAAAAACTCTTTGCATCCTTGCGGGTGCGTAAAAAAGAGGTGTGACAGCTCTGGCGACTCTGCTGGGGATATCTTTAGAACTCGAGCTCGGAATAACTGTTGTATTTGGCATATTTTATTATCTGATTTTTTTTACATGTTGGCATCAATGTGCAAAATGTTGTTTTTACCGCTTTGATATTGTGTGAACTGTACATATAAATTGTGCCGGAACCAATCTCCTCTCTGAGTCTTCTAAATCATGAAGAAGGGTGCACTTCGTGTGACTTCTTTTCAGTATAGTGTCTAATTCCCATTTTAGAACGAGGTTTGGATAAGTTGCAAAACCGGTGAAGCTTCTGTATTCCCGGGTTGCTGCCTCCTCCTCGGCTCGAGCTGTCCGCTCGGGTAAGCCAAGTCTAGAACAGATAAACCCAGGTTTTAAACCTAGAATAACAAAGCTTCATGCCGGATCCCTAGTAGGAAACGTTTATTTGCATCATGTCGCATTTGGCTTAGGGGACTCAACACGGGGGTTGGGTCCGTCTAGGACAGGTGACCTGAAATGAACAGACTATCCTGCTGCATCCTGTTTGTCTTGCGCATTTATCTGTTATAGACTTGCATGCCGACCGGCTTTTAGAGAAAAAAAAAAAAAAAAAAAAAAAAAAAAAAAAGAAAAAAAATGTGTTTTGTTCTTAAGATAGAAATAGCTTATTTGTTTTCCTTTAGTAAAATGAATAAATAATGCCGCTTGTTTCGTCAAAACCGAACTACGGGGGTTTGATTCTCATCGGATATGAGATACGTAGGCAACCTCCATCGGGTCCAACTTCACCTTGTGAAAAATTAATTTTGGTACTAAATAAGTCGGTGACGCTGTTTTCAAAAATAGCCGAATGTTCCCGGAAGGGACGCCGGAAGGCTAATTTCGTATAAACGGCCACCTTTGGGTCAATTTTGATTTCGATCAATTTACCCCACAGCCTTAAAAGCCTTCGTCCCCGAGACGTTGAAAGGCCGTGATTGAAAACTGATTTTTTATTGTTTAGCAAAACAAAGTTGTTTTCTTATTCAAATCACCTTAATAAATGTGCAGGATGAGCACGAATCAGAATAAATCATTTTCAATCTTTAGTGAGGTCCCTCAACAGCTCCGTATATGGTGGAACGATTTGGAAGACAGTAGCAAAAAGGTCGTAGGGAGAATTTTGGGAGGTTTGGTTGATCTGTTGAATATTGAGCCAAGGGAAGACATCATCAAGGCACTGGTATCTTTCTGGGATCCGACCCGCAATGTGTTCCGTTTTGTTGACTTTGAATTGACGCCCACATTAGAGGAAATTGCGGGCTATGCAGGACTTAATGGGAAATTAAGAGGGCAATACCTGCTCTCACCAAGACCGGTATCTCCACACGGGTTTCTGGATCTGCTGAGCATTAGTCGGAAGGTGAAAAATGATGATCTGCTGAAAGGGTGTTGCGACCTCCAATTCTTATATCAACGGTACGGCACTCCTCGGGGTTTTGAAGAGTCAAACCTTGGACTGACTCACGCAGGGAATAGAGCCAAATGGGAGGCCAGACGAACTCTAGCATTCATAACGACATTCTTGGGGATTGTGATTTGTCCGCGCGAAGACAAGAAAATAGAGATAAGTCTGGTAGGAATAGCCGATGTTGCAATCAAAAAGGCTACCAGCACGGTGGTCCCTTTGGTTTTGTCCGAAATCTATCGAGCCTTGACTGTATGTCGAGAAGGGGGCAATTTCTTCCAAGGTTGCAATCTGTTACTCCAATTATGGATGCAAGAACACCTCCATCACCGAGCACAATACATGAACCATGGGTTGACCGGAAAAAACTGTATCAGGGGTTTCGAAGAACGGATGATGGGTGCTGTATTCCCTGAAGGCGTCGAGGCATGGCTTGCACGACTGAGCTCAATAGAAGCCGATCAGATTGAATGGGCATTCGGGTGGTTACCCGATACTGAAGTAATATATATGGCAGCCGAGGAGTGTTATATCCTTCTGATGGGAATCCGCAGTGTCCAACCGTATGTCCCTCACCGTGTATTACGTCAACTGGGAAGGTTTCAGGTTATTCCTACCGATCAAGACCTAAGGAAGTACGCCATCGAGTTGAGCCCGGGAGTTGTCTTCCCCGAAGAGAAGGTTAGAAGGCTGTGGCACGAATGTCGGTTCCTTGAGCCTAAAACCATGGTCCGGGAACTATCTAAGGGAGAGGTGGACCCAAAGTACAACGTGTGGTTCGGGAAAAGATTTCAGATTCGTCGGAAATGTTCTAAAAGAGCCCATATCCAACAATTCACGTAAGATTCACGGGAACAATGGGATTGGTTAGCAAAGGAGGAGGGGTACAGGACGAAGATTGGCAGGATAGAACAGCAGGTCCGGGACCTCCAATTCGAGAAGAACATGCAAGCTGCCACCGACGAAGGAGATAAAAAGAAGTTGGTACAAGAAAATGACTTCTTGAGAGCTCAAATCCAGCAAATGAAAAGAGATGCTGACAGACAGGCGAGGAGTCGGGCCGACGAAAAATTGATAAGGGGTTTGAGAAGCCAAGTCACCGACATCCAAAGAGAATTGGACGAGTCAAAAGCCCAAATAACGAGGATCCGTGCTAGCTGGAAAAAGGAGGCACATCAACATACAATTCACCTAAAGCGGGCGGAAGAAGATTACACTGATATCATCACTAGCCTGAGGGAAGCAAATGTTGTCCTTAGGGAGCGGGTTTTCAAGCAAGCCCAAGATGGCAGAGCGGACCTCGACCGCTGCCACAATCTGATGGCTCGACTGCAAGGACAAGTGGATAGGCTCCTAGATCAAGTCACCAGCAATGCTCGAAGATTGGGAGCGAAAAACCAGCAAATAGAGCGGCTACTCGGAGAAAGGGACATGATCAAGTATAGAATTGGAGAAATCGGGCACTATGTCACCATGAAGTGCCTAGCTTGCGAACGAATGCCCCGCGCCGACCTTTTCGCTTCAATTATGGGTTATGTTCATCGGATCATGGAAGAGTTGAGGGAACTGCACCAGGACCTCACACCAAGGCCCGCGGCAAGGCCGAATGATGCCTCGCGGGCCCCCAGGAGTTTTAGGGCACTAGATTTTTGATTGAAAATGTATTTAGAAATGTTGAGTCAAGCTAGTTGGCATTTTTATCTTTACTTTCCCAAGTCAAGCATTTTCTTTTGTTTTGCTGATTGTTGTAAGACGTGTTTTGTAACTACACGGTTTTATTTGATATAAAAGTTACCGAATTTTGCCACAATCTTGTTACCAGAACTACGCTCGGTCTGATTCACGCGGGGTCGTGATACGTAGGCAATCCACATAAGATTCGACCACCACTAAAAAGAAAGAAAAAGAATCCAAAGGTTAAATAATAATAAGGCTTGCAAAGATAGTCGAAAAAAAAAAAAAAAAAAAAAAAAAAAAAAAAAAAAAAAAAAAAAAAAGGCCGGAATGACGCATGTTAAGAGTACACGTAGAAAGGGTTATTTGGTTAGGTGCATTGCATCCAACGTGCTATAACATATCTGTCAAACTCGGTGAACTAACAAGTTTGTTGCGTATTCCAGAAAGTTTAGCAGTTGGTTTGACAGAATATCCTGGCTAGCCATCACTACCGTACTAGATCCAAAGGACCAGTTACAGTAAGCATGTCGAGTTCTGGCAAGAGTCTTGAGGAAGAAAAGTCCGAGCTACAAATCATGAAGGAAGAAGTAGACCGGTTAAAACAACAGATAACAGAGATGCACTTGGCCTGGGCCAGGGAACAATCTTCACCAAACCGCCCTACTCTCGCCTCAGCTCCGGAACATCCGCCCGTCGATCCTTCAACAAGCGCCCCGAGCTATCCATACTTTCCGGGGGAAAATCCATATGCCACCCACATTCCACCAGCCAAACCAAATCCTCCTCCAGTCACCCCCGTTTTTGTAGCACCTCCACCTGCTCCTCTGCAAAGGCCGGCCAGCGAGCCATATGTTCAGATCCATGACAACTCTTACTATCCTCCAGAGCCTACTTTCAGGGCTCCTGAACCACAATCACATACACCTCACTGGGATAATCCGGCAGAACCGGAAAAACACTTCCAAAGTTCGAAACACGAGGAAGTTGTCAGAAAAGTTAAAAGCCTGGAGCAGTCCTTCAGGAACATGCACGGTTTAGGCAACCAGGTCAGCGTCGCCTATAAGGATCTGTGTCCATTTCCGGACGTCCAGTTGCCAGCAGGGTTTAAAATGCCCAAATTCGACCTATACGAGGGGCACGGCGACCCAGTAGCCCACCTCCGAGGGTTCTGCAGTAAAATGAGAGGGGCCGGAGGACGGGACGAGCTTCTGATAGCCTACTTCGGCCAGAGTCTGGGAGGATCGGCGTTGGAGCGGTACACTAGACAGGATCCCAGTAGATGGTTTACGTGGGATGATCCGGCTCAAGCTTTTATCGGCCAGTTCCAATACAATCTTGAGATAATCCCCGACCGCCTATCATTGCTAAAATGAGAGAAGAAGCCTGCTGAAAGCTTCAGGGAATTTGGTTTCCGATGGAGGGAACAGGCGGCCAGGGTGGATCCACCGACGAGAGAGAGCGAGATGGTGGACTACTTCTTGCAGACATTAGAGCCCACCTACTTCGGACATCCGGTAACGTCCGTAGGCAAATCATTCACCGAGGTGATAAAAATGGGGGGTATGATCGAGGAAGGTTTGAAGGCCAACAAGATCATGAGTTACTCAGCACTGAAAGCCACCACTCAGGCTATCCAAAGCGGTACTGGAGGAGTACTGGGGAAAAAGAGGAGAGAGGAAGTTGCGGCCGTCGAGTCCGGGGCATGGTTCAGAAATAGAGGCCCCGCACCCCAATATAGCCCACCCCAACCTCACCACCAAAATTACTCCCACAACCCATATAGCCACCCGCAACATTACTATCCCGCACCTGATCCTCATTTTACTGTCCACCATGCACAGTCATATTCTGCACCTCCCGCTCATGCACCGTGGCGGGCACCAAACCCCCAGAACAATCATCCACCCCCAAGAGCTTACAGAAACCCCTCGGGCGCGAGTTTCCGTCCGAACCAGGCATTCAGGGGCGACAGGGCGCCGAGGCCAAAGACTTTCACTCCCTTAGGAGAGTCTTACACCAGTCTGTTCCACCGGTTGAAGCAAGTAGGGTTGCTAAATCCGGCTGAAGCTAAGCTACCAAACCCCCTCCCGAAGAACCTGGACCATTCAGTAAATTGTGCCTACTGCTCGGGATGTCCGGGGCACGATACAGAAAAGTGTTGGAGGCTGAAGACGGCCATCCAGGAGCTCATTGACACCCGCAGGATCGAGGTCCAGACTCCAACAGAGCCCAACATCAACCAAAACCCGCTTCCAACTCATCATGAGACCAATATGATCGAGTTGGTACGGGCGGAGGAAGGAAAGGAGAAAGCCTCTCAGACTGTAATGATGATTAAGTCTAGCGGGGCAGGAACGAGAAAAGGGCCAAGCTGTGATGAGTCGCCCAGTTGCAAGAAAGACATACCAGGAGAGTCGGAAGCAGGAAAGGAAAGTGTGAACGAAGTACCGGTGAAGCCGGCCAAGATAGTTGTACCAGGGGCAGCAATCAAGCCCATCTTGACAGTAGCAGGCGTTCGAATGGATCCTTTCATCATCCAGCCAGCAACACAGTTGCCAATAACTGATAGCCGGGCCGTTCCATGGAATTATGCTCGGATTACAACGACCTACAGAGGAAAGGAGGTGAAAGAGGAAGTTTGCGAAGCCCAAAGGTTGACCCGCTGGGGGAGATGTTTTGCCCCTGCGGAATTGAGGAAGACCACTCCGGCAGTATTGAAAAAGCCGGTCACCGATGAAGAGGCGGAAGAATTCTTGAAAAAGATGAAGCTGCATGACTACTCTGTCTTAGAGCAGTTAAAGAAGACTCCGCACAAATATCATTGCTATCCTTGCTGATACATTCTGAAGAACATCGGCAAGCGTTTGATGAAAGTCCTGAATGAGGCACATGTACCGGATAAAATCTCAGTGAGCCATTTGGAGAAGATCACCAACAGGATCTTCGAAGCAAATCGGATCACCTTCACCGACGACGAGTTGCCCGAGGAAGGCACCGAGCACAACAGGGCTTTATATCTTACGGGAAGTGCGAAGAGGCGGTGGTTACCAAAGTCTTGGTCGATAACGGGTCCGAGTGCTAACATTTGTCCTCTCTCTACACTCGGGCAAATTAAAAGTAGACATCGGCAGGTTACGCGAAACAGCGTACGTGTTCGAGGGTTCGACGGATGAGGCAAAGCGTCGGTTGGTGACATAGTGTAGATCTTGACGATTGGGCCAGTGGAGTTCACCATGGAATTCCAGGTGCTGGACACGGTGGTGTCATATAACCTCCTAATAGGGCGACCATGGATTCATGCCGCAAGAGCAGTTCCATCCAGCTTACACCGGCTCGTCAAGTTTGAATGGGACCAGCAGGAGATCGTCGTCCATGGAGAGAACGATCCACAATCAGGCACCATCATTCCCTTCGTTGAAACAGAAGAAGATGTTGGGCCGTGGGTGTATCAGGTCTGCGATGTGGTGTCCGCCCACCGAGTTCCGGAAGGGGGAATGTATTCCCGGCGACAGAACAATTACTGCGGATGTCATGGTGGCGCATGAAATGTTGCGACATGGTTTCGTACCCGGTAAAGGTCTAGGTGCATCTCTGCAAGGAATTATACAACCGGTATCAGTGGTCGAAAACTTGGGAACCTTCGGCTTGGGATTCCAGCCAACCTCAGAGGACATCCGGCGAGCAAAGAGGAGCAAGCAGAAAACATGGGTGCTCCCAAAGCCCGTTCCACGCCTTTCCCAATCTTTTGTCAGGTCCGGAGCAAGAGGACATCCAGCGCCAAAGATTCCCGGTCCTACGGTCAGGCCAGACGAAGAGTTCTTCAGGAAGTTCGAAAACCTATTCACAGATGTATGTATGCTCGAGGACGGTGAAGGATCTAGTCATGCCGAGATACAATTTGTGGGACCAAAGGCAAAACTGAATAACTGGAAGGCTACTCCTCTCCCCGTCCGGAAGGAGTCTTGGTAGTTTGTCTTGGATTGTTTTTCTTTCGAAATTTTGTGTTGGGGGTTTGTCCCCAGAGTAAAATCCCATTGTTTTTAGTTCATTTCTGATTTAAGTTTGCAGTTTGTTTTCCCTTTGTACAATTCCCATTAATGAAATGTGGTTCCTTCGTGTCTAATTTTGTTTATCTTTTTCCTTCTTTTTACTTTTCTGAACAGCCTTCTTGCAACTGATCTTAATGATATGGCGCGCTTAAAGATTAATCAACCCAGTCTAGAAAGTCAATCGGGTTTGGAAATAATAACACATGAAATAAGAAGTGACGAGAGTGAGTCAGAGTACGGCGATGATGAAGCCGTGGAAGAAATCGGCGAAGAATTAAGTCACTTCGAGGAAAAGCCCAAACCGAACTTAAATGATACTGAGGCCGTTAATCTAGGGAATGCTGATGACGTCAAAGAAACCCGGATAAGTGTCCATATTGAACCCAATCTGAGAGAAGAACTGATCAAAACACTCATGGAGTTTAAAGACATCTTTCGCATGGTCGTACGACGACATGCCAGGACTCAGCACTGATCTAGTGGTTCATAGATTACCCACTGATCCGGCATATCCTCCCGTCAAGCAAAAGCTACGGAAATTCAAGACGGAGATGAGTGTGAAGATTAAGGAGGAGGTAACCAAACAGTTGCAGGCGAAAGTCATTCGTGTCACTCGATACCCTGAATGGTTGGCTAACGTAGTACCGGTGCCAAAGAAAGACGGAAAGATCAGGGTATGCGTGGACTATCGCAATCTCAACAAGGCAAGTCCTAAGGATAATTTCCCACTTCCCAATATCCATATCCTGATTGATAATTGTGCCGGACGCGAAATCGGATCCTTTGTGGACTGTTATGCGGGATATCATCAGATTTTGATGGACGAAGAGGACGCAGAAAAGACGGCTTTTATCACGCCGTGGGGGACTTATTGCTACCGAGTGATGCCGTTTGGTTTGAAGAATGCAGGAGCAACATATATGAGGGCGATGACTACGGTATTCCATGACATGATACACAAGGAAATCGAGGTGTACGTGGATGATGTGATCGTGAAATCCAGACGTCAAGAGGACCATGTTGCTGACCTCAGGAAGTTCTTTCAAAGACTTCGAAGGTACGACATCAAGCTCAATCCGGCCAAATGCGCATTCGGAGTTCCATCGGGAAAGTTGCTAGGATTCATCGTCAGCCGACGGGGCATTGAGTTGGACCCCTCCAAAATCAAGTCCATTCGGGAGTTACCCCCGCCGAAGAATAAAACAGAGGTAATGAGTCTGTTGGGAAGGTTGAATTACATCAGTAGGTTTATTGCCCAGCTTACGGCAACTTGTGAACCCATATTCCGCCTATTGAAGAAAGACGCTGCGATAGAATGGACGGCAGAATGTCAGGAAGCGTTTGACCGGATCAAAGGGTATCTGTCAAATCCACCCGTACTAGTTCCGCCTGAGCCAGGTAGACCCCTGATTCTTTATCTGACGGTCTTGGAGAATTCGTTTGGCTGCGTACTGGGGCAGCATGATCTTACCGGCAGGAAGGAACGGGCCATTTACTACCTCAGTAAGAAGTTCACAGTCCACGAGGTCAAGTACACTCATCTGGAAAAGACATGTTGCGCCCTAACTTGGGTAGCCCAAAAGCTGAAACACTACTTGTCTTCTTACACCACGTACCTCATTTCGCGGTTGGATCCGTTGAAGTATATTTTCCAGAAACCCATGCCTACGGGGAGGTTAGCAAAGTGGCAAATATTACTTACGGAATTCGACATCATATACGTGACAAGGACGGCTATGAAAGCTCAAGCCCTGGCCGATCACTTAGCTGAAAATCCCGTTGATGACGAATACGAACCTTTGAGGACGTATTTTCCAGATGAGGAAGTATTGCAGATTGAAGGGTTAGAACCAACCAAGGATCCAGGATGGAAGCTCTTCTTCGATGGAGCGGCAAACGCAAAAGGAGTCGGAGTAGGGGCTGTGCTTATATCTGAAACAGGACATCATTATCCTGTTACTGCTCAACTGCGTTTTCACTGTACCAATAATATGGCTGAGTACGAGGCATGTATCTTGGGGTTGCGATTAGCGGTGGACATGGATGTACAGGACGTCTTGGTCCTGGGGGACTCGGACCTTCTGGTGCATCAGATTCAGGGAGAATGGGAAACCAGAGATTTAAAGCTTATCCCGTATCGTCAGTGCTTGCATGATCTGACCAAGCGCTTTCGATCGGTAGAATTCAGACACATCCCAAGGATGCATAATGAGGTTGCCGACGCTCTAGCTACTTTAGCGTCGATGCTACATCACCCGGACAAGGTTCGTGTCGATCCGTTACATATCCATGTCCGGGATCAACATGCTTATTGTAATGTGATAGAGGAAGAGGTGGATGGTGAGCCGTGGTTTCACGATGTCAAGGAATACCTCAGGTTAGGAGTATACCCAGAGCAAGCAACTGGAGATCAAAAGCGAGCTATTCGGCGGTTGGCGAACGGATTTTTCCTTAGTGGAGGGGTGCTGTACAAAAGAACCCCAGATTTGGGACTGTTGAGATGTATAGATGCAAGTCAAGCCACAACAGTTATGACGGATATACACTCGGGAGTTTGCGGACCACACATGAGCGGGTACGTATTGGCGAAGAAGATTCTTCGAGCAGGATATTACTGGCTCACTATGGAGCGGGATTGTATAAGTTTCGTGCGAAGATGCCATCAGTGTCAGATACACGGAGATTTGATTCATTCTCCGCCGACCGAATTGCATACAATGTCAGCACCATGGCCGTTTGTCGCATGGGGTATGGATGTTATCGGACCTATTGAGCCTGCGGCTTCCAATGGTCACAGGTTCATTCTGGTAACGATTGATTATTTTACCAAGTGGGTAGAGGCCAAAACATTCAAATCAGTGACCAAGAAGGCAGTGGTGGACTTCATACACTCCCACATCATTTGTAGGTTCGAAATTCCGAAGATGATCATTACAGATAATGGTGCAAATCTCAACAGTGGATTGATGAAAGAGGTATGTCAACAGTTCAAGATTACACACCGAAATTCCACACCGTATCGCCCAAAAGCAAACGGTGCGGTCGAGGCAGCAAACAAGAACATAAAGAAGATATTGAGGAAGATGATAGAAGGGTCTAGGCAGTGGCATGAAAAGTTACCATTTGCGTTGTTGGGTTATCGCACTACCGTCCGGACTTCGGTAGGTGCAACTCCTTACTTGTTGGTATACGGGACTGAAGCAGTAATACCCGCAGAAGTTGAGATTCCATCCCTCCGAATCGTCGCTGAAGCTGAGATTGATGACGACGAGTGGGTCAAAACCCGATTAGAGCAACTGAGCTTGATCGATGAAAAGAGATTGACAGCAGTATGTCACGGCCAATTGTATCAAAAGAGAATGGCGAGAGCATATAACAAGAAGGTACGTCCCAGGAGATTTGAAGTGGGACAGCATGTGCTGAAGAGAGTTCTACCACACCAGGCCGAGGCGAAAGGCAAGTTCGCTCCAAATTGGCAGGGACCTTTTGTGGTGACTAGAGTATTATCCAACGGCGCTCTATGTTTGACTGATGTCGAGGGAAGATGCACCGATATGGCTATCAATTCTGATGCAGTTAAGAGATATTATGTGTAATTCTTTAACGCATTTGTCAACGCTTGGTTTCGTTTGTGTGTATTTGGCATTTTTCGGAGAATGAAATGACAGAGGCAATTTTTCTACTACCCAAACACTTTAACCTTTGTTTCCCCATTTGAGCCTTAATTGTTCTTTCATATACCCCCTTTCGGAATCATCGAGGAAGATGTGTAACATAATAGAAAAGAAACAAAAAGTAATACAAGAAAAAGTGAACTACGTTCGACCTGATTCCTCAAGAAGGATACGTAGGCGCCACACGGCTCGGTCATAATAAAACAAAAATCAAAAAATCCCCCAAGCAACAAAACTGGGGCAGAAGTTATTGTTTTCGTTGGAAAGATAATGTGGATTCCGAAAGTTGTAACAAGCTAACCGTTGAGGCTAAACCCCTTTCTTCGGCCTCACGCGCAGAAACCATATCAAGAACCAGAAAGACCTCTCGATCAGTATTTGAGAAGTGCCAAGGCATGTGAATGAAAGCCAAGAGTGACATCCCGACCCTCGATTGAATTCAGGATGCACAAGCCAAAAGGGGATGACGCTCTAGAGGGAATCTCAGGGGTGATGCCCCGCCGCAAGGAAAGAAAGCATAAATGAGAGAGTCTTAACGGTGAAAACCCTCGCGGGCACCTTAAGGCGAAGGAAGTTGAGAGAAGTAAAATGAGAGAGTCTTACGGTGAAAACCTTTACGGGCACCTTAAGGCGACGGGAGATAGAGAGAAATGAGAGAATCTCACTAGTGAAAACCCTTTGAAGGGCACTATGAGGTGGCAGGATAAAATAATTACAAGATGTCTGCATGAGACAAGGTTAGGACATCCGTTTACCCCTAGCAGGACGCGGTATCAGAAAGTGATTGACACGAATAGACTGGGTAGTTTAATCTCAAAGGCGCGGCATAACATAGGATCAGGCACACATTCAGATAAGTTTTCCTATTTTTTTGAGTTCAGAAAAGTTTTTCTTCTTTTGTCATTTGCGGTCAGTATTCTTTTCTTTTCTTTCATTTTCGAAAATTGATTTTTCAAAGCTTACTACCAAGTCTCCCAAAGCAGTATATTGAAAGTGAATAGGCATGGAACAAGGCAATGAGACAGAAGTCGTTACGATAGTAAGATTGGGATGACAGGCTGAGTGGAAGGTTCGCAAGAATTATGGAGTATGATGGACACATGTGGCATGTCCGAAAGATGATTTCACGCAACAGATCACCGGCTAAAAAGAGTCGGGCCAAACCAAAGAGTGGAATAAAAGGAAAGATGAGAGGTCGTTCGTGGAAAAAGCATCTTTCCAAGCAAGCATCAACGTCGTCCTCAAAGTTCGAGAGAGGCCAAGCAGCTGAAAAAGAATGGCCTTAACAAGAGTGGCACGACCACTCGCGGCCTTTTGAAACTAACAATTTTTCTTTGATTTAAAGCAGGAAAAGAGGGTCCGACGGCAGGAAAGCATACCGTCGAGAAGTTTACCACACTGGGGCAGAAAATTTTCTCCAGTTGCGAAAATTTTCTGGAAAGCAAGACTCAGAGGATAAGTGTAGAAAGCAACACAAGACGGAGCGATCTTTGAAGCCCGGTATCATCCCCAGCAGTTATCGGAAAAGAAAAATGGCTTCGAGATTCCCCCAGCAGTATTACATCCTATAATTTGATCAAGGAAACAAAAGCGTGAGTCCCGGAAGAGGTAGGGGAAGAAGGAAGAGAATGAGGGGTGAAGGAAACAAAGAATACTTCCTCAGCAGCATCACCCCCAGCAGGCGGGTAAACAGTTCCAAAATATCCCCAGCAACCAGAAGAAAAGTAACGCGACCTAGGGGAAGGCAGGAACAGGTTAATTCAGAAGAGAAGGTGGTCCGAGAGGTAACGCAGAAACAAGGATAGGGTACAAGAGGCAAAGGAAGGTAATCAAGATAGGATGAAAATCAGTGAGCAATAGTTGAAGTCAGGGAGCCCGCCTGGAGAATGGAGTGGCGATTTAATTTTGAAGTTGTAGTTGAAGTCAGGGAGCCCGCCTGGAGAATGGAGTGGCGATTAATTTTGAAGTAGTTGAAGTCAGGGAGCCCGCCTGGAGAATGGAGTGGCGATTTAATTTTGAAGTAGTAGTTGAAGTCAGGGAGCCCGCCTGGAGAATGGAGTGGCGATTTAATTTTGAAATAGTTGAAGTCAGGGAGCCCGCCTGAAGAATGGAGTGGCGATTTAATTTTGAAGTAGTAGTTGAAGTCAGGGAGCCCGCCTGGAGAATGGAGTGGCGATTTAATTTTGAAGTAGTAGTTGAAGTCAGGGAGCCCGCCCGGAGAACGGAGTGGCGATTTAATTTCGATGTAGTTGAAGTCAGGGAGCCCGCCCGGAGAACGGAGTGGCGATTTAATTTTCAAGTAGTAGTTGAAGTCGGGGAGCCCGCCCGGAGAATGGAGTGGCGATTTAATTTTGAAGTAGTAGTTGAAGTCGGGGAGCCCGCCTGGAGAATGGAGTGGCGATTTAATTTTGAAGTAGTAGTTGAAGTCAGGGAGCCCGCCTGGAGAATGGAGTGGCGATTTAATTTTGAAGTAGTAGTTGAAGTCAGGAAGCCCGCCCGGAGAATGGAGTGGCGATTTAATTTTGAAGTAGTAGTTGAAGTCGGGAAGCCCGCCTGGAGAATGGAGTGGCGATTTAATTTTGAAGTTGTAGTTGAAGTCAGGGAGCCCGCCTGGAGAATGGAGTGGCGATTTATTTTGAAGTTATAGTTGAAGTCAGGGAGCCCGCCTGGAGAATGGAGTGGCGATCTGTTTAATTTGGTAGAGGAAAGCGGTAGAATGTAACAGAAATCCCCGGCACGAATCCAAGTTCATAAGAAGAGAAGAAGCATCGGAAGGAACGCCAAGTCAGACGGGATGGCAAGGAGCGCGACAAGATCAAGTTAAAAAAGGATAGATAAGAACTTGTAGTACTGTAACTTAATCTAACTTCTTGTTTTGTTGCTTAGTGCGGTGCAACAAGGAAGTCAGCTGAGCAGTGGTAACAGCAGTAACAGCGGCAACAGCAGTAACAGCGAGATCGCAACAGGCATGGTAGTCCCAGCTACCAGAACTTCCCGAACTACACTGACCTGATTCCCTTTTAGCCAGGGATATGTAGGAGACCTTTGAAGCAAGGTTCGGTCAAAACTTTTCCAAAATGCTTCATACGGAGTGTTCGGATAGGCAAAAATCGCTTATATCCGCTCATTTATCTTTGCACGAAAACTCGGCGTGTTTACGCGCAAAGAGGGGCAGCTGTGAGCACGTGATTTTTGCCTTACTCGAGAAGTACTCCCAGAAAATTCAAAATAAAAATAGTCTCGCGTTGGGCATGATTTGTGTGATTTTGTGTTATTTTTATCTTTTGTGTGCACGTTTATTTATTTAAATTAAAAATACAAAAAATATATGCTAGGCTTTGCATTTTTAGTGTTTGATATCGAAGTCATGTGATTCACATTTTTTGGGTGATATGTAATTGTGTGCGTTAATTGTAGTAAAAACAGCGGCGTTATAGGTTGGTATATATACATATGTGTGTATATATATATATATATGTATGGATATATACATATATATATATATATACACACACATATGCATATAATACACATAATATCCGATCTGGGCCAAATTCAGTCTAAAAGCCAGGCCCAAACGGATTTCTTCTAATCCAGCCCAAAATACCCGTCCGGCTTCAGCCTGTGTAACACTTGATCCGGACCGTTGGATTTTATTATCCAACGGCCCAGATTAATCCTTTAATTCTAATATACATTCAGCCTATGACTTGACCAAACGACGTCGTTTGGTTTAAGTGAGGGGATCCTGATCGTTGATCGTAAATGATCCAACGATCAGGATTTAACTCCTCAGAACATATATAAGCTCATTTCCATACCCCGCCCCCCCAAGCCAGACCCCCCCCTCTCCCTTCTTCTCCCTCAGGAGCTCTCAAATCCCCGGCGTAACGCCGCCGTGCGCCGCCTGCCGGAAATCGCCTCACGGCGGTTCCGGTAGGCCAATCGCCACCAAACCAATGCCAAACCCTTCCCCTCACCTCCCCCATCACGATCCCGGCCTCCATTAACCTCGAATCTTGCCGGAGCTCCTCGAATCTTCATTTGAAGATTCGAGTCAAACTCGAACCTATGCCAAATTACCCCAAATTCACACCACGGTCTCCCCACACCTCCCTCGTACCCCCGCCGGCATTGGTTTGCTTCGAATCTAACCAAAATGCAAAAGCCCCAAATCCGAGCCCAAGAACCCTAATTTTTGAAGAAATTCAATTCAAGCCGGGTTAGCCACAATTGAAGTCCAAAGGACTTTAGTCCAGGTGTTCTCAATCGAGAACATCTTGATTAAAGCCCGTTTGGCTTCAATAAGTCCGAGTTTTAGTTCGAAGTTTGGTCGGCAGTCTTCTTTTGAGGTATTCACTCCTTCTTTGGTCGTTTTAAGTCGATTTGTGTGAATATGTGTGTTTGTTTCATTCATTATTTCAGTTTCTCATGTTTTTAATTTCCCATACCCGTTTGGTCTGTTTCTTCTCATTTGAGGCCCTTTATTTGGCCAATTCTTCTGTTTTAGTAGTTAAAACGAATCATGAGTCCAATGTGATTAAAGTCGTCAATGAATCAGTTCGTAACATCGATCCCTTGAATCTGCCTGATGCAATTCACTAGAGTAGGGGTTGGCTACTGTTACATTCAGATAAAAAGGGGGGTAATTGGTTGTAGTTAATTGTTTAATCACATGTCCATACTAGGCTAGTGGAACTGAGCATAGCAGGGTATCCCACTGATGCCCTGCCCCCAACCTTATTGTTTAATGCTGGAGTCCATACTGGACAGTAGGTAGTGGGGAATGCAGGGCATTTGATGGGTCTGGCAGAGTTGGGAGTGGGCAGGGTGATTAGTTAATTAGGGGCAGGTGTTCTGGAGGGGCTGTAGCTATAAATATAGCATCAATATAGACATTGATGGGGATACAGACATACACTTGAGAGGAGACAGACTTGAGAGCATCCGTGATAAGCAAAATACCTGGAGATATACATTGATAGACATACATTCATAGATACATTGATAGGCATACATACACACACATTAGAGAGAACACTGGAGAGCAATAGTTGGAGAAAAGATAGGATCAGAGATACTTTTGATATACACATACAAAGTCATTGTTTCATTGATTCTTGGCTACTGTCTCGTGTGCTTTGATTCGATAGCTGAGTGCTTTTTGGTCATTTGTGTGTTGTTGTTGTGGCTGTGTTGCTGCTTGGTCCAGACAGTGCTGGTTCTTCTATTGTTTGGGTATTGCTGCCAGTTCAGTGCTAGTGTATTAGTGGCTGGTCTGTTAGTTTTTGCTGCCTGGGGTTTGGTCTGTTTGGGTTGTTGCCTTGGTCGCTTGGTTGTTGCTTGGTTTGGTTATTGCTGCTGGTTCATTATTTTGTTGGCTGGTTGGTCTGTTTGGTTGCTGCACTGGTTTGGTTGTTGTTGTTGTTACACTGTTGTGTTGCTGTTGGTCAGTGGTTTATTGCCTTGGTCGTTTGGTTGCTGCACTGATTTGGTTGTTACTACCTGGGCATTGTGGTTGCTGGTTCAGCATGGTTGAGGTTGGTTTGTAGTTTGCTACTTGTGTATTTAGTTGAGTGGTTCACTGGTTGTTGTTACTATTGGTTTACCGTTGGTCGTTATTGGCCTTTGATTGCTGCTGCACCTGTTACTGTTCTTGTTGCGGTTGCTGCATTGCCATTGCTCACTCTTCCTTTGTTCTTTCGCATTCCAGGTACACATCTCTGTTATTGTAATTCCTTGGTTCAAAAAGAATGAAGCCTGAAGTTTATGTTTGAAGTCTGTTGAATCATGTAGTCGTCCAAAGTCTATGTTTGATTACGTTCTGTTACTGTCTAATTAAATTTGTATTGCTAGTTTTGTTATGGAAAAGCGTAGCTAGGCCAAAGATACATTGTCATTAGATAAGCATGTAAACCTGAATTAGTCTTCGTATCTCTATTTAATCTTCCCTACTCATGTGTGTAATCTCCAAACCTGTTAAATGATAGACCTTATGTCATAAGCAAGATTAGATAGGGAGTTGTTACTCAACGGAATGACATAATTAGATTAAAAAGAGTCGGGGGTGCATTTCATGCGACCCGACCCCAATTTCGGGCAAGAGTAAACAAAGCATGTTAAGAACCACAGGCGCATTTCATGTGATGTGGTTCGTAGCAAGTTTTAAGTAATTTGGGATCAACTCTTAAGTAAGATACAGTGAGATGTAGTTCGCTTTAGATTTGAATCAAAGGTATGCCTCGCCCGATAGTTACACTAATCACATAGCCGTCATAAATGTACATATAAATACTTAGGTTTCGGGATGCGTCGCTTCTTAACGAATATAACGCCTTTCTCAACAATGTAAATAAGTAGTCGAGCCGGGCATATATTTTAGTTTTACCTTTTAAATACGGGTGTGCATTTCATGTGACCCGAATCCAAACCCTGAAATGTTGAATAAGAATATGTTGAGGGTCCGGGTGCATTTCATGTGACGTGATTCGAAAGCATATTTTTAAGCAACTTTCTCTTTCGTAAATCACAACCAATAATAAAAGCGGTAAAAGGGTATTAACTTGCACCAAGTACATAATTGTAAAAAGCAGATAGATAAGCCAAACACGACAGATGAGCGACCGTGCTAGAACCACGGAATTCGGGAATGCCTAATACCTTCTCCCGGGTTAATAGAATTCATTATCCAGATTTCCGGTTCGCGGACCGTTAAATAGAGTCATTCTTTTCCTCGATTCGGGATTTAACCGGTGACTTGGGACACCATAAAATCTCCTAAGTGGCGACTCTGAAATAATTAAAATAAATCCCATCTCGATTGTCCTTTAATTGGAAAAACTCTTTGCATCCTCGCGGTGCGTAAAAAAGAGGTGTGACAGCTCTGGCGACTCTGCTGGGGATTTTATTTTAGAATTCGAGCTTGGAATAACTGTTGTGTTTGGCATATTTTATTATAGGGTGGAATAGAGATGGGCTGAGTGCCCGGTGCCAAATCAATACAGAAGTCAATATCCCTGTCGGGTGGCATGCCCGGCAGGTCTGAAGGAAAAACCTCAGGAAACTCCCGTGCAATAGGGACTGAATCAATGGAAGGAACTTCTGCACTGGAATCACGAACATAAGCCAAATAAGCTAGACACCCCTTCTCGACCATACGTCGAGCCTTAACATAAGAAATAACAATGCGAACGGAGTGGCTTGAGGTACCCTTCCACTCTAATCGGAGTGATTCTGGCAAGGCTAAGGTGACAATCTTAGCATGACAATCAAGAATAGCATGGTATGGGGACAACCAGTCCATCCCCAATATGACATCAAAATCTACCATATCCAAGAGCAACAGATCAACACGGGTCTCAAGACCCCCAAATATAACTACGCACGAACGATGCACCCGATCGACTACAATAGAGGTCACCCACTGGCGTAGCCACATAAACTGGAATATCCAGAGCATAGCTGGGCACAGCCAAATACGGTGCGAAGTAGGAAGACACATAGGAATAGGTAGATCCAGGGTCAAATAATACCGAAGCACCTCTGCCACACACAAGAATAGTACCTGTAATCACAGCATCTGATGCCTCTGCCTCTGGCCTGGCTGGTAAAGCATAGAATCGGGGATCTGCACCTCCCCTCTGAGCCGCGTCTCTAGGACGACCATCAACTCGCCCGACCTCTACCTCTCGCCGGACGCTGTCTCCACCTCTACGCGTCTCGACCTCCACCTCTATAATCCCTACCCCCGCCTCCGGCTGGCTGGGCAGGCTGAGGGTCAGCTGGGGCCTGAATCATAGGACGAGGACCTCGCCGCTGAGAGTTGCCCGCTGCTATAGGGCAATTCCTGATAAAATGACTTGGGTCGCCACAACCGTAGCAACTCTGAGACTGATAGGGCTGCTGGCCCCTGACGACCTGAATGGCCTCCACGAACGCTCCGAAGAGGCTGAGCACTAATAGGAGACTGGTCCGAATAATACCCCCGAGAACCACGATCACCGATCCACCCCGCGAGCTCGAAGCGGCGGAATGAAAAGTGCCTCGGAAGATCGGCCTCTATCAAAGGATTCTCTCCTACCAGAGGAAGAACTACCAAATCTACCTGAACGACGAGGCCTCTTATCCGAAGAACAACCGCCTCCCCAGCGAGAGCCATCTCAACTCGCGTGCTGCATTGGCTGCCCCCCGAAATGATATGTCACTCCCCACGCCCATAGCCATCCGGAGTCTAATCGGACGATTAAGCCCATCTATAAACTTGCGGACCCTCTCCCGCTCGGTGGGAAGTATCACTACCGCATGACGAGCCAAGTCGATAAATCTCGTCTCATACTGTGTAACTGTCATAGTGCCCTGATGGAGGCGCTCAAACTGCCTCCGAAGTAAATCCCGCCGAGTAGTAGGGAGAAACTTCTCCATAAATAGTTCCGCAAACCGGTCCCATGATAGAGCTGGGGACCCTGCTGGTCGAGTCAGGCAATAATCTCTCCACCAAGTCTTGGCGGATCCTGCAAGTCTGAAAGTACAAAAATCAACTCCGTTTGTCTCCACGATCCCCATAGTCTTGAGAATCTCATGGCAACTGAATAAAAAGTTAGACGATTCAATTGTTAGTTAGACAAGATAGTTGAAGGTTGGCTAGTTGGACACTTAGTTGCTTAGCTATTGCTTAGTTGTCATTAGGTAGATTGTTGTATATATACTTGGAGCTAACATATATTTTCTCTCCTCAATCATTAGAGAATTCCTCTTTCCTCTAAAGCTTCGATCACCTAAAACATGTAATTGCTTCCGCTATTGCAGGCTGTGAAGCTCATTGAGCTCGTGCATCTTCAAGTTTGATATGATATCAGAGCAAGTGCTCTTCTGAGAAGACGATCCACTGAAATCACATATCGCAGCTCATCAATCTCTTCACGATCGAAGCTAGGGCTCTTCCTTTGAACTCATTCAATTGAGAACCTATGTATTTCATTATCTCAGTCAATCGTGCTTCCCTATCATTTGATCTTGATCTCGCAAAGCAGTCATGGCGGTAGGTAATACAAGTGCTACGACTGCAGCAACAACAGAAATTCAATCGACAATCGATGTGAGTAGTCTACTCTATATTCATCCCTCTAATAGCCCTGGGCTAGTTTTGGTCCCAGTGCCTTTTGATGGTTTAGGATATCGATCGTGGAGGAGAGGTGTATTATCCTCCTATAGTCATTTGTCACGACCCGGATTTTTCCCCAATATCGGGATCGTGTTGGCGCCTACTCGTGGTAGCTAGGCAAGCCACCGTGTTCATACTATCCTATTTTTAACACAATTTTAATTAAATAAATGCGGAATACTTTATCGAAATGGAAATAATAAATCACGAGGTAAAAATCATACTGAAATCCTCTACCCAAGACTTGGAGTCACCAACTCACAAACTACTATGGAATACTACACATAAAAGTCCGAAGAAAATATAACATAATTCTGTTCGTCTCGGAACAACGAGACTACAGCTATTAACATAAATAGAGAAAGAGACGCCGGGCCTGCGGACGTCCGCAAGCTACCTCGGTCTCAAATGTGATCAACTCCCACGCAATCTATTTACTGCTGCTGCTGCTCCTGATCGTAACCTGGACCTGTGCAAAAACGCACAGAAGTGTAGCATCAGCACAACCGACCCCATGTGCTGGTAAGTGCCTGGCCTATCCCGGCGAAGTAGTGACAAGCCTAGGACCAGACACCCACATAAACCTGTGCAATTCAATATATATATATGTACCACCAAAATAACAAGAATTTAATCAAGTATTAACACAATAAGGAATATCTTAAAGAATTCAACAATTAACCACAATTAATAATTTCACAAGGAAAAACAAAGTGTAATGTAAACACAAATAATATCAATTCAAGGAATAGCAAACAGTTGCACGGCATCACCCTTCGTGCTTTTACTCTCATCCTCACATCCATAGTACGGCTTTTACTCTCATCCTCACATCCATAGTACGGCATGATCCTTCGTACATGGTTCAATAATAGGGCACGGCATGATCCTTCGTGCATAATCAATAATAGGGCACGGCATGATCCTTCGTGCATAATCAATAATAAACATGGCACGGCATGATCCTTCGTGCATAATCAATAATAAACATGGCACGACATGATCCTTCGTGCATAATCAATAATAAACATGGCACGGCATCACCCTTCGTGCATTATCACTCTTCCTCACCCAAATAACAATCACAGTTAAGGGCAGAGAAAGAAACAACAATTCATAAATCGTCCCATCAATGGCAATCAATAATTATCTTCACAACAAGTCCCAACAAGGGAGAACAATAACAATTCATCTGTAATATATCTCAAAATAATTATTTTCCAACGACTCACGGTCATACTAGACGCCAGTGTATGGATGCTCGTCACCACAGCTCATACACCGCACTCGATCACATAACACATAACACATAATCCTATTCCCTCAAGCTAGGATAGAACAAACACTTACCTCGAGTGCTTATGAACAATTCAATCCGTGGATATGTCTTTTCTTTCAATTTGGCTCCAATTCAACCGTATCTATACACAATTGATTTAATATCATCAATTTTACTCAACAAACTAATTCTTAAGACCAAATACAACTTTTACAACATTCTGCCCAGAATAGTGAATTTCAACCCCGGGCCCACATGGTCGGAATTCGGGGTTAGGACCAAAATCCGGTTACCCATTTCCCCACGAGTTCATATATATGATTTGTTTCAAAATCGGACCTCAATTCGAGGTCCAATTCCCCAATTTATGAAAAACCCTATTTTCTAACAAAAACAAGAATTTTACCATGAAAACATTTGATTTCTAATGAAAAACATGTTTAATGATGTTAGGAATTGAAAGAATTAAGTAAAAAGTGACTTACAATCGATTTGATGAAGAAGAAATCCTTGAAGAATCGCAAATGGGTGTTTTGGTTTTGTAAAAATGTGAAGAAATGATTGAAATCCGTGTTTTTCAGGTCTCTGTGTTCGCATTTGCGAATATGGGTTCGCAATTGCGAACCCCGACCAATTTCTGGAGTTTGAAAAATAAGCTAAGGGTGGGAAGTTCGCATTTGCGAACATTTGTTCGCATTTGCAAAGCCAAGGCAAAACTGGGAAGTTCGCATTTGCGAACTATTGTTCGCAATTGCGAACACAGGCTAAATATGGGGAGGTTCGCATTTGCGAACTATTGTTCGCATTTGCGAACCCAGGCGGAATAGTGGCCAATTCGCATTTGTGAACTATAGCTCGCATTTGCGAACACAGGCACAGAAGGGTCAAGTTCGCATTTGCGAACTATTGTTCGCATTTGCGAACACAGACATAATAGGGGGGGAGTTCGCATTTGCGAACTATTGTTCGCATTTGCGAACTCTGCAGAATAGTGGGGAGTTCGCATTTGCGAACTATTGTTCGCATTTGCGAACTCTGCAGACCAGTTGCAGACAACAACTTCTAACATGAAAAATCGATCTCGTGGCCTATCCAAAGTTCACCCGAGCCCTCGGGCTCCAAACCAAATATGCACATAACCTCAAAAACACATTATGAACTTGTTCGTGCGATCACATCGCCAATATCACTTCATTTTAATCAAATCGAGCCTCAAACTCATGATTTTCATACTTTTGATTTTTCAAAACTTCTTAACTTGGAACTCAAGGTCCAAAACATCTCAAACGACGTCCAAATGTCACCAAACTTTACAGAAATCACATATATAATATTTAAGACTTGTACCGAGCGTCGGAACCAAAATACGAGCCCGATACCAAGGTCTATTAATTTATTTCCTTTAATAATTGCATCAAAAACAATTTCACATAAAAATTCATAACTTGGGCTCTAGGCCTCAGAATTCGACTCCGGACACATGTCCAAGTCCCATATTTTCCTACGGACCTCTCGGGACCATTCAATCTCGGTCCGGATCCGTTTACCAAAAATGTTGACCGAAGTCAACCATATCAATATTAATATCATTTTTATCCAAATTTCTCATAGAATTCATATTTTCTATCACAAAATCTTTCCGGCTACATGCTCGGATCGTGCACGTCAATCGAGGCAACATAGAATGAGGTTTTCAAGGCCTCAGAAGCTCGAAATTATTAATAAAATAAGTGATGACCCTTTGGGTCGTCACAAAAAAGGTGTTCTGGTTGCTTACATTAGGGCGATTAAGGACATATATGATGGAGTTAAGACTCTGGTTAGGACAGTGGAAGGCGACTCGGAGCATTTTTCAATTGTTATGGGGTTGCACCAAGGATCTGCACTTAGCTCATTTTTATTTTCCTTGGTGATGGACGCACTAACAAACCATATTCAATGGGAGGTACCATGGTATATGTTATTCGTTGATGACAAAGTTCTGATTGATGAGACGCAATGCGGCGTTAACTAACGAGAGGCTGGATGTTGGTTTGGAGACATGCCTTTGAGTCCAAGGGTTTCAAGTTGAATACGACTAAGACAGAATATCTGGAGTGCAAGTTCGGCGTTGAGTCAAGAAAAACGGGCTAGACGTGAGGCTTGAATCACAATACATCACCAAGAAAGGCAGTTTCAAGTGCCTTGGGTTGGTATCTAGGGGGGATAAGAAGATCGACGAGGATGTTGCACACCGTATAGAGGTGGTATGGATGAAATTGAGGTTACAATATGGAGTCATGTGTGACAAGAAAGTGTCACTGACGCTTAAAGGTAAATTTTATGGAGCAGTGGTTAAACCATCCATGTTGGATGGGGTAGTGTTGGCCGGTTAAGAACTCACATATCCAGAAGATTAAAGTAGCAAAAATGAGGATGTTGAGGTGGATGTGTCACCACACTATGATGGATAAGATTAGGAATGAAGATATTTGGGTGAAGGTGGGCGTGACTCTATGGATGACAAGATGCGGGAAGCAAGGCTGAGATGGTTCAGGCACCCGCTAAGGAGAAGCCCAAATGCCCTGTAAGGAGGTATGTGCGGTTGTCTTTGGCGGGTACGGGAAGATGTAGAAGGCGACCTAAAAAGTATTAAGGAGAGGTGATCAAGCAGGACACGACATGACTTCAGATTTCTGAGGACATGGCTCTTGATAACAAGATGCGGAGGCCGAACATTAGAGTTATAGGTTAGAAGGTAGTTGGGCATTTTTCGACTTCATACCGAGTGTGAGGCTAGTCTGACAGGGTTGTGTCTTAGAAGCGGTTAATATTGTGTTCACATTATGCTTCCGTTTTTCATAGTACCGAGCCTTAATTACTTGTTATTGCTTTTCATATATTTTTTTGTCCTTATGATGATATTATTATTTCTATGGGTATTGATATATTGTCTCTTTTCGTCTTCTTGAGCCGGGGGTCTATCGGAAACAACCTCTCTACTTCCTTGGAAAAGGGGTAAAGTCTGCGTTCACTCTACCCTCCAAGACTTCACTTGTGGGATTTTACTGGTTTGTTGTTGTCGTTGTATTAATTTTTGTGTTTAATTATTAAATTCGGTTAATCTTGAAAGCATACATCATCGAAAATTATTGTTATGATGACTAAGAAAATAACTTTCATGTGTTACTAAAAATATTCTCTTATAAAAATATTTTAATAGATCAAATGTTTGTCAGTTCGATTTTTACTAAACAAATCAAAACTTTATTTATAACTTAATAAAGTAACTTTTTTATATAATTAACAGGATAAATCCGAAAAATCGACAACATCAAATAATCCAAACTAATATAATTGATTTCATTTGGTTTCGATAAAAACTAAACTAACCTGGCTCACGTATATCCCCTGTTTTAAAGAATCAAATATTCATAGTTTATGCGAGTAATTAATACATGTACTCTATGCTTTCTCTTTTTTTCTTTTCCTTTATTTTATATTTTTATTTCTCCGAGCAGGATTTATATGTACTTCCCACGGCTAAAGATTCCTACTCGTGCACCGGCTCTAGTTTTCAGCTTCCAATAATAAGAAGAATCTAGCATTAAAAATTTAGAATATCCGCTTCATATTTATTTAATTGAAGAGGAAAAGTTTCAGCCGTTGGATTTGAACATCACCCACCCCAATCTTTGATCGAACGGCCTATACTGCGCCGACGCGAACGGGTAACCTACCAACCAGACCCTACTCACCAAATATTATATTCCTAGTAGTAAATTCACCAACCTTCCTCGGAAACTATAGACATCAAAATCATCAAGATTTTTGAAAGTATAAACTATAAAGAGTCAGGAGAAAAAGAGTTAAATGCACATGAAAAAAAAAAATAATGAATTCTCTTTTTTATTCGAGAGACCAACTATAAGTTAGCAAAAGAAAAAAAAAAGGAAAAACAGCAGATCTCTCTATTAAATTGATTGAATTTATTTCTCAGGAGAAATATTCAGCATTTTAGAAATAAATTTGAATAAAAATTTTCCTTAGTGAAGATCTTATGATCCAATTGAGAGTTTCCTAAAGAAGTGATACATAAGCTTGTTGATGATGCATCATATTCCTTCATTTATTTCATCGGCACGTGTTAATTGGTAATCAAATGTTTAAATAACTTTTTTCTGGTAAAATTCCACACTTAAAAGAGTTTTATCCTCGTTCAATGTTTAAATCAATCGAAATGAATACATGAGAGACGAGACATATCATTATATGCATTGCACCCATAATCATAATAATTAATATATATTTTCACTTATATTTATCATTTAAACTAAACAAATTACTGGAATTTGATATAAAACCACATGCAGGGGCGAATCTATAGCCTAAATTATGGGTCACGCGAACCCAACCTAAATTATGGGGCACATAAACTCATAGTCCTTTTGCAGGACTAGGTATTTTATGTACGTATTTTCTAGAATTGATCCAATATTATGTATTAACACTCATGATCCATAAAAACTGAATGGTGTACTTGGATCAATTCCCACTTATCATTGTTTTCCCTCCTCTTTTTATTGATGCACCCAAATTTTAAAAATCTGAGTAGGGGTGTGCTTTCGAATCGGTTTATCGATAAATCAAATCGATTATTTGTTATCGGTTTATCGATTTATTGATTTCGATTTCAAAATTTTCCTTATCGAGTTATCGATTTTGATTTCGATTCCTCTTCGGTTTATCGGTTTATCGATAAACTGATAAGATTTACTATAAAAAAAAAATTAATTTTTTAAATTTTTTTAAATATTTTTTTACCCTTTTTCTATAATACCATTTCCTTTAACATAAGTCCCTAACCCT